>OY998142.1:11116511-11667795 GCA_963921925.1 Sphagnum tenellum | reverse complement strand
ATGTAAAACAAGCAAACCAACCTTCCTTAATAGAGATTGATTGATTTTGCTGAGTAGAATAAACTTGGGCAACTCAATTCATAAGTAGATTAGTAAGCTGACAAGGTGATCTCTATTGATAAATGGATTGGATTTAACTTACTTCAGTTGGAGGCAATGTACATCTTTGAATTCATCAATAACAACAAGGGCAATCATGGAGGCATAAAAGCATCATCCACACCATGTGGCATGAACATGGATGATTTCATTACAACACTTTTATATCACATGAAACCTTCATAGTACTTACAATAGGAATTTGACTTGTGACAAAAATCAATTCACATTCTGGGATGCCTAAACCCCTTTTGAAAACTTGAAATCTCAAGTGATCCCATGATTGAACAACAATTCCTACATTATAATAATAGCTCTACTATTGTTTGGATTTATCAAACAAACTCTTCATGCATATTAACCCAAGTACCTATTGAGTTTATAAAAGGATTGCAGAACCTGGATTTGTTGTTACCCAAATAATGGTTTAAAAAAAAATTCTAAATCATGAACTTTTAATAGAGGACCTTTATTGTTAGATTTTTGAAACTTGAAAATCCCTTCATAAAACATTAGTGTGTTATGAAAGTAGAAAACGAGATTTGAATGGAACTTATGACCTGCCTTTATATTTATATATGAGGTCTTGATGACAACCCACTAGACCCTACTCAAACAAATGAAACCCACACAATCAAAGGAGGGGGTGTAGGTGGGGAAGGGGGGGGGAGAGCCAATGTAGTACTTACCTATTTAGTGATCAATTAATTGATTCATGCTTGTTTGCATGCCTATTGCCATGGGTGCTAGCACCAGGTCATGGCTAAAATTATTGCTCTTCATTTAGTGCTCCAACAATAAGTGAAGTACTTGTAGAGTAGCCCCACTACTGGTATTCTTCTAATGGGGGAAAACCATCACCAACAAAATCCCTAATGCCCCCCAATTCTTCCAAATAGCACGAAAGTTTTTAGGCCTTTCCAAAACCCCCACCTAAGGGGGGTTTGTATTTGTGCATAGCTATACCTCCAAAAGTGGAGAAAAGCTTAAGAGGCTTCTTTCTATAAGGCAATAATAATAACAACTAAGGGGAGGTCCATAGCCATATACTCCCAAATGTGAGAAAGATATCTAGTTGATAACAAAGACCCAACTAGGGTTTATGGTTAGGTTATAGTACCCATCTGCCCAAAAAAGTGAGAGAACCTAGGGTGATGGGCTTCCAACGGTTCAACATGGGTTTATACTCAAAACCTCCTCCCCCCAAATCATGTGAAAACCTAGGGGCTTGTAAAAGGCCCAAAAAGGGTTTGTTTTCACCTAGAAGAATGGGCTTCCACCCCCCCCTTCCCTCCCTAAAAGGCCATTAGAAACTTATTTAATTAACCCTCCCCAAAAAAGTGCAAAAACCTAGGAAAGTGGGCGTCCAAAAACTCCTAATGTTATTAGTGCCTAGATTGTCGGCGTGCAATGAAGATAGGTAAATATATCTTATGGCCCAATCGTGGGGGAGGGCCGGGGGGTGGAGCCGTGGGGGTAAAAAAAAACAAGGGGTAAAAAATAAAAATAAAACACTACGCTAATAAATTAGTATAAAACTAATAAAGCAATTTAGGTGCCTACACCCCCCCCCCCCCCCCCCCCCCCCCCCAAACAACGTCATTCTCCTTTTATTATTTCTTGTGCCAGCTTTTGGAAATTGGGAACCGTTAGTATTGGGGGGTGTTTTTTGGGAGCCGGTGGTTGGGGAGTGGAGGGGGCGGGGGGGTGTTTCGCGGAGCATTAAATTAGGGCTACGATACACGGGACGCGTTGTCGGCTGCCCCAAGAAGAAAAAAAAAAGAAGAAACACCCAAAACCCCCCTGGGTCTTCTTCCTTCGTTGTGCTCTTCTCTCTTCTACGGCTTCTTCTCCTCCTCCTGACTTTTTTTGTTTTTTTCTTTACGCGCTTTGCCGTCCTGCATTTTATTCTGCTCAAAGTCTCTTGCTCGCATTCGTTTCTCTGTCTTCAGCATTTTTATTTATATTTTGGTTGGATTTTTTCTACTCATTACGGATTCAGCTGTACAAGAAACTATTTTTCTGCGGGGTTCGATACAGATTGATACTCCCGTCTCTGTTTTTAGATTGCTTTCCTTTTTTGGTCCACATTCCAGTGCAGCAGGGACTCTTGGACGTTAATTATATGCTTGTTTGTTGACATTCTGCTTCCGTGGTTGCAAAATGGATTGTGTTGAGAAAGGTTGTTGAGAGAAACTTTTTTCTCTTGTTTGTGGAATTCATTGTTTCCTTCCAATATATAAATAAATTGGAGAGAGAGAGAGAGAGAGAGAGAGAGAGGTGTACCTATCTCTATATATGCAAGTGATCGTTTCCAGTTTTTACGCACTTTCGAAATTACTTTGATCGCGCGGTCATGTAGCGAACGTGCAATTCTCTCACAAATAGGTAGCTGGTGGCAGGCAGCATTCACCTGTTTTGGGGGATTTTGCAGGGGCAGCAGCAGTGTGTCGTGAATACATTAGAAAAAACTCTGGAGGAGAACTGCGTTATGCAACTCTGGAAAGAGTCTCGATTCATTATCTAATGACTTCGCTGAGTTTAGCAAAACTATAGAAGACGACGACTACAGCCTGTATTGACTATCACACTTGCGCTATTGCGGTATCTGCTTATAGCTGCATTGCTAAAAACAGACACGGATTCGTAGGGAGGAGCAGTCGACGCCACTTTCTTCAGTAACAGTTTCTTTTCTCGCCAGATTCCAGTGAGTTTCTTTTGTCTGACTCTGATCAATTTTCTCTGAATTGATGCCCAATCGCCTTTGTCCTCGTTCTCCTTTGCCCTCGCTATCTTTCGCGATAGTGTTTACTGGCTTTTCGTATTTTGGTTTCTTAAATTGGAGGAGCAAATTCTAGCAATAATAGTTCAATTTTTGAGTTCATCGGTAGAGTTTGCATTGCCATTAGTTTTGCGGTGCCATTAGTATGTTTACTGTCCGTTTCGCTTTTGCTGTTTTCTGATCCGAGGAAGAGTTGCACACAGGATCTTTTTTGCGTCCGACTAGCTCTGCGCATTAGTTTGCTGTTGTAGATTGTTATTCCTGCTGTCATCGGCGAGCGAGTCTACGATTCTTGCGGCTCATTAGGTATTCATTACCTTGTGACTTTGGATTTCTTGAATATTGAATAGTCATATGTTCTTCTCGTTGCTCGATCCTTTGCAGTTGTGTCATATTTTCCTCCAATTTCTGTTGTTCTGCTTGAAAGCTTACAATCGACAGTATCTATCTGAGTCTTATAGCAAGGATTGTGTCCTTTGTTTCGCTTTCCTCATGTGCCGTACTCCTTTTTAGCACTTCTCTAAGTCCCTCTGCACCAATTTGTCTCTCTTCCGAGGTAAGCTTTGCCGTCTTGGTCGAAACTGTTTTCTCAGAAGCTGCTGTCCTGATCATGTCTCGATGTCTTAAAAGAATCTCTTCCGCGGCTGGTCGATGTGGAGAATATTTGCCAGGGAAAGGAGGAACGTTCCGTCCAATAATTGTATGAGGTCGAAAAGGATTGCGCTACTTCGTAGTATTGTCTTCGGTTTGATTTGAGGTTCTTCTTCTTAGTTGGTTGTGACGCTTTCTGTACCTCCTGATACTCTTCCCCGGAACTGCAGATAGGTCTTGAGCGGAGAGTTTTCGTCGCATTACAAGGTTAGAGTGGTGACACAAATTGCCAGAATTCCATCACAAGAAGTATATTACGGTGACGAACATACAAGCGGCGCCCCTGCGAGAACTGAGAACGCCTTGATCAGACGGTTCTTCAAAAGAATCTCTAGTCCTGATCCCACTGTGAAGTGACTGAGGACCAAAGGGGTAGAGGCAGCAGTTCTGGTTCTTTTAGTCCCTGGAGATGACAGCATGGGTGGAAGAAGAAGACTCAGACCCAGGCCCACACAAAATACTGAAGAGGAAGAATCTCAGATCTCTGTTCAGAGAAGATGATTGTGCTGACAGATCGACAATTTCGGAGCTGAAAGAGTCACTTATAAGCAATGATACCCTTAGGGCAGATGCAAGGGTGGCTCAATCTCCAGAGTCTGGAAACAACAAGCCTGGTGTGCTAGTGCAAGTGTTACAGTCCTGGGCATGTAGCAGTCAAAGCTCCTTATCTTCTGTTGCAAATCTACCAGAGGAGCAACTTGAGGAGGAGGATGCAGAGAAGCAGCAGCAGCAGGATTATTCTGAAGTTGAGTTCTCAACGCTCGTGGCTCGTGAGGGAGACTGCTTGTCAGAAATCTCAAGATTAGTGAGAGTACCCATCAATATTTTGCAGCGTGTGAACAGCATTGCTAATATTGAATCACTGAAGGTAAATGCAGTAATACTGTGTTTCATGTTTTGGACTTCCTTTTTGTGTATTTGCACTTGCAAAGTTTTCAAATGACCTGAAAATGGTGTCATCTCTGCTTGCCTTTGTCAAAATCAGTAGATTCTCATGTAATTCAATGGACTTGGAATGAAGCTTGGGTTTAGGGTTTAGTATTTGGAACAGAGCAATGCATGTGGCAGAACTTGACATGCATTTGCACTTATCTTTCCTCACCAAGAAACATCTGCATAATGGAGAAAGGGTAAGCTTGATAATTCCATCTGACATGCTTAAAGAGTACACAGGATAAAGAGCACACTATCTACAGCTGTAGTTCTTAGCTAAAGGAATTTGAAAGGAGAAGACTGAAAGGAAGGGTATTGTACTTATGTGCAGCCTGGCCAAGCCTTGCTGATACCAAGGAATGTGGCCAATCACACCAAACGCAAACGATTCTGTGAGTATCTCATTCCTCCTCTCTCTGGTGGAATTTGCTTACTGGTTGTGACTTCTGAGTTGTTCTGGTTGTTGTTACTCAATTCACATGCCGCCTTGTACATGCCAACCTCAGCACTTCACTACTATGTAGTATTGAGGCTCAAAAAGAGGGGTTTTACAATTATTGGCAAGAACATGTGAGGTACATAGAGATGGGTGTAATGGTATGGCACTCATAGGAGAATGAATCTGGTTTCCCACCTACAATATAAAGCTCAAAGAGTATTGGAGTTATGAAGAAGACCAGAATCGCAAATGGTCCTGTAGAGTCTTTGGCACCAGAATGGATCATAACAATAGTACCCAGGGCCAAGGTTAAAGTTTTCAGTCTTAACAGAACAGCATGTGCATGATGAGACTTGCCTAAATTTTTTTGAAAGCAGGGGATAGCAAAAACAAAGAGGAGAAGCGAGTCATAGCCAATTGGGGTGATACTCTCTGGAGTTTGGCTGAGGACTACAACGTGAGTGCTGATGAAATCCGCAGGGCCAACAATTTGCCCCAGGTTTTCAGCATACCCTTTGACAGTTTGTTTCTGGATCCCTCTTCTATGTGCTAGATTATGATCTCTGATAGAGACCTGGACTGGGTAAGTGAGCCACGGTCAGGAAATCAGTGGATACATTTAGGTACAGAGCTAGTGGATAGACCCATTCACCAATGAGGCTCAGTATCAATGAAATTTCTGGTTATTTTATGGGTCTGAATGTAGTAATGGTAAACAAACAGACTAACTGGACACTCTGTAACTCTTTCAGGATTTGAACCATCTTTACTTGGGACAAGAGCTCGTTATTCCAACCCCGCAACAAACAAATTGTATATCAGTGTCCAGAGGACCCCCCCTGCGGTATTTACTACGACCAGAAAATGTTGCAAGCATCCCAGCGTTAAGACCCTTGGTTCAAAACAAAATAGTCCAAGCACTTCTGCCAAAATGGCAACCAGAGCCATTTGGTGTGCCATGCCAAGGTGGCTGGCTCAGCTCCTTCTATGGTTGGAAAGGTGAGTTCAGCTTCACCAATTTTGAAGTCTGGATACATCTTGGCTATGCTTTCTAAATGTGAAGGCAGATATATTAAACTGTCAAATACCAATAAAAAAGTAGCTAATTATTTCTTAGAGTCATGTGAGTCTCTGTTGTCTACTTTCATTTTTCCCCTTGTCCATCTTCCTTCTTTCTTCCTGAGCCAGGCAGCTGTTTATTTGTAGCTGACATATGAATGTTCAACTGTAGATGGGCGTTGGTACTTTCATAATGGTATCGATATAGCCCTTGAGCAAGGCACAGAGGTGATTGCTTCAACCAGTGGCAGAGTAAGTCAAGCACTCTTGAGTTTCTGCTTTGCAGTTTTTTCACAAGCAGTACACATCTTGTTGTTTTCTTTGTTCATATATTCAATTTTCTTTTCCTTTGAACATGGTATATGCCTGTCTTTGTTTCTAGAATGTAGAAAATGTTGCACTTGCATCAGCAGCAGCCTGTTTGTTGTTTCTCCTGCATTTGACTTCTCTTGATAGTGACATTGTCATGTTGCATGATGCACAGGTAACATGGTCAGGATGGAAAGGTGGATATGGAAAGACTGTATGCCTGGATCATGGCAATGGCTTTGTTACACTTTACGCACACTGTGATGACCTGCTTGTTCAACCCAGCCAATTTGTACGAAAATCTCAAGTCATTGCACTCTCTGGTAACACTGGGCATTCCTCTGGCCCCCACCTTCACTTTGAAATTCACAAGGAGGGTAAAACAGTTGATCCTCTCCTCCATCTTCCTCCAATTTACCATCATTGACGTTTTAGTACCCTTCATAACATAGATGCAGCCTTTCACTCATTTTTCCCTTGATCTTGACTAGCATCCTGGCATCCCATGGCAGGCATCAAGTAGCTCTCCACTCTTGCTAATATTCTATGAATTAAGCTGATGTGGTCATAATACCTAGGCTAATCAACCGGACATTTGATTCTTCCACACCTTGAGATTTGATACTCATTGATCGGATCAAACTTTTCTGATCTCTCTCTCTCTCTTCTCTCCACCTTCTATTGGGAAGGTGGGCATGATCTTTTCTCATGCAGCTGCAATAACAGACCACATTTTGTGGTTAACTAGGCTTGAAAAAATATCGTTCAAAAGTCTTAGTCTTTGATAGGGCTCTCTTACCTAGTTAGGACTCTCTAACTATAGTAGCAAGGGAAGGCCAGTAGTTTGCTGAATATGAGTATTGTAGGTGTAACTTTTGTGTAAATATTTCATACATGATATGTGTGGATCAAGCCGGTCACTTTGGTGATCTGTGCTCTGAAGTGGTGAAGTTCCCAAAAATGGATAACATTGACAGAAATGGATGACATGCCATTTGCAATGAAGTGACTGATGATTTAGGTGGTCAATGCTGCTAATACCTTGTAAGCTTGGATGTTCAAGTGCACTGTAAAATTCCATGTTTTTTGAATTTGAACTACAAGGGTTGAGGTGCTTGTGTGTGGGGTGGAGCACATTTGAAGGATGTTTTGCATTTCAACTTGAAGGTCCGAACCTGCTAATTTGGCACATTTTCAGGGTCTCGTGGATGGTGGTTTCAGTTCCAGTGCCAATTCCCATGAGTTCTCCCAGCAGTTCCCCTTCTTTGAACAGTAGATTGGGTAGTAATAATTCTGGCACACACATTGTGCCCGTGAGGTCCTTTAGGTAATGCCTAGAGTAGTGCTGATTCTAATTAGCCCACTGCGCTCATGAGCTTTCGCCTAACAAGGGCATGCATGGGCTGGCTGGCATGTAACCTGACCCTTTATCTAGTACTGTATGACGCACCCTTATAGCCTTTAATCGTGTCTAAAGTGACCTAGGATATGCATTGTGCGTCCTAAGAGTGACTGAAGGCAGAATTTTTCTCTTAGGACATGTTCTCTAGAACAAAACCACCCAAAAGTAAAGGAAGCAGCAATCCTAAACTGACGCGATCATGATATAGGGTTTGGATTTAGGGGAGCAGAAATTGATGCAATTGTGTTAGATGATTTGAATGCAAAATGAATTTGATAAATTGGAAGTACAGTTTGTCACCAACAAATTGGTAAGAGACAAAGCTAAAAGCATAACTCTCAAAACCCTTGTCAAATTGTACCCACAGGCTGTGTCTCCTCGCTATGGACAGAGATAATGAGTTACATTGCCGCCAGTCTGACAGAAAGCAACTAACTCATGGGCAATGACACTAATTCCAGTGTATTTGGGAGGATGGCGTTGATGGTTTAGGGTTCCATGGTAAAATGTCATATTAAAATTCCCAGAGGCATTTGGACTTTGAGTTTGTCACCCAAGAAGGTGTAGGTGCCAATCACCCTGGCTGAGCATAAATCTTGAATCATCTCAATATAGGAGAAGGAAACATCTCATAAGAGCAGCTCCACCCATGCCTGATATTTGGCTCTCCAACACAAAACAATTCCACTTCCAAGATGGATTGGCTTACTGTTTCCCATGCCCCACCCCTATACACGAAAGTGGGATACTACTCATGCAATCTATCTATTTATTTGGGCCTCTAACAATAAATCTTATATTGAAGATGACTGACTATTGACTAGCCAAATTGATTGATTGGTTTGCTGTTAGCAATTTCTTACCTTTTGCAATCCCAATTTCATGTTTATGGGTGGTGCATGGGAACTACTAGAGTTCTCTGCACATATTACAGCGAACAAATATTTCAGAAAATGTTGAAATGAGAATACCATGAAGAGAAATCGGCGTCAGAAAATGTTGAAATGAAAATACCATGAAGAGAAAACGGCGTGGGTAGTGTTTTGAACACAAATCCTACTGAGCGTTCTTTTACACGAGACTTAAGGCCCACAGCCACAAATTTTCAAAGAGCTGTTGAAACTCATCCCATAGTTTGGTAGACTATAAAACATTATCCATTTCCAGCCATGTAGGAAACATGTCCACTTTTCATCAATTCAAATTTCCTTGGTCTCTTAGGCTTACACTTGTAGTGTAAAGTGCACTAATACCTGTTGCTCTACTCTGTGATTTTGTATGTAGGTGGTGCTCTTATCCTTTCTAGTCCAAAGGGACCTATAACCCCTAAAAGCCTAAGCCTTTATTTTAGCAAAAAAGGGTGTGTGTTTTCACATCTACATATCGAGATTTAGAGAAAAAAGATGAATGTTAAATTTGAAAAAAGAGTCATACAAATGTAAAGTCATATTAGTCATGATGATGCTTAAAATTTTTTTTAGCTCCATTGGAGTAAATGGCTTCATATCACTGATGCATCTATACCTCTAATAATTTGAACTCAAAGTTGTGTGCACCATCTACAATTATTTTAGAGTCAAAAGTACACATGGAATACATCCAATACATGACAACCAAATATCATATTGTACATATATAAGTTATGCATCATTAAAAAAATAATTACATATCTTTACTCTCCTCACCATCACCAAAATTATACATATGAGGTGTTTTTTTTTTTTTTAAATGTAAGAAATCCATAAAGGTATATGCCAAATTTGAATGGTAAATGCACACAACTACATAGAAGAAACATGTTCAGATTTAAATAGTTTATTTGGAATTAATTCACATATCATAATTTGACTTTATTCATAATTTTGGCTTCATGGCCCAGGGAACCATAAAAATTTCTTGGGCAAGGGGTGAAAATATAAATTTGGGAAGGTTGTCTTTGGTCAGTTCAAGTAGCATAAGTCCATCTCTTATATATATGTAACTTCAGTCAATTAAACTCTTAATAGAGAATCACATTGTTTGTTCGTACTAGTTTATTCTATCAATATAATAGATTATCCAAGCCCTTCTGGGGCCAACACTTGAAAAAACCTTCATCATCACCAACCAATGGTTTTTATTTCTAATTTTATAATGTTACTCAAGTGTCATCCATAAGACCATTCAGCCAAATTTGGTGATATTTAAAATATGAAATTAGAAAAATCTTGAGCACCTTTCATATTGTAGGCAATTATTAAAAAAATCGCCAACTTTTTTTTAAAATAATTTGCAATAGAAAATTCTCTTTACGATTTTATTTTCTCTAGAATGGAAGATTTTATGTCTTTTGGGTGTTTTAATCATCAAATTTTTTTTTAAAAATTAAAATTTTAATAATAAAATTCCAAATGTTTTAATAGGTTTTGGTAGATCACCACAAATATAAAATGAGGCTACAATTTTTTAATTTTCAGTTTATTTCATTGTCAAATTTGGCTAAATCATCTTAGGGATGATCCCCACTTTAGCTACATGACAAAATTGAAATAATACCGTACCACCCCTTCATAAAAAAAGTTGACATAACTCCCTTAATTAACCCCCAAAATAATACTAAATAGAATTTCCTTTGTTGGTGCTACCCAAAAAAATAACAAACTCCAAGCCATACATGCCCCAATTGGACAGCTTGGGTATGGACAACATTTCCCACCCTTTAGAACCCAAATGTTATGATTGCAATCCGCTTTTAAAATAATAAATTTCATTATTTAATTATTTTACACAAAATAGTTGTCCTCATTAAACATATGGTACAATTTTGTTTTCAAAAAGAAATTTCTCCAAAAGTTACGGTCATTTACATTTCTAAAAGTGGACATACGCATGCATCTTGTCCTTTAGGGGGTTAAAATCAACATATGAAAAAGTTGACAAAATAAAGAAACATCCATAGAAATATAACAAAATATTTTGCACGCATACCTATTGTACTTGAAACTCAGACTCTTTAAGCATATTTATCAATGTTGGGCAGTTCTTAAAATTAAGGAAAGATACCCACTAGTTATCAACTGTGGTATATACTCACTTACTTGATGGTTACCAAAATTTTCAAAGAACTGATTTTGGTACATAACCATAGTTTTCAAACAATAAGAAAATGTCAAAAAATTGGGTTCCAACTTAAACAATCTTGATCAAATCTGTGTACTTGAAGCTTTGTGAACATTATAAAGGTTGCAAAACCTCATTGTGATGATGAAAGACCAAAGGCAACAAGTTAATATGACTTAATTTTTGCAATAATCATACACATGCCCAAAATTTCAATGTTAAAAACAATAGATACTTTTGTTCTGAAACAAGTTTGAGATCCAACTTTTGCAAACACTTACACATTTGCCCAAAATAACAATGTTGAAATTCATGGATAGTTTTATTATGAAACACAATTGCAATTTTCAATCTATAGATTGATTTGCAAGTTCAAAAAATGTGAAAACTTTTTAGCCAATGTTTGATGGTTGGAGTGGAGACAACTACAAGCCTTTGAAGGAATAATGCTCCTAGACAATAACATCTCCATCAGCCAAGTTCATCACCTTTGCATGCTTCTTAAAACTTGACACACATCACAGAACATTGAAAGAAAAAATGGTGGGTCATCTTGGATCAAATAACCCCTCAATTGAAATGATAAATTTGTCACACTCATTATGTTTTTTTTCATATTCATTCCCCAAAGACCACAAAATCCTCCCCAAATAATTCCCCCATACCATAAAATCTTATTTCCATGATTTCCCAAAAATGAACTTTGAGCTACCACCTTCCTTCCATCCTTCCATCACACCCACCCACACTAGGCGTTCTTTTAGTTTGCAATTTTTTCAATTACATTCAACATTGATATGATAAACTTTACATTTATCAACTATCTCATCATTTATAAATGCCCACTTTTAGGTTAATGAAAAAATATTAAGACCTCCTTTGTAACCTAGGCTACCACCTTCAGAATAGGCTTTAAAAAAACCAAATACAAAACAACAAATCTTAAAGTCCACTAGTCTTATCATCCATTTCCAAAAGCCTAATTTTACCCATACCATTTTCATTTTCCTCCACCAAATTATTTTCTATTTCCATGAACTCTTCCATGGACATTGTTCCCACCTTAGCATCATCAAGCTAATTTTTATAAATGTTCACAAGAATCTCCATGTTTTTTGTGCTTAATTGAAAACATTACATATTTGTGTATATACTTGCAATGTTGAACACTCATTTTGTTTCCATATGACCCAATATGTCAAAGAGTCACCAAGACTCATGTGACCCAATAATTCTTAGAATCTATCAAGCCATAAAAGAAACATAAGAAATATATGATTTGTGAGCTTTCCACCATGCAAAAGGGTCTTTGCATTCATAATCACTTACCTTTTTTATTATACAAAATCATTCAATTGTTCTTTAACCATTGATAGAACCATTCTTTATTAGTTTCCATGAGGTCATATAGTGATGTACTTTTAGAATTGTTCATTATAAAAGTAACAGCAATTTCACATGCAAGGGACATGAAAGCATGGTAAATTGGGCTAAAAAAAATATCCCACCTAAAATGAAATTTAAAAATATGATAGATTTCAACGTAAACACAAAAAGTAGATTGAAATCATTTAAAAGTGTCATTGGGGTGAAAGCAGACTAGGGTGGCCAAAAAAAGTTGTCACGAATATTGTTTTTGGAAACTATGTGACTTTCAACTTCCACAAAATCAATATTAAAAGAGGTTTTCATAAATTATATTCAAAATAAAGTAGTTCAACTACTAGACAATGCAAATGTTAAAAGAAATTATAATTTTTGATTGATATTTTTAAAAAATTAAAAAAATTTATAGAAATTAATACCTATACCAATATATTACATGCACCTTACATCCACATTTCTTTTCCATACAACTTTGCAAACAAAATTCTTACTAGGCCATTGTTTCTTTCTAGACAAGGAAAAAACAAAACAATTTTCAATTTATTGATTGCCTTTCTATGGAAGGCATAGATATTAGGAAGCTACACTACTTCTATGTCCATAAACACTTCCAACATCTAAATTAGTGATGAACAATCTTTATTTTTAAAATGTACTTTTTGCAATTGATGTTTGCCATTGTTATTTTATTATAATGTAAAATTTCTACGATGCACACAAGGATTTAATTCCTTGGTACTTTTATTTTGTCCAATAAAATTTTCAAAACACCATCCATAAACTCAATCACAACCAAAACAACAAACATAACTAAGTGGGATTTACTTATATTTGTGGGTAGTAGCTTTGACATGTTGGCAAAATGTGGGAGCTTCAAGGATGTGAAGAAAATGTCACCCAAGCAACCATCTATAAAGGTAATCATTTGGAGTGATGATATTGGGATGTGAAATAAAGGCAAGGGTAGAAATCATTATAACTATTTTGACAAAGTTATAATTAGATCATGTTGACAAGATTCAAATATTTTCATGGGTAATAGCTTGGTTGACATATTTGGAAAATGTGGGAGTCTACATGATGTTTGAAAACATGTTTGATATTAGGACATGTGAAATTAGGGCAAAAAAAAAGGCATTAAAACTATTTTGACTTGGTTACAAGAAGGAAATGCACACTCTTAGGTTCAAATATGTTTGTAGGTAGTAGCTTGGGAGACATGTTTGAAAAATCTTAGACAACTTGAAGACCATAACAAATTGTTATATGGAGGATTTGAAAACTAGGCACAAGAAGTTGCGATCTTGGAAGACTTGAAAACCAAAAAGTGTCAAGCCCTTGGATGGATTGAATTTCATCAAAGGCATTCAACAGGTTGCCATCAGAGGACTTGAAAACTACCTAGAAGTTTCAATGTTTGATGCGTCAAATTCTTCATAAAATTAATTCATTCAAGAAGCTACCATGTACAAAGGTGGTAAGGGATATTTAAAATGTGAACAAGGGTATAAGGCTTTAGACATATTTTGAAAAATGTTATGGGAAGGTGTGTACCCAAACAACAAGTCATAAAGAACAGGAAGGACTTGTGCACAAGAGGATTTAAAAACCAAAAAGAAGATCTCAACAAAATGAAAATGCAAATGTGTTGGTAAAAAAAACCTACCTTTTTTTATGGAAGAAGTTTATGAACTTTGTCCTTTGAATGTAGCATCCATCATGACTTGCATACAAACCCAAATCCTTCCCCTTCACAATTAGAATAACCATTGAACCTTACAAAGCTTAAGATGAAAAACTTCTAGGTCATGTTCCTTCAACCCTACAACCATTCACTAATCATGTGTTCAAGTTTTGGGTCTACAAAGCCCTAAAATCTTGGTAACCTTAAATCTTGGTAAGGTTAATGCTATGTTTTTGAAGAAAACCAAAAATGTAAAGGACAATGAGGCTTGGCGCCTTTGTGTTCAAGCATGTAATTTCCAATTGTAGCAACTAGCCTTACTATTTCACCGCAAGATCAATGTCAAGTATTCAACCCAATGTTGACATTTTTTACCAAATAGATGGTGCTTATAAACAACCAACAGAAGATGGGGAGGAGCATGACATAGAAGAGTTTGAAGAGCAAGAAAATAGAGGTCATCCTCTTGCTCCAAAAATAAATCCATATGTAGAAGCCAGGAATCACAACATTGTTTGTTTGAAAGGAACAGTGAAGGGCCTAGGAATTGAAAAAGTTATAAAAGATTTATGAATGTTTTTTCCTTTTTATCTACTAGATGTTTGCCAAGTTAGTTCATAGGTTTGAAAATTTGAAAGAAACTATGAAAGGATTCTTTTAAATATTTCATCTTGTCTAGTTTAATTTTTAGAAGAATATCAAAAAAGCCTCCTTCACATTTCATTTATGGCCAGTTTGTTATTTAGAAAGGGAACATTGGAAAGTAAAGAAGGAAGACGAGGCTAGTAGCTAGCCTAAATTCGAACCAAGGAAGTGCATGTTGTTGTAGTGTTCGATTAGTAAGCAAACCAAAGTTGGTAGTAGCTATGAACATGGAGGAGTATGATGATGAGAAAGGTTTGAAAAGCGCTGGGGACACAAGTTCCCGTTCTAAGGGCTCAAGTTATGAAGTAAAAGAGGATGTGAAAAGGTCTGTAAGTAGCAAAGATTGAGTTGCTCCATTGGCAAGTTCGGCCAATAAAGTCCTAAAAAGGGCAAACCCAACAAGCACCCCAAGCCCAAAGGCAAGGACAAAGGTATTCACAATTTTTAAATGTTCATTTATTTATTTTTTGAGATTTCTCTTCTTTTCAACAAATTCTTCTTTAATATGCCAACCTTAAACTTGCCAATGCAACAAGATATTGAAGTAACTCTAGTTTTTTCATTATGCTTTCTATTGGTTTTTTGTTCCAACTTTTGTTGGTTCTGTTTTCAAGGCCTTAAAAGCTTGATTTCCTTTTATTTTATTATTGCAATGTCTTGATTAGTGTTGTGATGGGGTAAAAAACATGTTGTGAACTCCCTTCTGTCACCTAATACTAACATGCACAATGCATCTTAAAGGGTTTTATGTTATCATTGATCATGATGAATTTCTTTCAACATAATCAATTCCAGCTTATCCTTTTAGATTGCATGGGTTGATGATCATTCTATGTTGTAGCTTAACTAATTTCCTTTTAAACCTTTGATGCAAGTAGGAAGCTTAAGATCTCATTGAACATGTTCCTTTAATTAATTCTTATTGCATAATCATTATGATGTTATAAAAAAATTATAAGTTGGAATTTTCTTGGACTTCTAATGTCATGCGCTTTGCAAACCTAATTTGTTGAAATTATTATAATTGAAGCTGGTTATTCAAAGTTTGATTAATTAAGCTTGCTTGAAGTTCTAGATAGATGTATGTCGTTGCCAATTTTATTAATGTAGTTTGGTGCTTCTTCATTCTTATGTATGTACACTATTGATTTGGGAATTCCTTGGAAGTTGGAACTTGGTTGGAGTTCCGGTGTCATGCCTCTATAGATACCATTTAGGCATCAATCCTTATTTCATCTCTTTTACATGGTCTAATATATTGGAATCTAAGTAGTTAAAACCCTAGAAAAATTATATTGATGATTAGTATAAAGTGTGGACCTTTTCTGTCATAACTTTGGGTCCATATTAGTATTCTTGAATTGATCATGAAATTTAATATCAACTAAATAGTTGTGATGATTATTTTAGGTGACGTTTGATGGTCTTGATAATATAATCCCATGGTTGAATATTGGTTTCTTTTGCTCACTAGTTATTCCATTATGAAAATGCCTAGTTCAATTTCAATATTACAAAAATGGATAGTTATATGATAATCTCAATTAGGTCATCAAATTACATTATTATTTGGAACATCTAGCAATTTAAGCTATCATATTTAGACTTTATCCATTACATCTCTAGTGTTCAATTTGGTAAATATTGACAAATGTTATCAACCATGTGATTTTAGGCCATCAAGTGTTTGGGTTTTCATAGCTTGTATAACACATGATTGTGTCTTGCTTGCCATTGTTCTAAGGTGTTTGAAAAGTTTGCCATAAGCCCATGTACAATAGCTCCAAATATCGGGCTTATGACAAGGATCCAAGAATTGGCCTTAAATAATATGCCATAGTGGTCATGAAGTAGAGGGCAACCATGGCTACAAGGTGGGCCACAACCTAGGCCACAACAACAAAATCATCAATGGGGTCCTATGGGGTTTTCCCAATGGAGTGGGCCAACAAGCAAGTCTACATTTAATATGCCTCCACAATAGAATTGGGGTGTAAGTGGTCAACAATTTATGTTTAATATTCCTCCCTAGAATTGGGGTGGTGGACAATGGGGCATTGGGCCATGTGGTTGGAATGCAAGTGGGCTACAAGGCACAACACCAATGTCAACACCAATGGTAGCTCCAAAACCACAAACAAATGGTTTTTCATACCCTAATTCTATGCAAAATTTTGATTGCCTTTTCTCGCAAGGCTTTCCTAGCATGCTTAACCCTGTCATGCATCCATCTTTAGTTTTTCAAGTCCCAATTAGCAACCAATGTCAAGCATAGTTCCTAATGTACATCCTACAACGTATGAAGGCCTAGTGCAACAAGTCATGGTAACCACAACCATTGTGCCACAGACCACTATGCCACCACTTGACAACCCCAACCACCCTCAATTATAATAAAATGCTAGGGCTCATGAGTGGGTGGGGAAAAAACAAAGATGATGTGGAAGCACAAAAATGAGTGGCAAAATGGTTGAAACCCCAAATAGTTGAAGTGTAAGGGGGAGGATTGATAGGGTTTGTAAAGGCAAAACTACAAGGGATGACACAATAAAGTCAATAGCACCTCATGTGGTTGATGTGTCTATTGTGCATGTTAGGGATCAAAACCTTGCAGACATGGTAGACGAATGGATGAACAATTTGAATATTTGAACAACCCACTATCTATTAAGGGATTTAAAGATAGTGTTTGTCACTTTTTGAAAGGAGAGCGATCTCAGTTGAAACATTTGTATATGAAAAAAGGCCAACGCACTTGCCCAATGGGCATGGAGCCAAACTAGTGGCACAAGCTCATGGCATATTGGGCAAATGAAAGACAATTGTGAAGGTGGGAAGTATGTGTGATGCATGAGGGAACTAGAAATGTCCTTTGAAATATGGAAGAGGTGGGAAAGCACTTGTTGAAGCATTACTAGTAATAATTTCTTGCAAGTTTATGAACCTAAGTTATGTATTATTATTGGTTTGTGTAGAATATGGGTTCACCATATGGTTGGGTGTGGGTGTGTGTTGCAGAAACAAACTAGGGCCAAAAACCATAATTCCTTGCAAGTTTATGGACCTAAATTCTTTTGTAGGTTTGTGTAGAAGATGGGCTTACCACATGGTTGGGTGTGGGTGTGTATTATAGAAACAAACCATGGCTAAGAGCCCTTCATTCACAGAAATAGCAACTGTAAGGGAAGAGTTTGAATAAACGTATGCCAAAATGATGTGTGCTACCTAAAGTTTTGTCATCCACTATTTCTTTTTGTTGCATCATAATGCCAACATTGTATTTGTGCCAAAATTCCAATTGGCACATATGGTTTCATGCCTTTAGGCCAACCTACACCCTAGTTATATTTTTGACAATTTAAGTTTTCTTATTTGCTAATATTGTGCAAGTTCATGCCCTTGTTGAATATTGTGTTCAATGTATTGATTATTAACTAGATTTGGCAATGGAAGAAAGGTATGATCTTTCATTTGTAATGAACAAAATACATAGTTTGATTTTTAGCAATTCCAATTTTGTTGTTCATGACCAGCGAGATCATCATGATATTGTTGCATATGTTAATATCTTTCCAATGTCCTACATCTGAAAATTAAGTTTTCATAAATCTTGTCCAAGGTTATCCTTAATTAAGTTTTTCATATAACTAAATATGGTATCTAAAATTTTGTTGAGGTTGTATAACCCATACGTTCAACCTAGATTTAATGTTAGGATTGCTAATGTATAAGACTTTTGGCATGTGCATGCATACTATGGCAAGGTGGCAATACAAGAGCGGTTTGTCATCATGAATGACAACAATTGAATCTAAATTGCCTAAAATTACTAGCCAAGTTGCCCAGGTCCTTGAGTTATGTAATAGAAATGCCAAGTCCATCCAATCCCTCAATTCCATGATTCTTGAATTTATGCAACAATATCAATCCAATTTAGCTAGTCTAAGAACACCTAGTTTAAAAGGGCAACCCTCAACCCTTGGTGCTTATGAAGTTGATGTGGTAAATAATACCATTTTGCTTGAAAATAAAAGGTAAGAACTTGGTTGTAGAATTTAATGCAACTAGTGTACATGATGGGTTAGTGGGTTGGGAATGTGTTACCTTCCACGTTTTAGTAATATGGTTTTAAAACTTAGTTAGTTTCCTAAAGATTGCAAATATTTGAATTGGGTAGTTCATTTCAATGTTTTGTTGAATTGTAAATTTATATAACTTATAATAGATCAAGTTGGAAATGAGGTGCAACTAGGGGCCCTTTAAATTAACTAAGATATGTTTGTATTGTAATTTAGGTAAGTGATGTGGCCACAACAACAACAAGAGATGTTCCTACAATCACAATTCGTGCATTTGAGAGTGTGCATGAGAGCTCGTGTCCCCAAGCACTTGCAATTGCTGTGGTGAGTAAAATACATTTGGCCTAACATAATATAATTGTTGGAATTTAAAGAAATAACCCAAGTTGTAAGTATATTTGATTTTTCTTGTCATCTTTTGGCCCTAACAATAGGTCATGATAGTAAATTAAATAATGTAAGTGTTATTTTGTAGTCCACACAAATACATGATGAAGATGAAGTCATCCTATTTCCAGCAACAGATGGGACCATCGTATGTGACTACACATATTAGTTATAAAAGAAGTTGCAAATGAGCACGCCATGTTGGCAAGATGTTTGTTGGATGAAGAATTTGTGTAAGTCACAAGTCGGTGCAATTGTCATTTCAACTTGTTGCCATGTCATGTTGTTTACAACTAAAATCTTATGCGACTTGTCTAAGGTGACTAGAGGATTTTGTAGTCAAATATGTCTTTTATGGCTAAAACCTAGTCGAAAACCTAATCCTTAATATGTCAATTCCTTGTAGTGAAAGGGACGCATTTTGGCTTTTGCACAAATGCCAAAAACACATAGATTGCTTACTTGATGCAATCTCAGTCCTTGTTCAGGATTGGTGGGAAAAGAACACTACCATCTCTCCTAACATGAAGGACGTTTTCAAAAAATGGATCAGGGTGAACTTGCCTAGTGATGACATTCTTCATTTTGCACATTAAAATTCTTTAAAATTCTTCATTTAGCACCTTGTCAAAATATTCTTCACCCGCGAATGTTTACCAAATTACACTAGTTGATCTATAATCTTTTTAAAAATTCTTGCTTTTTTGGGCTTCCATAACATTCTCGCACCAAGAATGTCATAACTATGTGAACTTGTATGAGGCACACCCCACACATTATTTGCAAGTGTCACATGTGAAAGCTACATTTTTGGTCAATTTCTTGTTTGGTAAACATCCTAGATAATGTGTAATTTTCTAGAGTCTAGATGATGTTTGATTCAATGGAAACATCTTGTCTTATATGTTTACTTTTTATATTCATCAAGTTTACTTATGGATAAGCTCATCATTTCCTTCTAGTGTTGATTGTTTGTTTATGGTGAAGACTAGACTTGCTTATGGTGATGACTATTTGCTTATGGTGTTGAATGTTTACTTATGGTGCTAATTGTATGCTTATGGTGCGGACTAGACTAGCTTATGGTGATAACTATTTGCTTATGGTGCAAATTGGACTTGCTATGGTGTTGACTATCTACATTTTTATAGTGCGGATTGGACCTGCTTATGGTGTTGATTGTCTACTTATGGTGTTAATTGTTTATTTATGGTGTATATTGAACTTGCTTATGGTGTTGCCTGTCTACTTATGGTGCTTACTGTCTGCTTATGATGCTTATTATGTGTTTATAATAATTAAGGTGTTTACTAGAGATGCACTAGACATGCTTAAGTTTGTTGATGTTACTCATTCTATGTTTACAACACGATTTTCATATGCTTACATTGTTTGGTATATGCTCTTTGTGCTTATTAAATGTTTATAATGCTTATATTGCCTACCTATGAATTTACTATATACTCAAGGTGTAATTATCATATGCTTATGACCTATTTATTGTGTGCTTTAGGTGTTCATCGACTACTAAAGGTATTCATGGTCTATTTATGGTGCTTTTGGTCTATTTAAAAATGTTCATGGTCTACCATATGGTGTGGATGATATGCTTAAGTGTTCATGGTTTGCCTTTAGCCAAATGTGTGGCCATCTTGGTTTACTTTAAATGGTGTTCAATGATGGTGCTTAAAGTTTCCCTTGGTTTGCCATAATTCAATGTAGTTTTTATGGTGTTAATTTTGTGCTTAGAGGTGGTTAATTGTGTGCACATGCTTTGCCTATGTTTAGTTGAATTTTATGGGATATGCAATGTCTATGTAAGGTGCTCACATGCATCTCATTTACTCAAAGGCATGTAGTAGGCCCATGTTGTTCTGCCTTATGGTGTTAATTGTGGTGCTTAAAGGTGTAGCACATGGTTTATCTTATCTATTGTTTACTTACTAGTGCAAGTATCCATGGTGTGTTTAAATGGTGTTTGTGAACACTTATCAAGTATATTCATATGTACTTAACATAATTTGCCTCATGTTGCTTAATTATATGGTGTTCAAAGGTGCTCATGGTCTTGGTCTTATGCTATTTAATATTGTTGCGCAATGTCTATTTAAAGTGGCCATGCTAGTTATAGTCTATTTATACGGTGCTTAATTATAGGGTGCTCAAAGGTGCTCTTAGTTTCTCTAGGTTTTACATTATTTCATAATGGTGGGCAATGTCTACTTACAATGCTTAAATGTTGTGGTTAGTGTTTTCTTAGAGGTCCTCATTATTTTCCTTTCCCAAGCTTATAACGTGGTTAAATTGAACTACTTAACCATGCTTCATAGTTGGAAAAATGAGCTCTGTGGAAGTACATACCATTCACCCAAATAAAAATGATAGCTAATTGACCAAACTGGATTTTATGTTACTAATTGTTGTTGATATATGTTCATGATATGTGTAACTGAACTAGTGTTGGATGGAATGTGAAGTCTGCTTATGGTGCTTATGTGTTTATTGTTTACTCACATGTGTTTAAATGACCAAAACTAATTATATACTCATTACAAAGGTGCTCATGGTTTGCCATATCCTTCTGTATAATTATGTTGAGTGGTGTCTAATTTTATGTTGTTTTTGTGCTTATTATCCATTCAAGCACATTGGAATGGTCAACCTTATGGCATTTATAGGTGCCCATTATTTGGCATAAATGTTGTGCTTATGGTGTTATTTGTGTGTTAATTAATTACTTTCTTGAAGGAATTTGGCCATATGGTATTGTTGATTGTTACTCATGATAATTTGCCTTATGAAACTTAATTATATGGATCTTGTCCATGTATGTTAAAGGTGATTATGTTGTTATGGTGTGCTTATTAGAGGTGCTCACATTTTGTCTTATGGTGCTAATTGTGGTGTTTTGTTGTGGTGTTCACTTAATCATATCTACTTCAAGTGTTGATGGTACTTATTATATATTTAAAGGTGCTCATGTGGTCTACCTTATGGCATTTTGTTATTGTGTTTGTGGTGAACTTATTGCCTATTTAAAAGCCACCTTATGATGTTTAGTTATTGTGTTCATGGCACTCACTATTTACTCTTAGAGGTTGCCATATGGTGTTTGGTTATCAATTGCTCATGGTGTTTACTATTTATTCAAAGGCTACTTTTTGTCGTTCAATTATTGTGCTCATGGTGCTCATGGAGGCTACTATATTATGTTTAATGGTGCCCATGGTTTGCTTTAAACCTAGTGTTTGTGGTGTTAATTATCCTTTCATTTTTTGTTTGTTCATAATACAAATGTTATTCATCACATCAATAATAATGTAATTACAAGTGTGTGTTAATTTGTTTGTGTCATGTTGTGATTGATAGTTGGAGTTTTTCATAGTGTTTAAAAAGGTTGAACACTTTCCAAGCACTAAAGCCTTGGTGGGTATGATGACTTGATACTTGGAACTATATCATTAAGAACCCAAGGAATTACTACAAGGCTTCAACGACATGAGAGTGAGTGGCAAAGGGATACACAACAATTGCATGTGTTCTTACACTAATATTTGTGTGGTGAATGCAAATGCCACTTCTTCTAACAATTATCATGCACACATGTTGTCATATAATGGCCTAATTGTTTTATAGACTTCAATTGTTTGTGAGAAGGAGCCAAGTGCTAAGTGGTGCCAAAGAGGTTGCCTTATGGGTGATTGTAATGTTGTGGTGTGAAGTCATTTTTAGTATGTCCAAATGAAATAAGTTTTGATGCCCTGATTTGATGGCGTAGCTCATAGGTTATGAGGTGGTAGGGTATAATGAGGATGGAAAAGAAAAGAAAACACTTGAGATTGAGTTTCATGAGATGCCACCTTAAGAGTTGATATTTTATTTGAAACCCAAGTTGGAAAGGTTTGCATTGCACAACTTCTTGGCTAGATGGTAATATGTGTAATTCAAAGAGTTGTTGGAAACCATCCTAGATGGATATGTTATTTCATGCACTGACTTCTTTAAAAATTATACCGTGAAGGTCCAAAATGAGATATAAAATATGCATTGGCATAACTTTCAAGTATCAAATTTGGTTAAGATCGCCTATAGGAAGAATCCTTCATTTGATTCTTCGGGAGATGAACTTGAAATAATTAAGCAAGTCCCTTATGATGTGTCAAATGACACAATGCATGATACATTGTTCATATAACATGCTTTCATGTTGCATTGACAACATTTGAAAGAGCAAGGTTATTTCCCAAAATTCCATTTTGTTTGGAGTGATGGATGCAATGGTCAATTCAAGTCTATAAAAACTTGGTACTTTGTTTATCGGTACCTTTCTTTGACAAATTTTGATGATTTACTAGTTGGTTGTGAGATGATAAATTGGAATTTTTTGTAACTAGCCACGGGAAATGCGAGGTGGATGGCATTGGAACTTTATTGAAAAGAGAAGTCATGAAGGAGCAAATCAAACCTCAAGGAAAAAATTGCACATTATAGATGAAATTGTTAGGTCTCTAAAATTTAAAACCAAAAAATACCATGTTGCCCATTCAAATGCACACAAAAAAATTAACAATTTTTTTGGAATGTAAAGGTTGGTGAGGTGGACAAGTCCAAGCCATTCAATTGTGTAATTATTTGCGGCAGTTGGAATATGCACCAGATATGTTCTCTATCCCACAAAGACCCTACCTTGTTTAATGTCGCAACATTTCACGTTTTGTGTTGTTTGCATTGATAGGATTCTAATTGATGCAAGAATGAGCTACGTGTCCTTGCATGGACATTGAAAAGGACCAAACTTGCCAACAATGTGGAGGTCAAGAATATGATGATTGATCTTGATGAGGAGATCAAAAATGGCATTAATGGTGAGTGGACAGCAAATTGCGTTTATGTTTGGGACAACATTGTTGTTATTGCTGATAGTGAAACAAATGAACAATTTTGGTTAATGGACAAGGTTGTACACAATGTGGAAGAATCCTTTGAAAACCAATGGGGTAATTCATATGTTGAAGGGGATACTAATATGAGAGGCTAAATGTAGAGAGTTGTACTTACATTCATTACAACAAAGGTGTCCTTGTATGCCAAGTGATTTACCTAGATTTTGAGTGAATTCATTGGTTTGGTGAACATGGATTTATGAACTGTAACCACATTTTGTAGTAGTGATTCTTAGAGATGATAAGCCTCCAACATACATATTTTCACACTTAATAATTACATCCAAGTTCACAATGCCACCCACTATGCATTATGTCAAAGATAATTATGCAATTTATGAACTAAGATTTGATGTTTTGAGTTGCATTATTGATGTAATGAAAACATTAAAGTTGCTAGATTAATTCTTATTCTACTTGTGAATAATCTTTTGTATCGGTTGTTCCTATTGTTTTCTGTATTTAGTTTGTACACGAATTATTTATTGTTTATTTATTTTTGGTTATAAGGTTTGATATTTACTTTATAATTTTTGTTCTTGCTCCAATTTTTGAACTAAAGATAAAAATGAAGATTATTTACATTTATTATTTCATAATTTGATCTAATTCCATTTTTTGTTATTTATTGAAAGGAATCAAAATTCTGGATTGAAGTCTCATTATGAAAAAATGGTGTTTTGTAACTGGCCTTACAATTCTATTTTTGAATTACAAAGGACACTTGCAACTCACTATATTTCTATGTTGTGAGTGCTAACAGACAAGTCAAACATGATTTGTAGAGCTGCAATTCACTATATATACAATGCAACTCATTGCAATTCAATTTAAATAACTAAGTTTCAACTACTATGTAATTATATTATAACTACACACATGACATATTTGACATGTGGCATTATGAAGATTTTTTTGACATAATTTATTTTTCAAAATATTGATTTCCATTGTCCATTATGATTGTTAATGATGGTCCAAGATTGTGACATGTGGCATAATAAAAATTGCCACATGGCATAAAAAATATATTTTAGTAGCTAGGTAGGTACATAACCATAGGTAGGTAGGTTGCTAGGTTTTAAGACTTACATACTTACATATTTACCTAGGACCTACCTACCTACATAGGTAGATAAAATATTAGGACCTATTTACCTATTGATGTAGGTAAGTAAGTAGGAAAACACAAGACTAAATGCATTAAGAATAACCATGAAATTTTATTTTTTATTTTATGTTTGCCTTTAGGTTAAATTTTTAAAAATTATACCAAAATGGCAGATGTATTTTAATGTGAGAACATAAGAGAATAAGCCTTCTTTATATAATTTGAAACATGGGATTTAGATACAAAAACTATGGGTTAAATATTTTGGTTGTTCATTAGTTGTAAATTGAGTTGCAACTATAACACTTAGTTTAAATCATGTATTTTAATATCAATTCAAGGATATTTTCAAGTGAATGCATCATGCCTTTTGCATGTCCTCAATTTCAAGTTTTTCATTTCAATTTTTTAAAGTTGTTTTTTTAAAAAATCATGTTCAAGCTCTTTTTTCTTCTTTTCATTGCATGTTTTAAATTTTTTTATTAAGCACATTAAAGTCATATGGTGTCAAGGCAAGTGAACATGAATAACATGAGGAAACAAGCTTATGGAGTTTGGAAGCCACCACCACACATGCCTTTTACAATTGTAGGTGCTTAAAAAAATTTTTCCTTTATTTCTTCACCATGTTACTTTTAGTTCAAAATTTAGCTAGGTTTTGTTTTGAACTCTTGGTTTTTTTGTTCAACTAGGTTTTTTTCTTTGAAGATTCATTAAAGTAATTAGGCTAGTTTTAGTTCACTTAAGCACTTAGGGCAATTCAGATCCAAGGGGAGGGCTCTTTTGTTTCTGGTGTCCAAGCAAATGTTGAACCTTTCCTCTTGGCGCATTTGAGGCATTAAAAATCATCAAAAACGGATTAGAAATGAAAAAGTTATGGCCCCCCGAAGTAGCGGGGGTCAAGAACTCAAAAGAACAAACCACAACCAGTTCTTGAACACCCAAAAACTTCCTTTTATGTTTTTCTATTGCTATTATAATTCCTAGACTATTTGTAGAACTTAAGGTGGCGCTCCTATAGCACTTTACATAATTTAAAATGAAGACGAAAAGAGAAAGTTATGAGCTTTGAAAGTAGGAGGGGTCCAAATAGAAGAAAAAAGAAAAAACATGTTTTGTAAGTATGAAAGTTTTTTTTTCTTCAACTCTCATTGGTTTTTCTTCTTTTCTAGTTCCAAAACAAACAATTGGGCAATGAGAGCTAAACTTATGAACCTTTTCAACCATCAATGCAAGTAAGGTTTTGATTATTTTTCTTTTAGTGAGCTATTTTCAATTAAGTTTCAACTATATAGTTTCTCATATATTTTGATTTGCTTCAATTAGATTTCAATTAGGTTTCAACTATGTTTGTCAACTAAGTATAAGGTAAACTCGTGATGTGTGCCATTTTGATATATTATTTAATTCTATTTTTTCTAGATTTTAAAGTGTATTTTTCTTTGTCAAACTTCTGTATTAGTAATGATGATTTTTTAATGATTTCCAATGTGTGCAACTAACGCACAATCTTTTTCTTGATGCATTATAATTTAAATTCCTATTAAGTTTTTTCATTTCTAACAACTTTCATTTTCTTTAATTCAAAAATGCAAGGTGTGGCCATGAACATGTTAAAAGATGTGGTTCAACAGGGCAACAATCCAATTAAACATGCCAACAACGAGTTCACACATAGTGCATAAACATAGGACAACCACTTTATAGGAGAGTCATTTCATTGTTCCAATAAATGTTTGATTAATAACAATCTTCGAGATGGGACCATTTCCTACATGGGAATAATGCTTCCTTGCATAATTTTCAGATTATAATAGGTTTTTGCATTTTAATTGATAATGTATAGGTAGACTACTCTTTTATTATGGTTTGATTTTCTTTAGTTAATTTTAGCTAGGTGTATTATCCCCACAGTCTAGCTTTAATAGTCTTACAATTATGACTATAATTTTTGTAGATTTGTAATCTCAACTACATTTCAACTAATTTACATAAATTTTGATTTATTTTCAACATATTTTCAACTTCTTTCAACTACTTTGCAATGATTTCTTTACTTTGGTTCAACTTCACATATGTTGGATGACTTACAAACAACAAGATGCCATGTGTCATGCACATGTGTAACATAAATCTCCACATGGCACAATGTCATATGCTAACATTTTTAATAAATTAATAATTTCAAGAATTTGAAACCATACACATGGCACATGTTGAATAATTTAGTTTGATGGTGGACTAATAATGCCCATGTGACATGTGTTATTGTTCCATTGGTTATAATATAATCAAATAATAATCAAAATCCTAAAATTCCATGCCCTTCTTCAATGACATGACACATGCCAACACTACATTGGTTATAATATAGTTGAAAGATAGTCATAGTTCTAATTCCACACCCCCAAATGACATGACATGTAGGTGGATGAAGTTCATGCATTGACTTGCTAGCATGGAGTCAACTAAGTCTAGTAAGCACTTTATATTTGAATTGTTGCATCGACTAAAATGTATGTCATTTGCAAGTGAAATGTTGTCACCTCAACATTAACCCACAAATTGACACGTGTACATTGTTTTCAACTATATTGTAGGGTTGACTCAACATTGTCAACTATTTTGGAGATTAGTCGACAATGTCATTTTTGAGTTGCAAAAAAAAATTGCAATTGAAAGTGATGTTTTCAACTATAAATGACAGTTGAAAAGTAGTTAAACTTTTAACTACTTTTAAGCAGTTAAAACTAGTTAATAATACTTGTTTGAGTAGCTTGTATTCAACATACTCAACCAATGTTTTGAATTTGTTGTCTGAAGTTGTAGGGCTTATCACATGACTAATGGCCATGTTCACTACATTTCGTTGGGATTCAATACAACAATGCCACACATGAAAATAAAAGAAATGAAAGTTAGAGGCTATGTCTAGAGGGAAAAAATGGACTATAAGTTATAAGTTGTTTATAGTAAAATCTAACCATGGCAGCATGTTATAGCATATGACATGGTAGAAAATGCTACACATGAAAATAAATGGAATGAAATTTAGAGATTGGATTTTGAAATTGGTTGCAAGTTATAGGTATCTATTTATAAAGGAATAAAACCAAGGTAACATGTTATAGAATAATTTAACCAAATGATATGTGACATGGCAAAAACCAATGAACCCTAAACCATTGATTTCATAAACCAATGATTGGCTTACTTGGTCTTTGTGAATCCACAACCCGAATGATGCCATAAACATAATATCAACCCATTCATCCCATCCTTCTAGACAAGCCCACTAACTTGCAAGCTTAGCCTTAAAATCATCCAAGGTTGAACTCTCTTAATGGAATTTCCTCAATATGTATGGAAGCAAGTGAAACAAGCTAGGTTGTAGCTTGATTAATATAGGTATGGGCCTTTCCCATGGGACTATCACATGTTCATTAGCTTCAAATTATACAAGTTTCAAGTAATGGTTTTGCACACCTTGAATGTCTTTCAAATTTTGCAACTCTCGTAAAACAACATCTAGATGCAATCATTAGTAGAAATTGGCCAAAATGTAATCACTCTATTTGCGATTACATGCAATTATTAGTTATTTGCAGCTACATTTGGACATTTTTGCAACTATTTCTTGTGTTGGTCATATTTACAACTATAGTGCAATTAATTTACAACTATCTTGGTGTTCATCCTCCCATGTGAACAACATTTACTTTAGTTTTCATCTAAGAAAAAACAATTTATGTCCCATTAGTTGCAAATGTGACCAATTTAATTATAACCCTATGAGTATACAAAGGTGTATTTTGTGAATTCTAAGTATTATTATTAACATAAATGGCCTTGATATTATGGTTACACAAAATAATGTATTTTTTGGGTATATTAAAATTTTAAGTAAGATATTTACTAAATATATTATGCCCATATTACAAGTTTATCCAAACCATTTTATTATACTTCTTACAATTATTACAAATGACATTTATTATTATTATTTTAATATTATATTATATATTAATTACATGCAATAAAAAACTTATCTTTGATTAAAATTTTAAAATAATAATATCTTATTACATAATGATCATAATGGTGATGATGATGATGATGATGATATTAGAATGATAGGAAAAATAATTATATAATTACTGTAGTAAGAAAAAATAATATATTATTTTCAAATGACTAATGTATTTATTAAAAATTATTATTTTTTAAAAAATAAAAATTTAATTATAATAAATCATAATACCTCTAACAAGTGACATAATAATAATAATAGTTAACCTAGGCTAGCTGCAAATTACATTATTGTTATTATTATAGGTAATCAATTATGAAGTATTATCAGATTAATATAATAATGATCAAGAGATATTAATATTAGTTTTAAGTTTTTATATTTCAAATTTATAATTGATATTAATTAATTATTAATAATTAGATTATTATAATAAGTTAATTTTAGTTTTCATTTTAGTTATTTTATTATTTTATAATTATAATTATATTACTTAAAATGTAAATCTAATAAATTATTATACAAATGTATAAAAAAAATTTGAAGGAAAAAAATACTTATTAAAAATATAAATTTTTTATATAAATAACTCTAATGAGTGAAATAAAAACATGAATAATAAAAATAAAATAGGTAACATTTGGCTACCAACTAGCTACAATAATAATTGTATTAATGTTATTGTTACTATTAAAATTTTCATTTATATTTATTTATAATTATATAAATGAAAATAAAAATGGGAATAATTGTAATAAAATATTTAACTTAAGTTTAGTTTTAATTATAATATTAGATATAAAAAATACTCAGTATTTTAAGAAATAGTTAATAAATATTAAATATTGATTATTTTAGTTATTATTTTAATTATTTGGTTACAATGTAATAATTCATTAATTATTAATAATGATCTAATTATGTCAATATTAACCAATTACTAGTTGGTTGATAGATTATTATACCTAATATATATTTAAAAGTAAATACTATTATTGTTTATCTAGCTAATAAAATTTATATTATTTAATAATTACTAATAATATAATTTTTTTAATAATCATAATATTTTGATGATTATTATAGAAAATACTTAGTTATTTGGATAATTTATAAAATGAATTAGTTACTTTCTAGTTTAATTGTTAATTAATTAAATAGCAAGTTTACTAATTAAATTTTCTATGTTGGATTCGTTAAATAATTAATAATTTATTACTTAATTAGTTAGTTATCACTTACCTATTTGTTTATATGCTTTTAAAGATGAGAATGAAAGCCCAAACATATGGGATAAACTTTTTTAGTTGCAAGTGGTTTGTAATTAAAAATGTTTAGTCGCAAACAACTTGTAATTAAAAAATTTATCCCATATGTTTTGGTTTTCATTCTCATCTTGAAAGTTATATAAACAAAGTGTTTTGTTTTACATTTTCATATTTAAAAAGATGGGCATATGTGATGAGTCAATAAAAATGACTTAACCCAAATAAAATATACATATTCATGTATTTATGCTTACCTACCTACTTCCTTAACTTACCTACCTACCTAAGTAGGTATTTGTCCTAGGTAGGTAAATAGGTCCTATCTAGATGTTTAACCTAGATGGGTAGGTAGGTATATAGGTAGGTAGGTACGTAGTTCAACCTACATACCTAAATATTGGATTAAATTTAATTTGGAAATTTTCAATTAATATGCCATGTGGTAGATTTTTATTGCACCATGTGTCACTATATATCATCCAAACATAAAACTTAAACATTTTAGATTATTTCAAAATAATAATAAAATAATTTAAATTATTAAAAGTGGCAACACATAATTTGTTCCCATTGTTCACAAAAAAAATTGCATCTTAGTTGCAAGTGACAATACATATATGACCAATTAAAGGATGAAGGTGTATTTCATTGATTTTTTTTTCATCCAAAATTTGTTGTCGTTTACGACCAATGTCAATGTGACTATTAAGATTTTAATTATAAATGTTGCTTGTAATTAAAAATTAGTTGGATGAAACAATTGCAAAAATGACCATTTTATATTAATTTAATGGAGATGGATGGAAGTATGAAGGAATTTCAATACTTTCATTCTCCCCTCCCATGTTGGAATGAAGTAAACTTGCTATTCTATGAATTGTTTGTTGTAGTGGCATGTGTTGGAAGATGTCAAGGCCTTTGACATTTTTTTCACCTTTGTTATCCAACTTTTTTACATTATCAAATGAGGTCAATACTTGAAAAATGCTTTCATCTACATTACCAACAATGGTACTCAAGTGTGTTGATCACTTGAAGGAACCAACTTGCTCTTTTTGGTAATTTGATTTGTAATTTTTGGGGTCATCACCATTTGGTTGTTCCTGTGGCACATTTAAGATTTGCTTGCTTTATGTACTTGCATGTTGCCTTTTAGGTGATGGCCCCCTTTCTGATTTTGCCATTTTTAGTTTCAAAATTTTTAATGCACTTTTTTGACATTGTCTATTCTAATGAGGTTTCGGCAACAACCTTTTCAAAGATTTGAACCTACAAACTTGGACATGAATGTGTTCACCATTGATTGGAAATTTTTCCAAGGATGTTTTTACATTTACTTCAACTTGGATCCTTAACTTTAATTGAATAAAAGAAGCATCAATGTTTTTGATCTGCCATTTTAGTTCTTTCAATAATTTGGGCATTAGCCAATTGGGAAACACTGGGATAGAAATGGGTTTATTTATTCCTGGGTCAACGAAACTATTCAGGCATTCTTTAGACCTATGGTCAGAGAGTTGTAGGTTACTTGACCACTCCCCTCCACAATACACACACTGGAGGTCATGACGATCCTTCTCGTCATTTAATGGGGTCATTTGTGATGAAAATATTTTAAATAAAAGTTCATTATAAAGTTCAAGAGTGACCCATTGTTCTATAAATTGAGTAGGTGTTAACTTCACATAGTACTTCAATAACCCTTCAAACCCATTTGGCCCTCCTATCTCTTTTATCTTTGTAACCGTATTAAATAGAATCTCCAAAACATTAAACTTTTCCAACTGCCACTGGACTTTTTGTTACTTCCTATGGCAACCTAGACCAACCACCACGTTAGATTAAACTATCTCACAACTAATTGTGCCCATAGTTGTGCAAATAAACAATGAAATCTAATAATAAAAACCTTATACATTTATTTTCTACTCATTTACGGGTTTTAGATTTTTACAAAGCTTCAACCCTTTGTAATGAATTCATGGTTCATAGGTTCATAACACCAGAATTAGGGTTTGACACCCACGTTATGATTATGTGTTTCCTGCCAAGAGTTGTTATAATATTACTTCCCATGTTATAATTCACCCCATGTTACACTGCAAGATTTAAAAGAAAAAAATACCTAGATGCAAACACTCGAATTGGGTGATTTTGCTTGCAGTCAAATGTGCACATTTGGATTGCTATATTTTGAGTGGCGCCCTTCACAAATTGCGACCTTAGTTCACACACGAGGAAGAATTCGAAAATTTTAGAGCACTTATAGCAAACTGAAAACAAAACATGAAAAGAAAACCTAATGGTTCCCCTCAATGGGAATTATTGAATTTCTACAAAATATTTTTGATCTAGTTAAACACCAAGTAATAATGCTTTCACAAATGTTAGTAAATACATTATTGGTCAACTTTGTAGTAATGTATTTGCAAACATTTGTGGAAACACACAAATTCTAAACCTTGGTGCAGTTCCATGACAACCAATGTTGAATGAACTTAACAACAAAATTGAAACTCTTATGTTAACCTTGTGATTAAAGACCCTTGATCCATTTGCAAAGTGAAAAACATATCGATAGCCAACCATGAATTCCATCAAAGTTTCAGAAAAGTTACCAAATTTCTTTACACAGTTCAAATAGGTAGCCAAAAAAATAGTTCTAGGTGTTTATTTTTTTACTTTCGTAGCCAAAGTTGTCTATAACATGAACCTAGACATTTTGTAAGAGGAATTTTTTTCGGGTGAAGGCACTAAAAGGTCTCCTCTTTCAATTTAGGCACATTTTATAAACAAAGGGGGTCAATGACATTGCAACATGCGTAAGCGATTTCTATTTTGCAATGTGTAGTTGCTGTAGGTGAGGGTTCCACTAGGCTAAGTGTCCTTTTAGGAGGTCCTTCCTTTTATTATTAGACTAATGGGTACTCGTGACCTTCGGACACTGTGGAGTTCCTTGGTTTCTTTAAACCAAGAGAGAGACACACAAAGGCGCAAAACAACTTTTTTTTATTTTTTATTTTTAATGTATTATTTTTGAAAAGTCCCCCATGAAAACATACATGGACGGAATGTCTGATATATATAAAAGCGCCATTTTAGTCTAATCCAACCCATCCCCTTGAACGAAACCAAAGCCCAAGCCCTGAAAAAAAATAGGGAGTCCAAAGGAGACCCCGAAGAGCCCCATACCCACAAGAAGAATCAATGCAGCACCTCACGGTAAACCACATTACTGGTGTAAACGTCAGCAGGGGCACACGCAAAAACCTGACCTCCCGTGGGCGCCCTCAACTTCACCCCTAACAACCTACTGCTCTTCATCCCTAATAATGAAGAGGATTATATTGCCGCGCAGACAAGCTATTTGGTTTCATCCAAGGGGACGTTCTTTAATCTTGCATAGCTACAATACCAAAAATGAGCAACGACCATACTAACACTTCAAGGTTATTTTTCAAAAAGAAAGCTGGCATTGCAAAAGCAGGCAGTGAATAGTTCGTACAACAATTGGGATCACGAATCAATATGAAAGCTTAGAAACACAAACAGTGGCCTGATGTGCCTCTTAGGCCACAAGCCCATGTGCAAGATGAAGAAAAATTCTCCAAAAAGTGATTGCTGATAACTTCTCTTAGTGGGTGTTCTCTGGAGCAAAAGTTGCCGAGCTCCGTCACAGTCAAAATCCGAGAGTTCGGGAGTGCCAGGCCGAGCCTGGTCGGTCGAAATCCGGGAGTCCAGGAGTGTCGGGCCGGCCTGGTCGGCCTTCTGTGACAGACCCGAGCTCCGTCACAGACGGAAGTAGTGAATTTATAGATAGGATATGCTTCTTGCAACCAAAGGGGGTTTGGGAACTTGATGTTTTGTTCCTTGTATTCCCCCTTTTTTGGGTGCTTTGGTTTTTTTATGATTGGGTAACTTGTATTCCCCCTTTTTTCGGGTGCTTTGGTTTTTTTATGATTATGTTCCTTGTATTCCCCCTTATTTTTCGGGTGCTTTGGTTTTTTTATGATTGGGTTCCTTGTATTCCCCCTTTTTTCGGGTGCTTTGGTGTTTTTATGATTGGCAGGGTTTCATCAATTTCTTACTCATGAGTTTGTGATCATATATTGAAGCATGATGGATTCTTCTTCTTCTTCTACTAGCAGTCCATATCGTGAACCTAAACATTTTGCAGAGGAATTTCTTACTTTGTGATCATGTATTGAAGCATGATGGATTCTTCCTCATCTTCTACTAGCAGTCCATATCATGAACCTAAACATTCTGCAGAGAAATTTCTTACTCAAGAGTTTGTGATCATATATTGAAGCATGATGGATTCTTTGTCGTCGTCTTCTTCTTCTTCTTCTTCTAGTGGTAGTTTAGACTGGCCACCCAACTTTCCAGTGCTGGTACAGAACTCATGGCTAGTGAAGCCCAGTTGCAAGCTGCAGGGCTCACTGGTCGATATTCATCATTTTACCTGGAATTCTCAATTTCGTAACTTGCCGCTCACTGGATTTGACATGTGCAGGGTCAAGATTGGGTTCATTTCGAAATTGCTATTGTTTGATCACCACCCAGAAGCTGTGGAAGATGGCGGCTGCAGTGGGGAAGGATTCTTCAACTCCGGATTAGCCAGTGTTAGGATGAGAGAAAGCCTCGCAAAAGCTCTGGACCAGTGTCGTCCACTCGCAGGTAACTGAGAATACAGATGATCTTGATATCCATTGCAAAAATTATTTTGCAATGTCCACTTCATTTGTCGACGGTCGAGAATCTGGCTTACAAAATGAACCAGTGGCCTTTTTTCGAGGGGATGAACCAATGATGTTCTTTGCTCATGTAGGACGATTGGTGCGGGAAGGAGATGGGACGTTGGCTATCGATTGCAACGATAGCGGAGTGATTTTTGTGGAGGCGTCGTCTCCTATCTCTCTCTCGGAGCTTCGGGACGATAAGTCGTGTTATACCTATGAAAACTTCTTTCCCCTTGATTGCGCTAGTTTTCAGGAGATTGGGAGTCTCGAAGCTGATGCTCCTCTCTTTGGTGCCCAGGTTAGAGTACTTCCAAACGTCCCTTTGTTTGGATGCGGCTGAGCTTTGAATGCAATATTAAGTACGATTCCCTGTTACTTGCGCTTTTAGTCTATTCTTGGAAGTGAAGTTAGACAATTTTCCCACAAGGGAATCATCCAAGAGCTCCTTGTGGATAAAAGGACTCGGATTTAATTGGGTCGAAAGATCTGTTCTGCATGAACTTGAAGATCTCTTAAGTCTCACAAAAATTTCATGAAATTTCAGCTCACGACGTTCGACAAGGGTGGATACGCAGTCGGGGTTATGTACTGTCACGCGGCTGTGGATGGACCCTCCTTTGCACAGTTCGTAAGCTCATGGGCTGAAGTTACTCGCACTGAGGGGGAGAGCCCGCAAATCTCCCATGAAGCTTTCGATTTTCGCTCACGCATAAACATCCTCAATTTGCAGCCGCACATGACACTAGACAGTAGTAGTAATATTTCAGAAACAGCACCTAGTGCAGGAGTCAGTACTACTACGATGTCAATGCCGCCGGAGCAGCAGCAGCTTCCACCGACATGGATGAAACAAGAGGTGTTTCCAAACTCCATCTTGTTGGCTCACGGACCCCGCGAGAAACCAGGTTCATCAAGCTGCATGTTGTTCATGAAAGTGAAAGTGGAGCTGCTGAAGAAGCTCAAATCTCAACTAGCACAGGAATATCTAGCTGATGATGCAGAACATGATGCAAACATGATCACTACTAGTCATGCAACAGAAGGGAAGAACATGAGTGCTGCAGTACTGGGAAATCTGAGCTCTTACGTAGCCATCTCCGCATTGGTATGGCGAGCAAGTATTCGAGCTCGCAGTCCTCCAGAAGAGGAAGATACCCAATTCATACCTGCCATCAACTGCAGAACACGATGCGACAACATACCTTCAAACTATTTTGGAAACGCAATACTGGATGCAGTTGCCGTGACTACTGTTGGGGAGCTTGTGCACAGGAAGATGTGGTATGCTGCAAAGTTGATACAGAACTCGCTGGAGAGATTCACCACTGGGGAGTGCATTCAATCCTTCAGCAACCGGATGGAGCGAGAGAAGAATTTTGCTTTTACGGCCAAATTTCGTCCCGAGAGAGACGTGATGGTCGCAGGGCTGATTCATGACTCGCTCACGTCTTGTGATTTTGGGTGGGGTAAGCCTTGTTGTCTCAAATTTGATTTCTTCAGACTTGCTAATGCTTTTCTTTACTGGCTTCCCAAATCTACACCTGCTGATGATTGGGCTTTTGTCCTCAAACTTCCTCCTCATGTCACTTGTAGATTGTTGCAAGACCCTGAATTTATGGCATTTGTTACATTGCATTATGCAGCATAATGACAAATTCTGAACCAAAAAATACTAAATATAAATAAATTGAAGGTATAATTTAATTTTTCTTGTCAATCTTCCATTTTTTTTTTTTCTTGTTATGAGATTTTCGGGTTTCTGGTGTTGAGGAGGAGACTTATTCATGACTGACTGACTACCTCTCAGCCTTTACTGGCTTCCCAAAGCCAAGCCTCCAGAATCCAGATGCTTGGGTTTTTTTTGTCTTCATCAAATCACCTCCTCATGTCACTTCTAAATTGTTGCAAGACCCTGAGTCTATGGCATTTGTTACAAATTGTTGCAAAGACCCCCAGTTTATGGCATTTGTTACAATTGTTGCAAAGATCCTGACTTTATGGCATTTTTTTGTTACACTGCTTTATGCCACATGATACCAATTCTGAAGAAAAAAGTTATTCGAAGGTATTTAATGTGCTTTCCAATGTGTTCTTTTTTTCTTTATTTTTTTCTGAAAATTTATTTTAGGGTTTTGGTGTTGAGGATGAGACTTATGACTCCCTCTTTGACTTGCTAGTAGTTTTCTTTACTGGCTTCCCAAATCCACACCTGCTCATGATTGGGCTTTTGTCCTCAAATCAGCTCCTTGTGTCACTTCTAGATTGTTGCAAGACCCTGAGTTTTTGACATTTGTTACACAGCTTTATACTGACCAAAGATTATTATTCAGGTATTTAATCTTTTTTTCACAGTGATGTTTGTTTGTTTCAAATTTGTGAGGCATCTGGTGTAGCCATTCTACACGAGAAATTAGCTAAATTTGGCTACACTTTGTCAGCGAGGAAAGTAGAATTTGTTAAGAGTCACCACCTTAGTTTGGCAACCGGTTTTTGAACCTATGACTAGTCCAAATTTGGTGAATTCAGACTTTTCCCCCTCCAAATATGGCAACTTGGGGCCTTCTTTATCCTAAAAAAAAACCTTTGTATGAGTGGCCTCCCACTGTTTTTGGTGGCCACCCACAATGCCAAAATTCACCATAAAAGAAAGAAAAACAACACTAGCTTCCGAGTTGAGATCTGAAACACAATCAACTTATTTCTTTTATTCACTTTTCAACTCTGTGATGTAGTGGAAGTTCAGATTTTGGAGGTTTGGACTTTGGACCTGTCTGTCATGTCAAACCATGACATATGTGTGAGGTAGAAAACTCTGTGACTTATGAGGGTTACATAAAGCAGAAGGAATAATGACCTCATCATTCATGTTTCTGTCAGCAGTATGTAAGATTTCTCTCACAAGTTACAACACTTGTGATGGCTTGTTCTTGTAACATATTGCAAGGTTGTTTGAAAACAACAACTTTGATGGTGAGTCTTAGGAATATGCAAGTGGCCCTATCAATTTGGGCGTGGATGGTTGTAGACACCGGATTCATGCTAGTGACTTGGAAGACAAATAGATACTCCAAATTAGTACCTTTTTTCTGCTACATTCAACACATGCATGCATTGAGAGCCTACTTTACCATTTCTTGCATGTCTGTCCACTCACAACATATGCAAGGATGGTGGCTTTTCTTTCTTGTGTAAATTGTATTTTTAGAATACTGTGATGATGCGGAAACCCTCATCATCATCACAGTCCTTGAATACTTATTTGAGATGAAACCTTGAGTAAATGTATAGAACTCAACCACGTTCTCTGGCTTTCTAGAACTTGCTTTTCTTTATCTGGGGGCCACAGTGAACCATTGCTGGGCATGTGTATTGATTTTAATATAACAGCCTAATTTAATGGTAAATACAAAAAGTCAAGAAATATGGCTTGAGTGAACCAGCCCCCATGACTGCACCAGTCTCGTTTTGGATGGAGAGCAATTCATCCACCAACTTTGGGTTGGCCAACCACTTGCAACAATTTCAATTTGGGTGGGTTTAAAAAAAACGTCCCCCCTTTTTTTTTTGGCCTTTTCTTTTTCAAACCCGTTTTACAAACCTACCAACCCCATTCGAAGGCCTACAACCCCTCTTCTTCTTCCCCTTGCATTTTTGGTGGGCCTAACACTTTAGTTTCAAATCTCTCTAGGAGCAGTGCGCATAGCTCCATCTTTATCGCCATTGTTTGTTCCAATGCGAGCTCCACTGTGCCATCGCCAACACTTGTTCTAACATGAGCTCCATCACACCATTGCCTATGTTTCCTAGTACACTTTGCACCCTACCCCCTTTTAGTAGTTTTAATATTAATTTTTTACTTTGCATTATGTTGTAGAAGACAATGATGAGTAGTTGTTTATCATCTTCTTTGTGTTGCTAAAAGGGTTTTGATATGCAATACCCTCATCATTTAAAAAAGATGGTGGGGTGCAATACCAATCATGCTTACGTTAAACTTGTTGAATTTTTTTGTAGACAGTTCCAAACCCAAATCCTATGCCTCAAGAATTTCTTCCTCTAATGCAATATGAACATGGAGATGCAATGAAAGAAAATGGATGGTTTCATGAAGGCTTAAAAGGGTGTTGCAAGGTGAATGCATGCACTAGTTCTTATGCGGGCAAGTGGTTGTTTCATAAACACTTGGACCAAACACATGGCCTTTAGATGTAATTGGGTAGATCTAGACGTTCATATATTTGTTTTTCGGGTCTTAGGCAACAAACCACATTTCTATAAATGTTTGTATTTTGAACAACCCACATGCAAAGGAAAAATGGAATGAAAAGTAGTCTTTTGATCGAGTAGAAAAGAATGCAGAATTTAAATGGGATGAATTTCAAACCTAACCACAACAAATGTAAGAGGTATGGCAACTCTTGTTGGTATGTTTAATTTCTAACATGTTGTTGGACATCATTGGCATTCTAGCATGGGGGTTGAGGTTCATCTCCCAAAGTGCATGGGCACAACTTGAGAAAGATGATAGCCTTGTTGATGTAATTTGACCATGCAGAGTTGCTTATGCAAAACCTTTCAAAGTTGCAAGGGGTGTTCAAAATTTGACATGAAAATTCAATAAGTGCAATTGAACAAGAAAAAATGGATGCAATATCAAAGTATCACAATTCAAAAATTATTCATGGATGGTATGTGTGCATATTTAAACTATTTTTTTTTATTAACATTGTTTGCATCTTTTAATTGAATTATAATTTGTTTTAATGTTTTTTTGTGCTAGGCTCCAAGGCACAACAAAGGAGGTTTTTGTGGCTAATGCGATTCGATTTCTGCTTGAACATTATCTATTGTTCATTCATCATCATGTAGCAAAAGTTGCAATAACTACAACAAATTATCACACCAATATGGGCATTGCATTTAGTTCTTCCTTGAATGAATAATCATATATATATCATTGTAGTTGAACTTGTAGTGTGATTACTTGAATATTTTTGTATCAAAACACTTGTTTTAATTTTGAAATTTGATTTTGGGATTTATAGATTTGGGATCATTTTATGCCACGGTGCACACAATACCCCCGCCAACCATGGATGGATTATATTTACCATAAACCAAATGAAAAATAACTTCATCTATTAAGGTTAACACATTTTATGGCCATGTTAGAACATTTAAATAATACTTTCATGAATGCAAGTTGAAGGTCATTATTAAAATGATTGACTATGCAATATTTTCATTATCCTTATCATGAAATACTTGCACAATAACCTTAAGGGAAAAAAAAAAATTCTTTTATTTACTTATATTGCCTACCTTCATGAAATGACCCCTGGGTGCATGGATTAGTTTATTTATGTGGGTATTGTAAACTCTTGATCTTCTATTGTCAATGGTTTGGGTTCTCCATAAAGCCCATCAAATTGCAATACCCACATCATCAACTGACCCATGTTCATGTTACAATGCCCTCATTGGGTGTAAGGAAGATATTTTGTACATACTTAGTACCTTGTTTTCTACTTGAAAACACTAAAAAAAAAGTTTTTTGATCTTTTAACCTTCTTCTAGCATTTCAAAATAAATGAATTTTTTTTGCATGGGCATTTCGAGCCTCCCTCTAGTTTTTCAAAGCATTTTGTGTTATATCATTTAGACTTGAAAAAATACCCCAAAAGTATCCCCAACAATTTGTCATTTTAGGGGTTGGGTATGATTTTAATTATGAAAACAAAAACTACATTGGAATATTTACCACATTGAGGTGCAATATTTATATATTGAGGTGCATGAAAAAAACCAAATATTTGCAAAACTACCACAAATTTTAAGTCTGATTCAAATACTTGAAAGTATTGTAAAAATATATGATTATAACAATTTAACTTTTGAAATTCATGCAAATAAAAGTTTAAAAATAATGTACCCCAGAATAATAAAATCATACTTCATAAAATCATCTACTTGTTAGTCCTTTTATATAGGGATTCCAATATTTTGTGGTTTACACTAATTTTTGTGTATACTTTACCATGCTTTCGCCCCATTTAAACTTTTGGTTAATATATGCTTCAAATAATTAGGGGGACATTGGGTTAAAGTAACCTTTTTACTAGCATTTAAATTATTTTCATGGAATATTTTTAAATTGAACTTATGTATTCACATACATATATATATATATATATATAAGGAGGTTCCTATTTTTCTTTTCTCTTTCATCTACTAAAGGAAAGGAAAATGAAAGTGATTCCATTGCACAAGTATGAATGATATAAACCTTCCCACTTGTGTGGTTTACATTTTATTAAGGGTTGGGGTTCCTCTACCCAAATTAGGTCTAAACATAAGTGCTATTGGTATTTATATAAAACTGCTTCATATTTTTATTACAATTACGTATCTAATTTTTATAATTTGTACACAATTTAGGGTTATGTAAAAAAAATCTAAAATTAGGTTTAACATTTAGTTGTAAAAATTTGTTAAATTTTAACATTAAAGTTATGCAACCAATTCTTTTTGTGTTTATTTAATTGAGGGTCAATGTAGGGATTTTTTGTTGCATAAAAAGGTTTTAACTCAACATTTTAGGGTTCATTTGTATAAGTCTATTTAGATTTTCAAATTTAGACCTTTGCATCCATTAGGTTGTATTGTCTACATAATGTATGGTTTATGTAAACAAAATTTACAAATTAGGATAATGGTTTTTTGGTCATTTTAAAAAATTATTTAGTTTCTAGATGAAGGTTAAAGTTCCATTAGTTCAAATTTTTACATAATTTAAGGTTGATGGAATTGATTGTGTAAGAATTGTATTGACCTACATTTGGGCATTTGTATTAGATATTGATGATGTGGGTATTATAGTTTCCCAAACTTTCTGGTTGCCCTAATTTAGATGGTGGATGAGAAAATATTTGCAATACTTGCATCTTCCAACCTCTCTATGACCAAAATATAATTGGTAACAAAAATGAAATGGGAATTGCAAGGACTTGGGTTATTTGCATTTCAATTCTATAATAGATGCCCCATCTCAACATGAGGGTATTATAGAAACTTGGTCCATTGTCATTCAAGTCTCATCACATCATGATTGGTCCAATGTATGTAATACCTTTAGCCATAGTTTTGCCATTCTGGTGATAAATATTTTAAAGAAAAAAAGTAAAATAAAATATGCAATACTTGCATTTGAAGCATAAAATTATGACTGGATTTCTTATGTTTCAAGCAATAGCCAAATGTTGCACATAAATATCCATTGTTAATAATTTTTTTAAAAAGTACAATTATAGTTTTGAGTTTGTTATAATTAAAAGGAAAAAAATAGACTGAAAATTTTGATATATATAAAATTTTAACCGAGAGAAGACAAGAGTTTAGCCTGAAATAAAATATATGTTTTGCCAAAAGATAAATGGTAGGTTAAGGATTAGTTGTTAGTTTGTAAGCATGGCTAAGATGTAGGTTAGTAGGGTAGTTAGGTGGGAGGGTAGTATGGAGGTTAGGGTTGGGAAAAATTAGCTCCAAAAAAAAAGGTCAAAAGTCAGCAACCAAAAAAAATTGATTGTAGTAGAATGTTAGCTAACATAAGATAAAGAGGCAAACGAAAAATACAACCCATCCTGTGGATAGAATGGCCAACTGGTGCAATCATGGGGGTTGGTTTGACACTCTTGCCAAGAAATATATCACTTGGGAAATCTGTATAGGCGTCAAAAAAGATTCCAAGCTGAGTAATGGTATAAAGGTTTGATAGAATTATCAATTTGGGTAAAGGTGAATGATGAACATTCACCCCATATGTAAAATAAGGTAAGAATAAATATTTCATCATTTGACCTATAAAGACCATGCAAGTATAAGCGAGTAGACATAACATTAAAAGTTATTTACACAAGTATAGCATATTTCATAGTGAAGAAAAATAATTACTTGTGCAATTGGCATTGTGAAATTTTCAACTTCCTATGAATTTTTTTAAAAATAATAAAATCAATCAATAATGTCAAAAATGTATTCAAACCATTCTTATAATGACCAATGGTATAAAACCTAAAATAGTTTCAAGAGCATATATGGTAAGATTTTTTCAAAAATAATCAATGTAATGAATCAAAATCAAATATATTCAATAATTAGTCATCATTATAATTCAAACAAATCCATCATAACCAATCCATTGCAAAATATACAAATTCATATGTGCTATAGAATGGTCTTGGCATATACCCTTGATTTACCATGTTGAAAACAATTACCTTCCATCAAATAAAAGTAAACCTCAAATGTATACTAACTACTTAAATAAAATAAAGAAAAGGTAAGTTTGGAATATTTTTGAGTAAAATAGGATAAAAAAAGGATAATCAAATTGTTTTTACTAATCATGTAAAGTATATTTTTATCCTATTATATGTCCATGAGTATATTAAGATAATATATTTACTTACCCAACATTGGAATGAACTAGCACCCACCATTGCACCATGTATCATGGATAGTGTCGTGTTGACAAGAAACATTATTTCATTGTATTCATGTTTCATAAGCAAATGGGTGTAGGTAGGCAGTTGGTATCCTTCTAAGAGGAGAAACAAAGTTTCACTAGCCAATAATTTTATTATTGATTATGCTACATGTTGAACAAGGTGATCAAGTTTTAAATTACAATTGGATTCACATGACAATCATTCCTTACACTTCGACTCTCACATAATAGTGATTCAAATATTAGCTAAGGAATGTTGTCTATTGACAAGCAGGTTGAAAATTTAAAATAGTCCTATTAATTGAACTTGACCAAAACCATATTCATGTAACATGAATATATGTAATGTGCACATTTTTTTCAATTGTTCAATGTTGTTTCATTTTTGGTGAATCAAAGTCCAATTTGAGAGCATAGCCAATGTAGTTGAAGATTGGTTTAAAATATCAGTATTCAAATAGTATTATTATTAATAAAATTTCAATTCATGATGTTATAAAACTTTTTTTTTTAAATTCAAGAAATAGTTCAAGAAAAAATCATTTTTATGCAAGTAAATTGTTTAAAATAATAATTGTAATGTTCTAGACTTTGAAAAGTTCATAATGTAATTATTCTGCTCATTCAATGCATTTTTAGTTTTTAAACATCAATCATACAGTAATTCGGAGTTTCAAATACACGGCACTAATACATCATAAAATACAAATTCATATTCATGAGTTTTGTAGGTGTGACCAAAATTGTTGTCAAAATTCAAAATTCCATTTTGTTTATTATGCATCCACAATTTTGATTTGATTTTTGCATTAAAATTTTTATTTTTTTAATTTTACATAAGTGAATCTTGTTTTTGATATTTCAATGAGAAGATAATTATTTTATTAAAAGTATAAAAAATACATGAAAGCTTGCCAATGTTATGTTTTTGGGAAATCATTCCTTGTATATTTTAGGTATATTTTAATATATTTTAAAGATGAATTATAGGCATCTTATTTACTTTTAGATAAATCATAAATTATTATATTTCAATAAGTTGCATCCTATAGATTTTTTTGCATGTTGTTTGGAATAAAATGAAAGTAATTTCCCTTTTAAGGTGACATCCATATAAGGTCATTAAGTGTGCTTTCACCCACCCAATGGTTTGAATTGTTGTGAAAGTTGCAACTTACTTAAATTTGGTTCTACCTTTTTTTAAAACTTCCCTTGGTTTTGTTGAATTTGAGTTTGATGAATATTCTACTGTTTTCACCAAATTTCTTATTTTAGTTTTGTCGTATAGTAGAATTCATATTAGCTCATTGATGATATCACTACAAAGACAAGTTATTGGTAGGTAAGTAGATTGTATATAGGTTTTACGTAGGTCATAAAAAATCAAGTAGGTAGGTGGTAGCCTAGTTTAACTTACCCAACCTACCTAACCTAACTTAGTTTATCTAACCTTCTTAATTTAGCCTATCTACCTTAACCCTTTAAGCATGCATATAGGTTACAAGTATTAGGAATTGAACCCCAAACCTTCACAATGATAAACCAAGTCTTTACTAATGGACTACACCATCAAAGGTGTTAAACCTTTGTTAAGTTTTTTATTCAAATGTTTATTTCACGTCACTAAACATAATGGCTAAACCTAAGTGATAACTAAGAGTGAAATGTAATGGCTAAATAAAATGGTTAAACTTAGTGGTTTAATGTAGCGATTCAGCTTAATGTTAAAACTTTGGCTATACTTAATTTATATTTACCTAATGTCTAAATTTCATGGCTAAACTTTGCGTAAACCTAATGATTAAACATAATGATTAAGCCTTGGCTAAACATGATGTAGCTAAACCTAGTTGATAAACATAATGGCTAAACATTTTGGCTAAACCTAGTTGATAAACATAATGGTTAAACTTAATAACTAAACTTTGGTTAAACATAATGGCTAAATCTTGGTTAAACATAGTGGTCAAACCTAGTTAATAAACATAATGGCTAAATTTCATGGCTAAAATTTGGCTAAACCTCCTAGTTAAATTTAATGGCTAAACATAATGACTAAAGTTTGGTTAAACATAAACCTAATGGTTAAATTTCATGGTTAAACTTTGGTTAAATCTAGTGGCTAAACATAATGACTAAATCTTGATTAAACATATATAGTGGCTAAACATATCTGATAAACATAATGGTTAAACATAATGATTAAACCTTGGTTTAACATAAACGTATCTGATAAACATAATGGTTAAACATAATGATTAAACCTTGGTTAAACATGAACCTATCTGATAAACTTAATGTTTAAACTTCATAGCTAAACTTTGGGTGAACTTAGTGGCTAAATTTAGTGGCTAAACATAATGAATAAACTTAAGTTAAACATAAACTTAGTTGATAAACTTTGGGTAAACTTAATGGCCAAATATAATGGCTAAACATAGTTGATATTTAGCCATTAGATTTAACCACTAGATTTAATTTAAATATAACATAGGCTAAACATAATGACTAATATAAATTAAACCTAGTGGCTAAACATAACATTATTTAAACTTAGGTTAAACTTAATGGGTAAATCTAATGGTTTAACATAATGGTTAGATCAAGGTTATATTTAATGGTTATATCTAGCAGTTAAATTTAGGCTAAATGTAGTGGCAAAATCTAATAATTCAACTTAAGCTAAACTTAGTGCTAAATGTAGTGGCTAAACATAATGGTTAAACTTAGTAGTTAAATTTAAGTTAAACTTAATTGCTGAAAATTTGTTTAAATTTTTGGTAAACCTAATGGTTAAATCTAATGCTTAAATATAATGGCTACACCTATTGGTTAAACTTAGGTAGGTACATGGGTGGAGAGGTATGACATAAGTAATATGCATGTAGGTGGGTAAGTAAGTAGGTAGGTGAAAAGGTATAGATAAATAGATAGGTAAGTTGCAAGTAAGTGGATGGGTGGGTAATAGGTAAGTAAACAGTTAGTTAAAAGTAGGTGGGTGAATAAGTATGAGGTAGATACATATGGTACTAACCATGTCACATTTGATTAAAAATCATCGATCATCTTGATTAAATGTTTCATTTGATTAAAAACCATTAATCATTTTGACTAAAAATCATTAACCATTTCACTAAATGTTCAATTTGATTAAAAACCATTAGTCATTTTGGTTAAATATCATTAGTCATCTTGATTAAATGTTTCATTTGATTAAAAATCATTAATCATTTTGACTAAAAATCATTAACCATTTCACTAAATGTTCAATTTGATTAAAAACCATTAGTCATTTTGGTTAAAGATCATTGGTCATCTTGATTAAATCTTCAACTTGATTAAAGACCATTGGTCATTTTGACACAAGTTGTACAACTTGATTATATGCATATAATCAAATTAACCACTATAGTCAAATTGATCAATCAAACAATACATGTGTCATTCAAGCCCTTGACTTTTGATCAAAATGTGCATGTGCATTAGTCAAAATGACATATTAGTCAACTTAAACCTTTTAAATAACCATGATTTGTAATGGTGAATTTTCAATTAATTTGGCAACTTTGCATATTAGACAAGGGTGTTAATTAGTAATTCCTAATTTGAAGAAAATGAGATTATGATTTATTCAATAAGTTCATCCTTTTGCACCACCTCACCAATATTAGCCATTTGAATGAATTTTTCAAGTTTTTGAAAAAATCAAATACTAAACCTCCTTAATGTAGTTGAAGATTGGTAAGTTTAGTTTTTAGCATTAAACATTGAGTGTTGCTTTTGAATGTCACATTGGATTAATGATCCTAGTAATGAAAAACACATCTCATCTTTGATGGACAAACTCATGATGATCACCGATTTTTATTTTTATTTTTCTACATTGTTTTGAGGTTTTCTTGTTTTTTGCATGATGGTCCCATCAATGTTCAACTCCCTATGTTTGTAGCTTATCTTTGTGCAACAAATTTTGAGAAAAAAATTCCATATAATAAAGATATTCGTAATTCACCTTGTTTTTGGGCCTCCTTTCACCCCCTAACCCTTCTTTTGCTGGTATTCATAAATTAAGGAAGTTTTATTAAATCTCAGTACAAAATGTTGAATCTTAACATTTAATGCATAAGGTTTGAAAGGAATTATAGTAGTTGTAAATGTAAGAATAATGAAAATCTATGTAGTAGTAGTGGAACCAATAAGGAAAGAAAAAAGATAAGGTGAAACTTAGGAACCATCAAAATTGATGGTTTTATGAGTTTTAACCCCCCCCTTTCTTGAATGCTAATGTATTTTTTTGCAGGTTTCTTTTGAATCTCACCATGTGTATGACCAAACTTAAGGTATTGGTGTTGTATTTTGTTGACTTTACGAATATCCCTAATACGTAGTTTGACTACATCTTCCCAATTTGATGTTCTTTGTCATTTTTTCTTTCGATTGTGTTAATGCAAATAAAATAAAAACCTGGCAAAAAGTTTTATTCATGCCAAGAGTTTTTGCAAGACCTTTTAAACCTATTTTAATTCTAAATGTAATAGATTATAAAATCTAAAACACAAAATGTTATGAATCATGCAAATCAAATAAAAGTCCTTACTAATTACTAAAGTTGCATAGTAATAGTAAGTGCCCCCTTTGTCGTTTCAACAAAGTGGTCATTTTCACGAAGTAATTTAACAATTTATGTATCTAGGGGGCCCATTACATAGATGATAGTAATTGTTCTTTGAAGAAGACATTCATAATTGATTCTATTCCATGATTAAGTAGTTTTTTCAATCAAAATAACTTCATGCAAAACTATGATTGTCAACTTGCTCTTTTAAAACTACAACACATCTTTGCTTCATTGAAGGACAAATTATATCACAAAAGGAGATAATCAAAATCTAAGATCATGGTTCATTCATGTAGAAGTTAGTAAATGTTAATCAATGAAAGTGGCAAACATGCCACACAAGAAACATGACATTACAATTGAGAAAATTGGCAACCAATGGTGAAGGGTTTAGGGCCTAATTGTAGTGCTTAGACAAGTTAGTTGTAATTGTTGCAATGCCATGTGGTCCGATTGTTGTAGTACACACAAGTCTTGGAACTATATGGTTACCCCCTTATGAAATTTCAAGATCTTGGGCATGGAGATTTGAATTCATGTACTTTTTTTCAATCACATGGACATCCACAAAATCTGCAAAAAGATTTGAGAGTGTAGGTTTCAAGTCAAGGCTTGTTCTTTATGTGCACCCATCCCAAAACTTTTAAAAAAATGCAAATTAGTGAGGAACATCAACTTAATTGCTATATTGTGGCCTATGCCTTTGGCCCAAGCTTAAACTTGTTACCCACCTAATTTCTCTTGCCAAGACTAGGTTTTATAATTTAGTTGAATTTCCAATGACATAGGGGTGCATTCATAGTTGGGGTGCCAAAAGAAAGGAAAAAAGATTCAAGGACTTTCTTAGGGCTATTTTCTACAAATAATATTAATATGAAACAAATCTAAATAAGAAAATTTGAATGGTCTAAGATAAGATCATTCATGCAATGGTGGTGATTTTTCATAGCTGTAATAATTATGCATGAATATTTTTGTTTATAAGCAAAAACATGAAATATGTCAAAATGGGTCCTAAAAATCAACTTTTGCATGATTATTTCCTACACATGTAACCTACATCTAAAGTTATTTTTTTGAACCTAATGAATTGAAAAATAGCCAAACAATTTAACAAACGAATTGAATCTTGTGTAGCCTTTTTCAAAATTTATGACTTGAAAGTTTTCATGTGATTATTTTTTCATCAAATTGACCTAATGAACATGAGAACACGGTTTTCTTGTACAAAACGTAGGTCCAAATATTATGAAACCACCTTGGTGCACCCAAACATGATTTTGTTTTTATGTGCAAATCTTCATATGTTAATTTTCATGAACTCAACAACAACAAACCAAACATGAATTGCGTTTTAATGTTTGTTGGCCTTATCAATAATGCTAAATAACTAATGTGATTACAATTCAAACTTTTCAAGGAATACATATTAAATATAATGTAATAAAAAATTGAATAATTAAAAAAATATTTTGTAAATTAAACTTTGTAAAATGCGTTCTTTGTCTCAAATCAAACAAGGTAATTAACTTAATAACAAGTTGTTATTCCTAAGAAATATATTTCAAATTTTGGAGATATCAAGATTCTTTCTTCTTCTTTTTCAATAAAACTCAAAAATTATGTTAGATTTTGTAATATATTATGTCATTAATACACTTGAACATAAGTTCTCACAAGCATCACATGTGCAATTTCCCTATTCATTAGACATGTTCTTCAATTGCACTCAACCATATCTCCCATCCCATTTTCTTAAACACAACAAATTGTGTGAATTTTAAAATCGTTTTTCAAGGTTTTGCCCCATTTTGACATATAAGGTTAAATTAAGTCATGTTGATAGATTGGCCTTTTCAAGATTTGTGGTCCATATACAATTGTTGTGGAATAAACCTCATGAACATCAAATTTTTTATATGGCTATAATTCCAACCTTTAAATCAATCCAAATGATGGCATTCATTAATTATAGTGCCGATGTGATAAGTCATTTTCAACCTCCATATTATTGTATGTCCATGCCAACTATCATCTACACCACTATGATGCTAGTTGACAAGTTTCAAACATGTTATGTAACTTATTACCTATGGTGTACGTAGAACCATTCCAACTCATTCTTGGGGTATATTTTATGAAGTACATGAGATAAAGGGGTTCTTCTTTGTATGCTATGAATTAAATATTAAAAGAATATTCTATTAAAATTGGAAATATTTTAAGTATATTTCATAATCCAATTCTTGACACCTATTTACATTGAAGTGAATGAAAAATTTAATTTATTTCATTAAGTTGCACCTTACATGTTTTTGCACAACCTTTGGAAAAATTGGAAGCAACCTCCTTTCAAACCCATTTATATATAATATGATTCACATAACCAGATGAACTCCCATGGTTTTTTAATTTCACCAAAAATGATAATCATTTCACATTATAATTAATCTACTTAGGATCAATGGCCAACATGTTATTTTAACAAAAGAGAAAATAGAAATGAAATAGACAAGTCAGGCTTATGTGGTAATGCATAAGTTACGGGTCAATTTGTTTATATGGGTTATGGTTAGTTTTTTCATTTGATTTGACCTCATCCCCTATTTTGTTGTTTAATGTAATTATTTTTTGGTTAACATATACAATTGTTGATTACATAAATTCTAAGGGTTTTTAGTTTATATTTGATGCACCTCTCCACACAGAATGACTGTTCATCAATTGAAGGAGCTTTTACTAATCTTTTGCCATTTGAATTAAAAAACCTTTTGTGCTTTACATTAGAGAAGGTTCACTTCTTGGGCCTCCTTTAATTTTTAGGCCTACATCCCTACAACCTTCAAATTAAAAGAGGCCTTAGGGAATAGACCTTCTTCTTAAGTAATAGCCAAATTGGGTGTAAATGAGGTACAATGAGCCAACATCATCTTATATATTAAAGCAACAGTGTCTGTCTGTCTATTTATGGTGACAAACAAGGCAGCAACCGTCTGGGTGGTGTCTACCCGTTCCCTATGGAGCCCGTTCCCTGTCTGTGGTGACAAACAGGGTAAGGCAGGGGCAAGGCAGGGCAGGGCGGCCAGGGCAGCGGCTGCCCTGGCCTGTCTGTGGTGCTGTTTGTCACCACAGACAGGGAACGGGCTCCATAGGGAACGGGTAGACACCACCCAGACGGTTGCTGCTCTATTTGTCACCATAGACAGACAAACAGACATACATACACTGTTGCTTTAATATATAAGATTTTCATTATAAAACATATTTAAAAAATTAGAATCTTTTGAAAAAGAAAAAAGAAAATAAATAAATAAATAAATACATAAAAATTTAAAAAATGAAGATAGACAAAATAAGAATAGAAAAAAAAAATGAAATAAACATAAACCAAAAAGAAAGTAAAAACTATAAAACTATAAAAAAGGAATGGAAACAAATGAAACAAGGAAAGGGAAATACAATAGAATAATTTTAAAAGAAAAAAAAATTCCAAAAATGAAGAGACCAAATAAAGAGTAAAAAATAAGAAAAACCCTACTTGAAAAAGAATGAGGTGTGTCTTCTTTCTCCAAACTTCAAACTTGCATCCAAATAAATATATATATAAAAGTGAAAAAGAAATATTTTATTTTTATTATACAAAATAATAATAAAAATAAAAAACACATAAAAATAAAAAATAAAAAAGTTTAAAGTTTAAAAAAAAAACTAAAACATGAACCAAGATTAAAGAAACCGGGGGACTTCATAGTGGCCGAAGGTCACGAGCACCCACTAGTTACTTAGAAAAGGACTACCGTGGTCCTTTTTCATAATTTTTTTTTTCATATGAATGAATTTTGAAACAATTGTTTTTGCAATTTGTCAAAATAAATTCTTCTAGTTGTTTAGTACATGACATGTTTTTTTGTTTATCATTTTTGAATAAATATGAAAATTTGAAAGTGTTCTAATTCCTTGTAAATTTAGTGTTTTGTTTATAAAAATGATAACAATTTCAAATCATTTCCAAAAAATCATTCTTTACATTATTATGTTTTTTAAAAATGATAATCTACAACTTTTTCTAACACATCATGTAGATTGTACCTCATTTATGTGTGGTAAAAGACTTTCAAAATTCTAAAATTTTGGAATTTTTTTTGATTTTTTAAAGTTTTAAAATTCCACATATTTTAGGGTATGATTATTTTTTCAATGTGGTTAATAGGTTTTCATCTTCTTAATTTTTTTTCCATCAAATGTGTTTTATTATATGAATCCTTTGATAATCCTTTGCAAAATCAATATGCTAGAACTTGACATTTATGACTAGGATAAATATGACGAGTGACCATTTTTTAGTCATATAGTAATATATGTCATGTTTTTGTGCTTAGTCATATTCTTGTAACCATAGATATAACTATATGACTAAAATTTTTCATGGATAGGATTACATGACTAAAAATCTTCTTCATGACCACCATATAATTATTTAATAATATATAATTTGAAACATTAAAATCTTATGAATTAAAAGGGAAAAAAATTAGAAAGTAGACCTACATACCCAACAACCATATTATAAACTTGTAGATGATTAAACACATAATTAGTGCACAAATAAATAAGTAATACCTTACAATTAAAAAATAAATTGCCTTAGAATCACTAATTATTTAGTCTGAATTTTTAGATAGTGGCTAAAAAAATATTTGGGGGAATTGTTTACATTTTTGAAAAATTCCCAAAAAAAGGAAAACAAATTGCTAAAGGTTTTGAAACCATAAAATTAAATAAAAATTTGATGTTTCGAATATAATTTAAAAAATTAAATTCAGACTCTAAATCAAAGATTTATTTAAATGAATATATATTTTGAATTTTTTGACATTAAATAATGAATACATATTTCATTAATGATATCCAACGAATTTCAAAAGAGATCCACATGCCCCAAAATGACATTTGTTTCTCATGTTTCCATGTCATGGGTAGCAAAAAATATAAAATTTGATCTTTAGTAATTTATCAAAGTATTAAGTCATAGAACTTGAAATTTTTAATATTTCATATTGAATCACATTTAATGAATTGAAAAGAAAATTGAAAAATAAAATAAAATATCAATTTTTCCTTTTTTTTGGGAATTCCCACAAAAAGAACTTGATTCCCACAATAAAAACTTGTTTTATCAAATTTTATTGTGGGAATCAAGTTCTTGTGGGGGAATTGTTTACATTTTAAAAAATTCCCAAAAGAAAAAATTGGAATCAATTTAATGAGTGAAAAATACATATAAAAACTTCCAACCTTTTGTAACAACTGTTTAAAAGCTGCATAAAAGCAACATAAAAGTAGCTTAAAAATAGTTTTGACATTAAAAGCACAATTTGAAAATATTTTTTAATGACATATTTTGGGATTAAAAAAATATACACCCTAACATAATAATATTAAGAGTTTTTTAAAAACAATTTATGTATTTTTAAAGACGTATTACAAATATTCTAAGAATATTTTAAGTATAAAGCAACGGTCTAAGGGGGCATGTGTGGCTCCTAATAGTGTGGTTGGACCCCATATGGACTACATAGTTATGTAGTCATGAATGGTATTTGTGACTACAAACATAATTATGGGTGTAATCATATTTGCCATGTTTTGGTGGGTGAATTGACTCTTGTCTCATGCCATAGGTGTTCACTTTTAAAGGTTGTAAATTAAAATTAAAACTAAGAATTAATTAAATAGATTTTTGAATGAATTCCTTAAACATTCATATGAATGAAAAAACAACAACTTGCCATGAATGTTATGACTTTAAATAACAAAACATAAATATTTACTCAATTTTGATTGTTTTTCTTTGCAATTCGATGCCCTTTTTGACTTGTTGGATTGTGTTTGCACCCAATTAGTTCATTTTGAAATTTTAACTTAAACAATTTGATAATGGACTATTGTCTAAGTTGCAACAAAGATGATACAAAAAAACTTTTTCATCCTTGTACAATTCAAATTAAACTTTTATTATTTCAACTTCTCAAGAATGAATACACAAAAGCTACTATGTTTTTTTATGCTTATGCTATTCAAATTAGATTCATAAATTCAAATTCAAAAGTTAACAAAACAACATGCATGCATGTATTACAAATGAATAGAAATGCAAAAAAAATAATGTTAACTTCTTTATACAAATTACATAGATCTTACTAGTATTTAACCTAGTTACTTAACATTAAGTGTAATTCAAATGACTAATACAAATTAAGTAACTAGTAATTAGTTAAGAACTAATCAATTAACATTTACAAAAATATTGATGATCACTTACATAAGTCAATTTTATTATCTTAGTGTTATATCTTCATGACAACCAGTAAACACAATACAAAAGAACATGTTTTTTATTATTGAACAATCATGCATCATGACATGTGTGAACTATTCATGAGCTAAATTTTGTGGTTTGATCTATTGCAATGTACAATATGTGGTGTTTACTATAGCATGTATTGCATAAAAATGGCAATTTGAAATTAGATAATGACACATATTACATGGGGAGAGGTTTATTGTTTGACATTTGCCTTTCAACTTTTGACAATTGTCCTTGTAATAGGAACCTCAAGTTGCATAAGAGGTCTAAAGACAGATCCTTCTCTTGCACATAAAACAATCATGTTATAGCATAAGCTCACGATTAGCAAATTAGGAATTGGGGCCATTTTCACATGTTATATGATTTGTACATGTTTATGGAAGATTATAAGAATAACATATATTAACATATCTAAATTATTGTTTGATAAAAACATCAGTTCACATCATAGTTTGATCAATGTTTCATCAAAATTTTAATTTGATAAAACTTTGGCTGGAGTATGTGCAAAACAAATCATGAATAACACATGACATAACTATTCAAACCATGGCTAGGAGAAAACATAATTATTTAATTCATAACTACTCTAACCTTTAACTAATAACACCCTAGTTAGAAATGGAGCTGGTACCTCATAGCCAGTTCACTACTTGACTATCTAAATATGCAGAGTAGATTAGGCTGTTAAACGAAGCACCCAATTGTCATAGTTTATAGTTACACAAGCTAATTGGCTATGCACCTAGTCTTAGTTGGTGGTTACACAAGCTAAATAGCTGATTCTTGACTGCTTCCTATGATTTGGTATTTATGGTTCTATGCAAAGACCCACAAGTAACCTGATCAAAATACTTTGTAATACAAAGTCTCCACTAAAAATGGGCACAGTGGGTTAGGGCAAACAAGTATTGTTGAGAAGAATACGTTGTTCAGGTTACAAAGAGGTAACAAAAGTGAGCAGATCTAAAATTTGGTGGCTAGCTAGCTTCTTGCATTACTGAAGTTTATTGAGTTTTGGACCCTTTCCACACTGAATTTGTGAGGGCCTATGGACTTCTATGGTACTTGCAGTTGTATTGTGAGTATGTATACAGGCCTAATGCAGATCCTGTCTAACATTGTAAGCATAAGATCATTTGGGTATGTTGTGTTGGAATAATGAAACAAGGTAAATTGAACAACCACATAGATATGTTTTCATCAATGATTGTAGGGGGAGTCTTGCTAAAGTGACAGTACACCATGTTGGACAAGAGCTCCCCAGTTATATCACATATCACATATCCTGCTGCCATCTGACATTTCCATATCTTATAACTCTTTTGCATGTTCTTGGTCACTAGTTAGCTGAACCTCATAATTCCTCCCCTTCTGTGTCCCATAACCCATAAGCTCAGTGCTCCCATAGATTGGGTTGTCTGGTAACCAGCTCAAGCGCTCATACAAATAGTTACTTTAAAATTCTTGGCACTCAAGTGCATCAACTATTCCTGGTAACATGCACTCTTGCCAGAACTTACCTGTAGTCCAAATATTATGGTACTTGTGAGAGTTTGAGTGATTACCACAGATAGTATACAAAAAAGGGTGGGGCAGATTGCTGCTAGTGCAACAATTCCACTTCAACCACTGCCAGTGGATGGGACAAAGAGTGAGTGCTTCATCATCTCTGGCAGGTATGAACTTAACCCACGATAAAGTTTCTTGAAAACTTATCATGTTGTAATTTGAGCATGTATATGTCTGGTTAAGAATTTTGTCAAATTAAGTTGCAAAGTGTATTGTGAAAAGTTAGAGGTGTTAAGTATTTAATAGATGCACGTTCACAAATTGTTGTTAGATAGAGAACAGGAGATCTATGACAGCAGTACTGCTTGGGCTGGCGACAAAGCTGTGGCAATGCCATTTCAGGCTCAATTCCAGAAGTAGAAAGTAGAAAGCAGTGTTGTCCAGTTGTAGCTCTTGAAGTGAGCCTTCAGTCTTGATTCCATCTACTTTTGTAATTTGATAGAACCTTTGGTTTTGATTTCCATTGGGACCCCACCTAAGTCTTTTAATTTGATAGAATATACAGTCCAGTTCCAAACTTGGTTCTTCACATCCATGAACTTTCAGGTTCCAGTTCTTCAAAATAAGAACCCAAAGTTGGTCCAATTCGAAACCAGATCCAGTTCCACTAACTTGGATTGAATGCGATAGTCCCTGTCCCTGGGGGGTCAGGGCCCAACAAAAAATAGTAATACTTGGTCCATTTCCAGTGTTTTTCGCCAAAATTTAGAATTTGTGATCTGGGAAACTTAGAAGTTAGAACTGGAGTGCAACCCAGAACCAGACAACACTGACAGAAAGTCCTATCTAATTTTAGAGGGATGATCACAAACTTCATATAGGAAACTGGACTACCATTTGCCTCTTCTATGTATTCACCCAGAGAACTACACATGGTGGAGCATAGTGAATGTTGCTACATGTTTGGTCCTCACCATTTCCTTCAGCTGAGGTTCTTCAGACTGTGGACTAACTGGCTTCTTTGGTGTTGGGTTATTTCCTCCCATGCTACCAATAAAGCATTGGGATGGAGTTGGTGGGTATATGGCATGTACTGTTTTGCAAATTAAACTCATAGTTTCCAGTAGCAAACGGAAGCAACTTGACAGGAGAAATTGCAACTGTTAAGTCAATAACTCTGAAGCACCAGTTTTCTTCTGATTGCCTTTTCCAAAAGCTATCATCACCCACCCTGGAAATTTAGGTGAAGACAACAATCTCAAAAACTTTCTCCTCCTCAACAAAGCTGTCACAGTAATCTAAGATTGGACAAAAGCAGAACAGCTGAGGCCTTAACTAATAGCAGGGAAATTCAGGATCTTGAAATAGATAAGAGTTACCTGAATTATTGATAACAATCTTGAGAAATACTTTTGTAAATTTACATACATGTCACCATCATCTGGAGAAGACCTGACTGTTTACAACAGATAAATAAAATTTTCAATGTGAAGGTCAGTGTATCTTGATGACTGACAGATACATTGGTTGTCAAGCAGGTCCAAATTGGTCATCAATCTCCTTTCTTTCCATTCAAGCTGTCAGCAGGTTCTGAAAATGGGTGTTCTGATGGAATGAGTCGTGCTAGTATGATGACCGGCATGATAATGTAGGGCAAATAGATCCCAAGCAATAGATTGCGTGTTGGAACATTTGTTGCCAGAAGATCTGCAAATATAGGAACCTACACCCCAGTCCAACGGCACTTAACCTGAAGCATATTAGCTACATACTAATTACACCTCCATTACCCTCCCTTCCGCCCAAGATGAAACTCAAAACATTTCCAAAGTCCTGACAAGGAGTACTTGAAAAGGCAAGAAAACCAGTGCATACCATTGTTGTGAAAAGATGTGCTCCAAATAAGATGCCTGTTATCCGGCCCCAGCCCTTACCTGCACATGCAAATCCCACATGACACACTTGATCTTCACCTCCAGGAGGTAGACAAAGCAGTATTTTGTATTTTGCTCATGCATAGAAAAGGCTGTCTCTTACTTTGTGTAGATCAAAACCAACCACTTACACTCTCTCATGGTAGTTGAACTGAGTTCTCAGCACTGCTTACATTGCAACAAGAGAGTTTTTTAAATCATAAAAACAGCAACCAAGTACTTATGTGTGATAACCAAACAGACTAGCCTCTGACATACCACCCAGGTTCTGTATAGACCATCAGATCTGCAATTCTTCAGTGGTTGCTCCGGTACATGAATTTGCAAGCATCTGCAAGTCCTACATTGTGAGAAATCCAATGTTTCTCTCTGTTCCTGAGCTGAATGCCACAGAAACTTAAGGTTTACACAAATATCTACCAAATCATGTTTTCCTGCAAAGCTGAAATTCCTGGGTGGTTGCCCCTATACATGACCGTGCAAGCATCTGCAAGTCCTACTTCTGAGAAAGCCAACGTTTCTCTCTGTTCCTGAGCCAAACATGCGACAGAAACTTAGGGTTTACACAAATGTCTACCAAATCATGTTTTCCTGCAAAGCTGAAATTCTTGGGTGGTTGCTCCAATACATGAATTTGCAAGCATCTGCAAGTCCTACATTGCAAGAAAGCCACGTTTTCTCGCTGTTACTGAGCTGAAAATGGCAAAGAAACTTAGGGTGTACACAGAGGTCCACCAAATCATAGCTTGCTACAAATTCTTGGGTGGTTGTTTCAATACATGAATTTGCAGGCTTCCGCAAGTCCTACACTGTGAGGAAGGCAAATTTTCCTCTCTATTTCTGAGCTGGATATGCCACAGAAACCTAGCGTTTATGAGAATGTCTACCAAATCATGTTTTCCTGCAAAGCTCTTTCCGTCATCTTGCAGCCCAATCTCACAAAAACGCGAGATTAGCCCTCCCTGGGAATCCCGATCCTTACTTTCCCACTCCATGCTATGCAATTTTTGTCACAAACAAGACAGATGAACAGCCCGAAGAGAAAATCACCTGAGCTCACCACCGTGCATCACAAAAAGATCGACACCAGGAGACAGAGTTATAGACTGATAGGTAGACGCACCGGCAATGAATGCGTAGGAGTTGACGACTAGAAGCGGCAGCTGAAACACCAGCTCGGCAAGAACCAGACCACGGAAGAATGGAGGTTTGTCCCGCACCAAGTAGTCTCCGGACAGGTGCACGTACCATTGCACGGCGTCCCGCAACGACTGCGGGAAGAAGACGGACGGAAAAACCGCCTGGGACTCCACCAGCAGCACTATCGGTATGTTGATGAGCATAAACACAGCAAGCACCAGATCCACCGGCCTGCTGCCGATTGGCAACGGCCGCCTGCTGGGCAACGACGCAGCCATGGACGCCAATGTCGAGAGGAAGCAAAACTCCGAAAAACCCAATTCCCTTCATTAGACTTAGAACAGGGTTTCGTGTAACGGCCTCGGAGCGGCCCGTTTATTTCGGGAAAGCTGCCCGTTAACAGAGGTTGAGGGTGACCCTATCTTTTCAAAATGTGTAGTATGAGGCCCCAGGGGTGTGGCATTCCCTGAATGAAGGCCTCATGTGAGGCAGAGTCCAGCCCCATGCAAGGCACGAGTTGAACTTGGGCAGGTAATCTTCCTGGTGTGATTCTATGAATGTTTTTTTGGATTTTGTAGAAGTTTTGAAGTCAAAGATTTTTGAAAACAATTTGGAGCTCAGTGCTGTTTAAGATCAGGTTAGTTTTATTTACATTAAACACAACCCTGAGAGCATGGCATTACACTCGGAAATGGTTCAACTCAAGTGACATGAAGAAAGCAAGAAGGGATCCATTGTTGTATTGATTGTGGGTACCTTTGTGAGGTGCATCCCAAAGTTCCCATGGTTTTGTTTTGATGTGTAAATGAGCCACTTTGATTGGTCCATCACAAACAATTTTTTATAAAAAATTCACACTTTGAAACTTTGAAGAAGTTTGCAATATTGAACTAGATTTTAGATGTGCTTCCATTTGGACCACCTATTTACGTTATGAATTTCAACTTTGGGCAAAGGTTATGGGATGAAATGTGACACTATTGAGAACATCTTACAGAACACATTGGTAACTTGAGGAACACATTGAGAACTTGATGGGAACTTGAAGGTCGCATAATGAATGAAAAATTGAGAGAAAAACCTTGCAAAATGGATGAAAAATAGAGAATAAAAATTACATGATGGATGAAAAATTAAGATTTTTTTTTGCAGAAGGATGAAAAATTGGTCTAATATTTTGCATAATGAATGAAAAGTTGAAAGTGTACTTGATGGATGAAAAATTAAAGTTGAAAGTTTAAGAAATGAGATTGCACATTAATATATTGTGCAACTTCTAAACATTTTGAAGCCTTTTGGTTTCCCTAAATGTTTTCCCCATGGCAATGTTATTTGTGTTTATATTTATTTGACTCTTTGAAAAATCAAAATTCACAAACTTGAAGAATGAGCTAAAGTGTCCATCCTTTTCTTCCTCATAAATAATTGCTGAATGATGTTCTTCACCATGCTCAGACCTAATATAGTTTCAAGTCCCTTTGTCACATTGTTGTACAATTTTTTGCAATTGTCCAGATGTGCCCATATGGGTTTTTTTCTGGATTAATTTAGCCAGCGAGTTGAAATGTTTTTCAAAGTGGTTAAAAAATGTGTTTTCTTGGTTTTCTAGTTGCCAAATTTAGAAAAATTTCCATATTTCTTTATTGGCTTTTAGCTTGTAGCAATGTGAAGGATGCTTAGATTTGTTTACTTTCAAATCTTGTTTATGGCTAAACTATCTTATGGACCATCACCACTTCAAATACATCACAAAAATGAAGAAAAACCATGGCAATGTAAATACTGTTTGTTCATATGATCTTCAACAAGTTAAAAAAAACCCTTTGAAATTATATACATGACAGGACAACCTGAACAAAAAGAATCACAAACCACAAGTGAAATGGGAAACCCATGCACAGACTGTATGGCAAATCCACATACCAGAAATAATATGCAGCTGGACTTCATGGGTACAAATGGACATGCAATTTCAAATTGGATAATGTGAGCTTCATTCAGCCTTCAAGGATCAAAGCACTTCCACTGAAAACAAACTCCAGTATAAAACCATATTTTACACTTGTTTGGGTCAGTGAATGTACGACCTATGTGCACATGACCTTCAACAAAACATGGGTGCATTCTATGGTTCTATTTGACTAGATTGTCATTCCAGTGAAAATATCACATTCACAACACCAACACTAGGTGAACAAATAAACAACCATGTTTTATAGGTGTGGAAAATGTGCAATAGGAGGTGCTTGGTTTTTGTGATGTTGTGGTGTTATGATGCAAAACTCTAATTTGAATAATGTGCAAAATTATTCTAGTAGTTGCATTCATCTACTACTACAGCTTCACAACATTTGTAGACATGGTTTTAGTTTAGGGTGTGGGCAGATTTGTGATGGTTTGGAAGGTAAGAATCTACAAATACACAATGCAACAAAGTAGACATCATTGTGTTGCATTGTACCTAGAGGAAGAGTGTGAAATGTTGGCATTGGAAACACACTTTGATGTGAAGTGGCTAGACGTACCAACATTTGGCAACATGCATTCAATCCAATGTAAGTTTTGTAAGATTATGTTCAAAGACAATAATACATTAATTTACCACAAGATGATGAACTTATGCCTTGAGTACATAGGAAAGGAATTGCAGGAAATGTACCCCACCATCACAAAGTTTGAAGTTAAGGAATGTACTAGGTTAAGGGAGAAGCATGGGAAAATTCTACCAAACCACTTGAAGCATCCAAATGAAGATGCAATAAAACATTCCCCCAAAAGGACAACACCACTAAATAATTAGAAACAACCCATGGGGATGCCCCATGCAAGGCCCATTCCTCCTAAGGAAAAGGAGATTAATGAATTGAGCAACGATGAAAAATTTTCATTGGTTAAAACTACAAAAACAGGTAAGTTGGCCGTGTACTTTCATTTTTCAATTTTGGTAATGAAATGTGGGAGGTCACCTTTAAAAGTTTGTTGTCAATTCTATGATTTGTAGGTTTGGCCACAAACCCTATGGTTTTCAAGAAGCAACCTTTGCAAAAAGGTACATTGGATAATGGAAAAAACCCTAGTGGGAAGAACAAATCAAATGAAAACTTGTTGCCGTAACTTTATTGCAAAAGGGCATACCACCTATCAACATATCACAAATTGAGGCAAGGAGAGGTCAATTGTTGAAACCTTGATTATGGAAAATATTTGTGAACTATTTTCTCCTTTGAAAGTCAAGAATACTAGGTTATACGTTTTGTTGTCAAAGACAAATATTGTCATGGATAGAAATCTATTGGAAAAACTACAATACATTATGGTGCTTTTAATGAAATTGGAAACAATTGGCACTTTAAGCAACATGCTTGTTTCAGTATTTGGTCAATGGTAGTGAGTATTTTACAACTCTTCTACCTTTTTTGATTTATCATTTGTTCTAGTTTTGTTTATTTTTTACTTGTTGCCCATCCCACAAGTTGGTGGAGGGATTGAAAGGACAACCCAAATTTCAGATGTTGTCAAATAGTCTTCAAATGCATGGACGTTTGGAGGGAGTGGAGAGAACACATTCCATTGAACCACCTGAACTTGTTAGAATATAATTACATATTAATTCCACCTCCGAATGAGTTTTGTGAGTTGCATATCTCTATGTGGAAAGGTGTGCAATAATTCTACACAAGTTGAACTTTAAAATGTGGGTTGTTACAATATAACAAATTTGAAAACACAAATGTATTCATTTTTTATAAAATAAAAATAAGCAAAATTAAAATCCTAAGTTGAAAACTTGAAAGGAGTCTATAAGAAAAGATATTGGAAAGAACATTGAAGAAGCACTTGATCTTGATAAGCAAAGGAAGGTCAACAAACCCTAAACATAGGAAGTAGAATGTTGGGGATCAAAAACAAGTTTTGCATATGGGTTTCAAAGCACAACATGAGTCTCAATTAAAAAAGATGAGGCACGATTTTAAGGTACTTGCTAGGTTTACTCCTCTTTCAAATGCTTGGTTATGGGTGCCTCAAGAACTTTATCCCAAATTTGCTAAAGTTAAATGAATTTCAAATTTGATCTCCAACAAACCCATTTTTTTACACACTATTCAAATTCCATGGTCGTTTGAAGATTTACTGTTTAGGCATGTAGCAAAAAAATCCAGAATTGTAACCGATGGGGAGAAAATCTCCATTGAGTTTACTTATTGACAGAACATGAAAACTTTCCATGGATGGCAATAGCGTTTGAGGGTGGTTGACGATGATTGAGATGTTCTATGGATAGTGATGACAAGGGCCTGCTTGTGTGACATGGAAGGCCCAATGGTGGGGCATTGCAACCCAAAATAGGTGCTGGACAAAGCTCATGGGGGATATTTAACGTCTTGCAGTACCTCATCCCTACCAATGTTTTTTTGGTTTTGAAAAGAACAATTGGTCGGGCAGTTTAGATGTTTAAAAAATATTCAGTTCCATGCCCATTAACAACATTCAGCCCATTAAACTCATTGACCTCATTTGTACATTGAGAGATAGAGCCTGTTTGAACCTCTGCCATCAAGGGCGGACATGCGGACAAACATTGTATTCCTCAAATTGTGTACTTCAAAACCAAGCATAAGCCAAGGCTTAATGCAAGCTCCTATGAGAAACTCAATAGAATCATCTCTAACTATACCGCCTTTGGTTGGATGTTCCAAAAGGTCGTTTTACTATGATAGAAGCAAAAAGATTAGAGCCTTGAACAAAACAACAGAGCTGAACCTAGGACCCAAGAACCTAGAACCCTAAAACTCAAACCCTATCTAACCCTTGGACCCTAGCCATCACCAAAGTTACTCTATGACCTGGACCTTGTAAAAAACCCTTAAGATTCATCACATCTGGGTCCATGTAGACTAGTCGAGTTTGGTTCTAAGCCATATCCATGTAGACCTACCAAGTAGGGTTCAAAGCCAGGTCTGGGTCCATGTACTAGACTCAGTGAGTTTGGTTCCTAAACCCAGACCTGGCCAATGTTTGTCCTTACTCAACATGTACTGGTATGAGGTTGATATTACCTCATGTCCTATGAGGCACATACTGGAACAAGGCTGATTTTGCCTTAGGACCCAGGTCATACTGGTCCTGTAACTTAGTGTGTAACTCGATGTAATTATTTAATTATTTAATTGTAAAAAGGGGTAAGTTGAATGGTCATGGTGCATGTGCACCATGTGATGTCATTCCTTGTAATTAAATGTGGAATCACATGGGGAACCATGTGATTTTGTTTCCTTATGATTAATTATGTGGAGGATAACTTTTGGAAGGTTCTAGACTTGTTTCCATTGGGTTAATACATAAAGAGGTGTTTTGTGACCTTAACAGACACCTCCTCCCTTTGTAAAGAGTGATGGTTTGGAATACCAAGTTGGGGATGAAAGTTTTTGATTTTGGAAAAGCTTTTGGTTTTGATTGTTTTGAGTGTGATAGTGTGTAGTTCTTGGTTGAGGAATGTTGAGGCTCATCACCTACGCATAGACAAATATGTTGGTGTTGATTGTGTGTAGAAGGAGAGTGATAAGGCTGTATGTATAAACAAAAGGAGAGTGAGAAAATAGATGTGTAACCTATAACATAGATCTCCATAGCTATGTAACAAAATTACATAATTTCGGTCCCATACCCGTTTGTGTCCTACACCTTTTTGGTTCCGTTGCCAGGACCCGAGTCTATGTTAATTGTGTTGTGAAATTGTGTGGAGACCTTTAATTGTGTCGTGGAAAACTAATTGTGTCGTAGGAAATCAATTGTGTCGTGGAAAATTTGGTGGGAAGAAGGAAAGAAAAAAGGAGAGTAAATTGTTTGTGTTGAGAAATGCAAGGCAACTTGTTTATCCTTGAATCATGGACGGAAGTGGCCACTTGGGTGGAGGAGGTTCAACTTTTGGCAATGGAGATTACGAAAGGCAAGCCATGTCGAGTTGGATGCACGATTCAACGCGTGAAGCAACATCATGGAGACCATAAGCATGAGTCATTCTTTTTGACCCCAAGCTTGCTTTTGGATATTACCTGTAATCCTAGGCATGCACTACAGTTGGATTTGTGGGAATTTGAAAAGATTCGCAAAAAAAAGTTGCAGGCAAGAAAGGAAAAGAAGATGGCACGTGTTAAGCCATATGAAAAGATGTAAACAAAAGTTTATAAAGGATAGTGAGTGTTCTTGAGTAAGCCCATGGTCGTTAAACCTTGTTGAAACCTTTAGACTTTATATATTTTTTAAAAAAAACGTTGTACGTTGTTGAAAGAAATAAAAATAAAAATATATATATATGTTTTATTTCTAAGATTATTGTTCTAGTAAAAACATTAATGTCAATGTTAGGAGAGGCTTCTAACTCCCCTGGTACACAGTTTCCCGAAGATAAGCAACGGACCCCGTCTTTGACATTGGGAGTTGCTAGGCCAATATCACAGGTTGAAAGACCTTTGGAAGAGCTTGGGACTGTAGGTGAACCAAATGAGGTAGTGTCATAATTACGTAGACGACGGGAGGAATCAGGGCCTTAACCCGACTCAAAACCTGCAAGGCAACGCCAAAGGATAATCACACAAGAACAACATTTACTTATCTGGCTTAGGAAGAAGGATGCGACTTTAGATTATGCCAGAACCAACAACCTGCATGTCATGTGGAATGGAGGCATCATTGATACTCGTGATGGGCATGATATTGTAAATGTTGTCTTTCAATCCAAGCATTTAAATAGGGTAATGGCAGGATTAAAAATGTCTGGTCCTTTTAGAGATTTACATCGAGAAGATAGGGAGGATTTTGTTGTGAACGCAATTCGAGCCATCAGAAATTTCCTTATTCATGAGGAAAGGTTGTAAAAGCTCATTGATAGTTGGTTAAAGGAATTAATTAGTTTGGTGAGTTTTTTTAGAGACAAAATAAAAATCAATATGGTTATTCCAGTTTATAGGGAAAGTAAGGGTGAAGACCCTGAAGTCTTTTTAAAGGAATATAAACGGGCTTGTATTGGTACGGGGCTTAGAACAGCTACAGAATGGCTTAATTTTCTTCCTGAATTTTTAGAAGGTACGGCATCATTTTGGTTTGAACGACAGACAGAAGAGTTGAAGGGATCATGGAATGACATAACTAAGGCTCTAGTGAAGGAGTTTTCTGTGAAGAATGTCTACCAAAACTTAATGCTTCAACTAAGTCAACTAAAGCAAGGGGCTTTAGAGTTAGTGAGAGAGTATAAGGATAGGACAATGACATTGCAACATAAACTCCAAGGATGTCTTAGGGCACAAGGTCATGAAGGAATTGATCCACTATTTGCGGGAGTTAATGCAGTAGTATTAAAACATTTCACCATTGGTCTATTGTCAGAATTACGACAACAAGTGAGATACGAACAAGTTGCGACGTTCAATGAAGCAACGGAGGTGGCCGAAAAGAAGGAGGCAAGCATGGAAGAAGTTCCACGACCAACTGTGCAAACCATGGTAAAAACAGTTCAATTCGCAACTGAACCAGAGGTGCGGAAGCATCCGGAAATGAATTCTCGCATGGAGTCGGCCATGGAACAAATGATCAATCAAATGAACCAGCTAAGCCTCCATCTATTACAGCCAAGGATTAATAAGAGCAGAAACGTGGAGAGGGACCTGTCATTTGTTCAATGTTACAAATGTCGAGAGATGGGACATTATTCAAGAGAATGTCCAAACTTGCCAGCCTTGGCTACCAGAGAGAATGCAGGTTCTTCTACTCGAAGGTTTTCTGCAAAAGAGAAGGGCAAAGTTCAAATGCATTTAATTGAGCCGATAAGTGAAGGGCGAAAAAAGGCTTTGATGGGTTTGGAGAAGAGCCTTTAATTCCCTGAAGATGCGATGGATGTCATGGCCCAAGCTAAACGACCAATGGAGGGCACTTCTCATCTCGAACAAGCATCAAGAGGTTCAAGGAGATGGCGAGGGCCCCAAAAGAGAAGAAAAAAAACCGGAGGCGGAGGTTTGGATTCCAAGACTTTCCAATTTCTAGAAATTCCGGTTCTTATTCGGTAGTGAAGGATGTGAGATTTCAGAAAGCAGACATCACCATTGGACAGTTGGTGGCGATGGTGCCGTCAGCTCGAAGGGAGTTGAAGAAAGGGATGTCAACACCTAAGGTCCCAAAGGTACCCACACCTTTGAATGCCATAGTAGCTGAGCGCGAATGTGATCTGATCATTGATGTGCAATGTAATGGATCAGTGTTGCGTGGAGTGTTGGTGGATGGGGGGGCAGGAGTCAATGTGATGACAATTCCTGCAATGAGGTACTTAGGGCTGAAAATTGATAGACCTACCACAATAACCTTAAAAATGGCCAACAAACGAATAGTTAGGCCTGAAGGAGTCATTAACAATGTTGTAATCATTGTGATGAAAGTTTCCACCATTGTGGATTTCCATGTAGTACTAGACGAAGATGGGGCTTACCCAATGATATTAGGTAGGCCTTGGTTAACAAAGTCGCATGCAAGGAACTATTCGGGCGAAGGCTACATGACCATCGGAGTTCATCCTAACCGACAGAAAGTTCCATTTGCCAGTTTTGTGAAAAACTCTGGAGGGACGAGTGAATATGAGGATGAATAAGAAACAAACCAAAGCTCTAGCTTTGAAGGGATTTACACGGATGACTCTAGTGAAGAGGAAGTAGGGTTATATGCTTTGGAGACAATCCCCAAGGTTAGAGCTTTGTCGGATCAAAGGATTCGAGGGGATGATAACCAATCGACTCCATGCGTGCTAATAGAAGGAGAGGTCGAGGCGAGGTTAAACAAGATTCAACTGGGACCAGACCTTCAACCGGAGGAAAGGAAGCAATATGAGGATTTACTATGTAAGTATATCCATCTTTTTGCTTTCAGCTACAAGGACTTGAGGGAGGTCACCATGGAGCAACACAAGATTGAACTGTTACCAAATGCCAAACCAATCAAGGCCAAGCAGGGGAGGTGGAACCCAAGATACACGGCCATGGTGAAGGACGAGCTTGACAAGTTGTTGGAGGCAAGGTTCATTAGGACTGTGGAGACAACTGAATGGGTTTCTCCTGTGGTATTAGCATTGAAGAAGAATGGCAAGCTAAGGGTATGTGTCAACTATAAAACTTTAAACAAAGCAACTAAGAAAGATTGATACCCTTTGCCATTTTGTGAAAACAATTTGAGTAGCAGGGCATGAAATGTACAAATTTGGAGATGGGTACAGAGGTTACCACCAGGTGAAAATTGCTCCAGAAGATCAATTGAAAACCACATTCACCACACCTTGGGGAACATTTTGTTACAAAGTAATGCCCTTTGGTTTGTGCAATGTTCCAGGGACCTTTCAACGTTTAATGAACAAGGTCTTTGACCCATTCTTGGGCCTTTTTCTACGGGTTTTCATTGACGACTTTGGAGTTTACAGTGATAGAGCTTCTCACCTTGCCAAACTTGAATTAGTCTTTCAACGTTTGGATACTTCGGGAGTGACTTTTAGCCCTGAGAAAACCACAATTGGTTCTTCAAAAGGGAAGATGGTTGGTCACATTGTGTCAAAGGATGGGGTAACCACAGATCCTGAGAAGTTTGATACGATTTCAAAGCTTTCGTTTCCCACCACGAGGAAAGCCCTTTGAGGTTTTTTAGGTATGGTGGGATATTATCGCAGGTTCATACACATGTTTGCAACAAAAGCACGTCCTTTAACACGATTCTTGCGTGAAGATGCACCTGCACTAATGGAGGACGAGGTGTCAAGATGGGCATTCGAACAGCTGAAGTCAGCTCTTCAAGTCGCGCCAATCCTTCGAACTCTAGATTGGAACAAACCATTTTTAGTATATTGTGATGCATCTGGAGAAGCGGTTGGGAGCACCCTATCACAATTGGACGAAAATGGGCATGACCATCCCATTCATTTTGCTAGCAGACGATTAACTTCAGTTGAGAAAAATTATACTGTGACCGAACAGAAGGGTCTTGCAGTTATTTTCTTTCTTAAGAAGTTTTGCCATTACTTGTTGGGGTACAAGGCCAAAATTGTGACAGATCACAAGGCCTTAACCTACTTGGTCAACAAGCCCAATCCAAGTGGTCGACTCATTCGATTTTGATGGAGGAATTTGACATTGACATTGTCCATCGTCCAGGGAGGCGGCATGGCAATGTTGATGGCCTCACAAGAGCATATGAAGGAGTGGGTGATGTTTCAGAGGATAATGATTTTCCAGATGCCGCAATCATGTCCATTAATGCAGAAGAAGCACCTGAAGAATATCGGGAGATCATTCAATACTTAGATGGCATGAAGTTTCCAGATGGAGCCACGAAGGCAGTACGAACAAGGATTGCACACAAGAGTAGATACTACTCAATGATAGGCAATCAGCTCTATTTTCAAGGAAAGGATGGTGTTTTATGACGAACCATTGGAAAACGTGACACCTCACGTCTTTTATACGAATTTCATGATGGGTTCTGTGGAGGCCACTTTGCAGGACGAATCACTGCAAAAAAGATTTTGCAAATAGGCTACTATTAGCCCACCCTCTTCAAGGACGCCCATAATTATTGCAAAAGTTGTGATGTGTGTCAAGCCTACGCACAAAGGTGTACTGTAAGTGGCCCTTTACATCCCATACCCCCTTTAGGACCTTTTGAAAAATGGGGAATTGATTTAATGGGCCCATTGCCAATGACCAAGAGAGGGCATCGATTTATTATAGTTGCACAGACTACCTTACCAAGTTTGCAGAAGTATGTGCCTTGAAATCTTCAGTAAAACAGGAAGTAGCACGATTTCTGTATGAACGAGTCTTTACTCGATTTGGGGCACCACTTGAAATTATTTCTAATGATGGTCCCCAGTTTTTGAGTGAGGTTGTGGAAAACCTGTTAGCACGCCTTGCAGTGAAACATAGGTTTACCACCATGTATAAGCCTAGCACTAATGGCTTAGTAGAAAGAACCAATAGGACTTTGTGTTCCATGTTGGCAAAAGAGGCCGAGATTCATGTGAATATTTGTGACTTGGATCTCAAAATTCACCATGTTGTGTGGGTTTACAACACCACATACAAAATTGCCACAAGGTACTCACCTTTCCGCTTAACCTATGGAATGGAGGCGCTTTTACCCATTGAGCTGGAAGTGATGACGTTACGCACGGCCACAACAATGAGACTTCCTTTGGATGAGTCCCAACATCATCGATTGTTGCAACTTAACGAGTTGGATGAGTTGCAATTGAAAGCCTACCAATCCATTGAAGTCGCTCAGGCTCAACAAAAGAAAGTTTTCAACAAGAAGGTGAAGAGAAGGGAGTTCAAAGAAGGTGACCTTGTCATGATGTTTGACGCTCGACATCATCATAGGACTTATAAGAAACTGTTACCCAAGCGGTTTGGACCTTTTGTTATCAAGAAGGTGTTTGTTGATAATGGGTCTTATGAGCTTGAAAATGTTGATGGTTCACCATATCCCGACAGCACTAATCATGACAAATTGAAGAAAGTTTTGGATATGTGATTCCGAGGACGGAATCCATAATGAGTTTGGGAGTGATGTAATTTAGTGTGTAACTCGATGTAATTATTTAATTACTTAATTGTAAAAAGGGGTAAGTTGAATGGTCATGGTGCATGTGCACCATGTGATGTCATTCCTTATAATTAAATGTGGAATCACATGGGGAACCATGTGATTTTGTTTCCCTATGATTAATTATGTGAAGGATAACTTTTGGAAGGTTCTAGACTTGTTTCCTTTGGGTTAGTATATAAAGAGGTGTTTTGTGACCTTAACAGACACCTCCTCCCTTTGTAAAGAGTGATGGTTTGGAATACCAAGTTGGGGATGAAAGTTTTTGATTTTGGAAAGGCTTTTGATTTTGATTGTTTTGAGTGTGATAGTGTGTAGTTTTTGGTTGAGGAATGTTGAGGCTCATCACCTACGCGTAGACAAATATGTTGGTGTTGATTGTGTGTAGGAGAGTGATAAGGCTGTATGTATAGACAAAAGGAGAGTGAGAAAATAAATGTGTAACCTATAACATAGATCTCCATAGCTATGTAACAAAATTACATAGTTTCGATCCCATACCCGTTCATGTCTTACAGTCCTACTGGTTCTTCAATATAAGGATCAATACCAATGTATATACCATGATCTCAATACATATATCATGGTTGCAATGGACCTAATTTTTGTGTGACTAATCTTGAGAACTAATCAAATGTGAAATTCTGTGAACACTGTTTTGTGATAGAGTTAAGAAAAGCCTTTGACATGGTCTATTTGACATGGATAGCTCATGTCAGTAGACCAATGTTGGTCAATTCCAAGTTCTAGCTTGGTTCCTAGTCTGGATTGTGATCCAGTTCCAAGCAATTGGATTTGAACATATTAGTTTCCTGTTGTAATTGCAACTGAGCTGGATTGTGGTCCAACCTCTATTGAAATCAGGCTACAGATCAACCCTACAACCAAACTAGAACCCCAACTCGGTTAATGCTGGAGTCCTTACATAAATTATGTTTCTTTAGCAATCAATTGATGGTTTTTTTGCCTTTTCCTCGAGAAGTAGGATGTATTTTTCAGTCATGCCTCGTCAAATTTAACTCACGTTACAGAATTTTTAATCTTGGGGTTATGTGTAGCTAAAGTACAAACAAAATGGGTTTCAAATCAGACCATAATTTTATTGAAACCATTTTTATGACCAAAACTGACTGATTTTTTTTTAAGAATGGCATCGCTGCCTACATCCAAGGATCCATCAAATTAAAATAGTGAAAACCACAACCTCCAGTTCCCTAAGCCAAATGAAAATCCTAGCCACAAATAGACCAAAGGTTATCTTCAAAACCAAGAACTAAACCAGGAATCTATTTTGAACCTTATTGAGAATCGTTGTTGAGTATATGCTATTATTTACTATAACCAACCCCAACTATAGTATCAATTGGTGGTTTGACCAAGTATGATAAAGATGAGCTCATCCTTTACAGTGAGTAACGCACAGGATGGGTAAGCCAAGGCCCACTAGTGGAGAATATTCTACAAATGCGGGGCCAAGACTGAACTACCCACCTTGTTCATATGTACCCCTTATCTTGCGCTCTAGCGCTTTACCTTATGTGCCTACACATAAGACGTATTTACGCGTCTTCCAGGACCAGATTTCCAACGCATCTGTCGCGCCTGGCCCATGCAAGTGAGTGTCGTTTCCTTTTGCAAATTGAACACAGTATGTGAAATTCGTGGAAATGGGAAGTGAATTTAGCTCTGCAGATCAGTATTTTCTAACAACAATTACCGCAATCTCGTTTCTTCTGACGACGAAGGTACGAATATGGTCTGACGGGGACCCGGCACATTATCTAGCATTTGCCACGTTCGTCGAGCTGACGTCCATGGCGTTCGTGAGCGGACTAACAGAATAGGTAAAACTGAACATTTCCAAGGCCGCACTAGCAGTGATTGGGCAGGTAGAGACACGCCACGAGGTCTGGTTTCTGACAGACATCTGGGGTTCGCCAAAGTACGGAGGCCTTCCTTTCGCGGGACCTGTCGACACATTGTATCCATACGCAACGCAGATCCTTTACACCACAAACGCCTTCATAGTAGACGGCTCTTGCCCGCTAGCCAATCCACCGTATCCAATCGGTGCCCAAAACTTGCCTCGACGGACATACAACACTAACATAACGTCAACGCTGGCACCGGGGACGACGATTGAGCTGATTGTAGAGATAAATTCCGGAAGGTAGCTGGCCAAGGCCAACAACTACTATGCCATGTTCTTCCATGCATTGAACACCTACAGTGTGCCATTCAACACCAGCACTGGCATCGTCACCATCCCTGTCGAAATCGAGCCGCTTAGCCTCCTTATGATAGCTATTGCCGACGAGCCTGGCGCTCCCACCGCGGAGAGCGTCCTCGCGGGTCCGTTACCGATCTTGCAATCTCTGAGTTCCCTGCGACCATATCTGTTAGGGTTGTGAGGAAGTTGGTGGAGTGGCCCCTCGACGCTTGGCCCTAGGCAGTAGGTACTACCTAGCTACGTATTGCCAACACTAAGTTAATGCTTACCTAGCTACCTATTAGGATGGACCAATCGATTATTGACCTGCCTTCGGAGGGAGAGAGTATGTACATAACTAATATGTTTTGATTTGGTCTTGCTGTCCAGTGTTCACCAGTGATTTGTTTTGGCGAAAAAAAATTGTGAAAAGGTCACAAAATTTTCTGAAAATGGAATATTTTGTTATAGTTCCCTTTTTCTTTTAAAAACAAGTCTGCAAGGAACAGAAAACCGTTTTTTGGGAGAGTCATCACATTTATGCCTTTTGGATACAAAGTCCCTTGAAATATTGTACACAATTCAAAAGCAAATTAGCTTAATAATCTAACTAGGTCAATAGGGTAGCCAATATGTGAAATTATTTTCATTATCCACTATGGCATGTGTTCGTTGGTAAGTTCTTGTTATTGTAACTACCTTAGTGGCATTGATGAGTTTAAAGTTGATGGCGATATAATTGGAATTGAACATGGCATTGGTTATAAATTAGTATTTCATAATTATTCAAAATATCCATTAAACACATCATACATGTTAATATGCAAGTTTAAAACATGTAAACCAAATCAAGAAAGAATTACATAAATATAAAGAAATATCAACTATTGGATTTTTAAAAAATATTTGAAAAAGATTAAGAAAAAATTTCATTAGGTGGTCTTAGAAGTTCAAAATGGAAATCACTTGGTGACCACCAAGTGTTTCCCAGTAATCCCCCTAGTAGTCCAAAATCAATATCACTTGGTGGTCCTTAATAGTCTGTGTTGAAACAACTTGGTGGTCACCATGTGTTTTCAAGGTTTAAAAAAAGAAAAACCTAGTGGTCACCAAATGGTCTTTCGTAATCCAGAATTAAAACAACCAAGTGGTCCCTCGTATTGTAATGTTGAAACAACCTATTGGCCAAGCCTGGTAGCCACCAAGTGGTCATTAGGTGAAAAAAAAAAAACGACTTAATAGCCATTAGGTCTTCAAGTGCGAGGAAAAAAAAAAGGCTTGGTGGTCACTAAGTCATCACTCGTAGTCTAATGTCAAAACAACTTGGTGGCCACCAAGCTTCCAAACAAAAAGAAAATGATTTAGTGGTCACCAATTCATTCGTTGTAATTTAGTTCCAAAAACACATGGTGGCCACCAAATGGTTTTAAGCGGGAAAAAAAAAAGACCTAGTGGCCACCAAATGGTTTTCAGGTGAAGAGAAAAAACCAATTGGTGGCCATTAAATGGTTTTTCGTAATCCATAGCCAATTTTTTTTTCCCGCTTAGATAGTAAGGAGATTTAGGTGGCCAACCAAATCTAATGTAAAATAAAATAAAATAAAATAAATTGCAACCATTTGATTTTTCCTTTCTTAAGGACGTGAGAACCTAGCGGCCACATAATTCTCTTTACTAAAATGATTTATAGAAAATATAAGTACATTTATATGACTTTGTTTTACGATAATTGTTTAAAGAACAAAAATTCATGTTTCATTGCATACTAGACATAGAGTACAATGTTGTTATTAACAATGAAAAAGTAAATTTATATAGTTTAATGGAATTCCTTTTTATTCAAGAATAACGGGATAAAATGTCTAGAGTGTGTTTGTTCAAAGAACATAGTGTAATTTTAATATAGTAAAGTAAAGAAGTATGTGAAAATCCTTTGTAATAAAGTATTATAACTTTTTCACATTGGTCAATAGCCTTTGAACATTGAAAAGATTTTGTAACCTTTTTCTTGACACATTTAATGATACAAAAATCATTAAAATTGATCAAAAAATGATCAATATATGGGTTATGGAAGGTAAGAGGGTGAAAATGTAAGGTTTAAACGCATAAAAAACAAATTTTGTTTTAAAGCTTGAAATATATATATGTTGGTTTAATGTTTTTACATTTGAAAGATCATTTGTAGAGCTTTAAATTTCATACCATAATTTTTATATCACTTAAAATGAATGAAAAACGAAATTGATATATGGTTTGAAAGAAAGGGGTATAATGTTTTACTTTCATTCTTGAATGATTTTTAATTAATAATGTTTATTTTGTTGTTATTAATTATATATATATTTATATATATTTTCTTGAGGTATTAATTTTAAAAATCATTACATTTCCACAATAGCTTTTATTATGCACTTATTATGCATTTCATTCTTTTTGTTTACATATTATGTGTATGTGTGTGCATGGTTTTGTTTATTTCTTGATTGATTTTATTTTTTTCACATTTTCCTTATGTTTATATTCATCTTCATTTACCTTTTTTTTTGAAAAAAAATAAATAATAATTTCAAGGGGCCAAAGTGTTGTTCATAGCTTGCCTCATTATGCTTCCATTTCAAAAAGCATGTGGAAGCTGTCATGTAGCAGATGTAATCATTTCTCCAATAGGTGTTGTTCATTGTAATGCTTATCATTCAAAATCAATGGTTCAAAAATTAGGCTTTTTTCATGGTTCCATTACAATCAATAATTAGCCTATGTTATTGACTATTGAGGGCAAATGGACTAAAGCAATTATGCTATGAAATAATCTGAATTCTTGGATTTGCTTTGTCTACAACAAATTCAACTATTCATTTCAATTCGAATTCATGGTAAATTTTGATAACCAACCACACTTGTCCTTGTTGGCTTTCAAAAAAAATCCAACAATTTATCCCACAAGTGGAAACCAATTTGAAAAAAGAAGGTTTGATTATTCCTTTGGCAATTATTCTACTAATATTGTCCAACATAGTGCGAAATGCAAGTTTGACTTCAAATTTTTCAATGAAAACAATTTTTCAATGCAAATAATCTTTTCAATGAAAGAAATTTTTCAATGCAAGGAGTTTTTTCAATGCAAGGAGTTTTTTCAATGCAAGGAGTTTTGGAACACAAATGATTTTCAAATATAAGTAGTTTTTCAATGCAAATAATTTTTCAATGTAAGTAGTTTTTCAATGAAAACAATTTTTAATGATTTTTTTTTTCAGTACATGAAATTTCTTAATACAAATATTTTTTAGATTTTCTTTTTCAGTTCTAGAAATTTACAATTCAAGCAATTTTTTCCATCTAAACAATATTCCAATATAAAGAGTTTTCAATGCAATGAATTTTCCCAAAAAATAATTTAAAAGTAAATATTTTTAAATGAATCGTTGATTTATTTATTTTTGAATGTATTTATGTGGGAACCATGTTTTTTAAAATATAAATATCCATTAAATTGAAGTTCATAATAATGGAAACACTTTTATTAAATATTGTTGATTCATCGCTTGAACCTGCATTGCATTCATATGGCCTTCATTTAATTTTAGCATACAAATATGAAAAAGGTAGTTATTTAAAAAAATTATGTCTTATTTATTGGATAATCATTTATCATCTTTGGAATTGAGGCAAAATAGCATGGCACATTCAAATAAATGTTTATTATTGAATACAAAAAAACCGAACAATGTCATATTTGAGAATTAAATCCAAGTTTTTTGTTTAATTTACATCAAGGCATGGTCACAAATGAACATCAATATGTGACAAAAATGAGATTAAGTGTTAATATGGAAGGTTTGTGGAAAGATTCCACTTCCATATTTTGGGTAGCTGAATATTTACCAAGGTTAATTCACATTTGGAATAAAGTATCAAAACACATTATGTTTTGATATGGCATGGATTTTTAATCTATCCCTTTACATATAATGTATAGTTCTCAATATTTTGAACCAATTCAATATGTTAATGGTCTATTTAGGTCTTTGCATACTTTTCAATTTAAAGTACCATAGATTTAGATGATTTTTCATCTTTTTTGGAATGAGTGGTGCAATAACCACCAGTCCAATTATTGAAACTAACTACATGTTTTTATTGGAATGAAAATTTTGATTATCCATTAATGGACATTTTGAAAGATAATTGGAATTCACTATTGGAGTATGTTGTTTCATTATTCAAGACATTTTAAAATACAAATAATACTAAAAAAACTAAAAATTCATATTTTATATATATATATATATTGAAAAACAACACAAATGTTCCTATCAATAAAATTTTGTCTAATCTATTCACTTTAATTTCCCTTACCAAAGTTTTAAATATCCTTAAATCCAAGATGTTTTGATAATTCCGTGTTTTAATTGTGAAAGGTTATGTGTTTTAAAACAACTTAAATGTTTTTCAAATTAATTATCAAGACAACTTTTTATATATTTTCAAATTCAAACAGAACCTAGTTCAACATCATACATATGTACAAGTTGTTTACATAATATCAATGAAAGAAACCACCCTTATATTAAATACTAAATAAAATTTCAAAAAACAAAATCATTTCATTAGTTCAAAAATTAACATAATTAGAAGAATGTTTTATTTCACCAAAAGTATAGGCAATATAAGATGCATGGTAGTGTTACTAATATCTTTGCAAATGTGGATCAAAATCATCAATGTTACCACGTTTACAACATGATGGTGTAATAATAAATATGTTTATTAAATAACATCTTGAATACAAGTAATTTTATATGTCAAGAAATGTTCATCCAAATAGGGTGATGGTTGTTTTACGAGATTTCATTGAAACACCATTATACATTAATAGAATCAATGATACATAATTTTTTAGATGTTTAAAAAAATGGATTATGAAAATACTATATATTATATTGCCCCAAGTCAAAATTTTCACCTTTCAAATTTATTTAAAGATCAACATTCAGAGGAACAAAATTGTTTTACAAGCAATTTCGATAAATTTCTAAAGGTTTTACATATCAACAAATATTTCAATGGCATTAATTTGTAAATTTGGAGATTTTTCAATAAATATTTATAGTTTTTTTTTAAAGCTACTAAAGTTTCCAGCCAAAAAATCATAGGTTCTAGTTGGGTGTGACCATGAAAAAGGAAAACTATGTGGTAGAATTTTACAAGCTTATCAAATATGAAATTAAAAAAAATTAGATAATATCTTTAAATCATATTTAAATTATTGTGATTTGGAGGGTTTGCGTAATTCATTTGATTATTTTGAAAGGTCACAAAAATAATTATTTGTAATGATTCAACAATTTAGTCCTCCGACATTATTTGTCATGTTTACAATTGTTGAAAGATTGTGGGATCCTCTCACTAAAACTTTACACACATTACATGCTTCAAAATTAAATCTCCCAAATAAAATAAAAAACTTCCAATCTATTCATATAACATAATTGTTATGAATTGACCTTATCATATGTGCAAGATGTTATGACCATAAAACACCTTATTTTTGCAAACTTATCACAAAAGATCATTTTCTTTTTAAATATATATTTCAAATTTTTTTCATCATGGAAGTGAACAGGACCATGGAATTTTATGGATAAAAAATGCATCTATGTATGGAATGCACACAAATGAAGAAATTGAACGGTTTATAAATATGTGTATTTCTTGTGATGTATCATTGTCACCAACCCTTCACAAAATGCACAACAACATCAACACACATATATATGTAAGAAAAAAACTATGTTGTTTGTAGATTTCATTATCCATTACCTCTTATGTGTGGGAAAAATAAATTTTAGAATCTCTTCAAATAAATGGAAATGATCCATTTTCACAACAATACTTCCATACACAAGCAAACAAAATATTTCAATTAAACTTTTTTTTTTGAAATGATGAAAAATTATTCTGTGAGTATGTAAATTTTTAAAACCTTGATGAAAGTCCATATATAAATTAAGTTTGAAAAGTAAATTCACAAAATCACATTTAAAAAATAAACAATTAAAAACATGAAAAGTAATGCATTTAATATACATGTTGCTCATTTGTGGTTTGCAAATATACATATTTAATTTATTTTCAACCCATAAATAGCTATAACATAGTGCCCATCATATATGACAAAAATAAATAATTCAATAACATCATAATTACATTCTATCATAAAAAATGACATCATAAAGAATATAAATACAAATACAAGAATTAAAAAGTTAGGTAATACATTATTTAATGTTCACCAAATGATTGCTCAACTTGTTGTTTACCTTGTGTTTTTTTAACCATTATATCATTCATTTCAAACATTTCAATTCATAAACATTTTGACTTTTGAAGAACGTGATTTTGTGTTAAAATCACAAGTTGCATTAAATAAAGGAACCAAATTCAACTAATATAATATGTTCATTGATCATAAATAAATATATTAATTGTCTTAGTGAGTATGAATCATTGTCATTAGCAGAATTTAGTTTTTTTTGTAGCTTAAGAAAAAAATTTCAAAACATCGTAAACCCAAAATTATTAGGTTTTTAAATTGTAATAAATATAAAGATATTGAAAATTGGTCAAAAAAATAAGTTTTTATTGTATTCACCATTTTGAAATTTAGAAAATTTACAACTTGGAAATAATTTATCTTGGTATGATACATATTTTCAACAACATGATGAAAATTTTAAAATTAAATTTATTTTCAACTGCCAAATGCCATATCAAAATATAGAAGAAATGGATGATTTAGTATATTCAAAATCAAAACCATTATGTTCAACTAACATATGGACTAATGATATAGATAATGAAATAAATGATCACATCCTACAATTCTTGTAACAAACATAATCAATATTGAACACTATGATTAACGATCTGGCTTTGTCATTCAATCATGTAATGGATCAAACAAAAAATCACAATTTTTAGAAGATGAAAATTTCACAAAATCATCATATTCCATGATGATGGAAGAATTTGAATATTGTAATGTATTTAAAAAATTAAATATTTTAATAAAAAATATTAATATTTGATGATGTTAGGCATAGAAAACAATTGTACCTTAATACACCAATATGTATTTTTAACAAGGGGTGGTAAAATTGGTAAACACATAATTCAAGGATTATTATGATTATACAATAGAAATATATTTTGATTTAACAAAAACCATGATTTTACTTATGGCATCAATAGGTAAGGGTCCCTTCAATATTGATGGTTTAACAATACATTTAACATTGAACTTACCTATTAAAAAATCCTTATTTAATTTATTGAACTTATCATCAAATTTGTTAAATAGCTTTACATGTCGATATGAACAATTACAACTAGAAATGATAAATGAAATATCATTTGTTGGTGTTAAAATGTTTAATATTATCAATACTAGCATAAGGTTCATAAAACACATTCAAAAAAAATTATTTGGTGGTGTTGATGTTATCAAGATTGCTGATTTTTATCAAATACCCCCTGTAAAACATATTAAATCTTTCAAAATATCAAAGATAATGTTAATGCATTAACACCAAATTTTTGGCAAAAATATGTTCAATGTTATGAATTAAATAAAGTTATGCAGTAGTCTAATATGGTATTTATACAAAATTTGAACAAAATCTGTATTGCAATAAAAAATACAAAAGATATTGAATTCATAAATTCAATTTGTAATCAATAACCACCCAACAATTTTGTTATTCAATATTTAATTTATACAAATAAACTTGTGCAAAAACATAATGAAAATGTGGTCAGTAATACATTAGGTCCCACATTTGTTTTCAAAGCAATGGACATCAACCATCAATCATGCCCACCATCTTACAAACTTTCAAATGATTCAAGTAAAACTATGGGTTTGCCTTCTATAATTAATATAAAAAAAGATATGTTGGTTGAATTATGTGTTGGTAACTATGCAACATTTGATGGGGGTGAACCCATCGTTGGGCAATACCTCTAGGAACCGCCTCAAATAATGGTTTAAGAAAAAAACAATTAAATCATTTTTCTAGGCCTTTTTCGTTAAATGTTTTCACAATTATAAATTATTGTTTTTTCATGTTTATCAATTGCATGTTCTAATATATGGCTTGAGGGTTATTTGGGAATTTAATAAATTGGAAAATTGGAAAAAATTATATTTTTAATTAAAATGATCCTTTAAAAATTTGATAATTTCAAATTTGGAAATTCACAATTAAATCATTTTTTAATCAATTAATTGCCAGATAAAACCCTGAAGATTTCCAAATTACTTTACGAAAAAAATTTGTAAGAAAAGTCTCAAGTCATGTTTCAAATTTGTGTTCCTAAATAGAAAGTTCAAGGAAAAATACCAATGTTACGTCCCCGAAATGTTCTTAAAATGCAATGATTAAGAACATCAAAACACACAATATGTTTGATATTATTGGGTTTTCAAAATCGATGATACATAATAAATGTATTCAAAATTTTTTTTAATGAAAATGTTCATTTTAATGCTTCTTATGATTTTTAAAAGATTGATGGGTCTAGGCAAATCAAGGTGTTATGTTCCTAGTGGTACCACCCAAGGAGGGGTTTTTCCATGGTCTTGTGAATGGAGTTGATGGCATTTTTAAAGCATTAACAACATATTGTGAAAAAAACATTATATGGATAATGTTTCAAAATTCTAAAGTTGGAACATTAATAAGAGCAAAATATATTCATTATTATGACAACATTAAATCAAAATATACATTAATTGAGCCTATCATCAAAGATATAAAAGTTGGTGAATCCCAATTATTTATCATAACAATGACTCAATTTCCAATTAACTTACAACAATAAGAACCATTAATCATTCTTACGGATTATTGTTAAATGAATTGGTTTTTCATCCTTCTAAGGCTTGAATTTGGATTTTTACATTCTTTCATGGACCAAGTCCCAAAAAAACCCATAAATATCAATGATAAGACAAAAAAAATGTAAACAATCTTTTAATCCACACATACACCCATCAAACCTCATAACAAAACACCTTTCATGAAAAACTTAAACCCAAAATGTGATAAAAACAAATATAAGAATTGCTAAATTTTCAAACTTCAAAATGAAAGTGAGATTAAAAATAAAAACCTTTCCATGTAAAGTATATACATTCAATATTGATGTTTGTTTCAAACATTGAAGTATTTCATTTACAATATTGTTAAAAATTGTCTACATTATCCAAGTTTGAAAAACTTGGAAAACTTGGATTTTCTTAAACAATATAATTATTTATAACTTTATATTCATTTGTATGATTTAAAAAAACAATGGAACTATGATTTCAATTTCTACAATCAATTCTAAGATGGTTACAAAACTTTTTGTTATTAGCACAAATGTGAAAAAAACATTATGATCTTTCATAAAGCCAACAACTTTCATCCAATATAACTTGAGTTCATAATAGAACATTAAATGTAATACCTTATTTTGAGGACAGGGCCTCTTGTGGCAGAGTTGCATGTTTTCTTTTGTGATGAGAATCTTTCATTGTGCCCACAAAAGAATTAATCAAGCTTTGCAGAATCCCAAAATAGTTATATTCATTCTTTTGGTTGCTTATATAATACGACTTAGGGCAAAGGATATGAGATAATGCAAGGAGCTATTGGGAACATGTTAAGGAACACATTGGGAATAACGAAAGTTCAACATTCCTATGCCCCCCTGCCCAAAATATAAAAAAATGGGGCCCCCTGGGTGCATGCTGCCTCCCTCATTGGTTGCAAGAATTTTTTTGCCTACGTGTGTTCTTTACGAATTTTGGCCTAGTTTGTCAACTACCAATATTTTGGGAACATGGGGCACTCCTCAACATAGAATCCTAAATATGCTTCCCCCCAAATAGAAGCATGCTTTGTCATGTTTCCCTTTGGTCCCTTGCACTCCAATCCCCACACCCACCCCTCCACCCCTCTACAATTTACATCCACAGAAGTTGAACCATGGCCAAACAATAGTAACAGGATGAAAAATGAGGTCTTAGTAGGAACATCTTAGGAAACACATTGAGAACTTGGGGAACACCTTGGGAACTTGATGAGAGCACATTGGGAATAAAAACTAAAAATTCCCCTCCCCCCTCTTCCCCTCCTCCCCCAAAAAACTCAAAAGAGACCCCAAAAAAAAAGCCTGCTGAGACTTCTCCTTGGCTGGATAAATTTCTATTTTCAAAACAATTAGTCACCATTTTCAACCTGTACTAATACCCCCCATTATAAACTGGGGGTGTTATTAACTCGAAATTCAAGCACAACTCAAAATCATGAATTAAACATTTGTGCACCATACTGCGACACAATGGTGGTTGTGCATATGAGGAAGGGGGTGGGGACTAGGGTACTGAAATATCATCTTCTCAAAAACATTTTTTGGAAATTTCAGGGTTTCATTCAATTTTGTGATGTGGCACATTGGCAATCATCGACAAGAGGAATTGACCAAATCTGGCTACAGGTCACAGAGAACAGAAAAGTATACAAATTTAAAAATCATACTATATCTCAGCTACATGTTGAACATATTGTCTAAATATGGCAGCTTGAGAATATTTTCCCCTGAAATCTCGTAAATTTGGCCCCTTTTCTTTTTTGCAAAAATCTTTTTATGAGTCATACTGGATTTCTTTTGTCTCACCAAGTGGCAAAAACGCGCAAAACTAACACAAGTTTGAATAGGGATGGGGTATAATGCTGACTTGTTTGTGTTGGAGTGTATGTAGGTTAAATGGAAAACGTGGATATAGTATGAGTGGACGAGGTTGCTTTCATCCTATTTGCAGTTGTTTTGTAGGGCTTTACTCATTATAAAGCACCAGGTGAACTTTATAATGAACTAGATGTTCATAGATCAACAAGTGGATGAGGAAGAGAAGGGTCCAAGTCATCACATTATGAGAAAAACATTCTGAAGTGAAGGGTCCCACAATATTATTGAAGTGCACTGAAAGCCTCAATTGAGGTGATGATCCACCTTTCCTTGGGTTGGATCACTTTTATCTGGTGGTCCATGACCCAATAACCCTTTGGTGGTTTCTTGCCTGATTTTCATAAGATCCTCCCTTCATCTACATTTTTGGTGTATAATAGGGACAAAACGGAATTGTAATCTTTTTTGTGTGTAGTGGTATGCAGCCTACAGTTCTACAAGGAAAAATTATTGTTACTTATCGTAGTATTCCATGGACATTTTTAATTCCCAAAACAATTGGGTTCTAGATCGCAAGCACCTTTAGATTTAGGCTATTAAGGACATAGATGTATTATCCATTAACTCCATTGCAGATGAAATTTTTTGGGCATTATCATGACTAAACTTTACATGGGCAATATTGGCTTATAAAATTAAAAATTCCTGTTACTTTTGGAAAGCTCACCATGAAATTTGGAAAATACATTCACATTATAAAAGGTTCTAGGCTTTTAGAGGTAACATAACTGAAAAGGTGAAGGTTTGAAAACTTCAATCAACTCCAGTGGGCCAAGCAGATTCACTCAAACATACTGGTTATCCAGATGACCACACACACATGCATGCTTAAATATAATAGTCCAAAAAGTCTTATATTAACTCCATTACACGGCGGCCCAGATTTTAATAAAGACGGTCTTCATAGGTAGCTAAGTAATAGGTACTACCTGCCTAGTAGCAGTCCCTATTACCTCGTGCCAAGTGTCCAAGGGACATTCGACCAAGTTCGTCAAAATCCTGCTAGATAAGGTCGCAGGGAAGTCGGAGCTTGCAAGATCGGTAACGGACCCGCGAGGACGCTCTCCGCGGTGGGAGCGCCAGGCTCGTCGGCAATAGCTATCATAAGGAGGCCAAGCGGCTCGATTTCGGCAGGGATGGTGACGATGCCAGTGCTGGTGTTGAATGGCACACTGTAGGTGTTCAATGCATGGAAGAACACGGCGTAGTAGTTGTCGGCCTTGGCCAGCTGCCTTCCGGAATTTGTCTCTACAATCAGCTCAATCGTCGTCCCCGGTGCCAGCGTTGACGTTATGTTGGTGTTGTATGTCAGTCGAGGCAAATTTTGGGCACCGATTGGATACGGTGGATTGGCTGGCGGGCAAGAGCCGTCTACTATGAAGGCGTTTGTGGTGTCAAGGATCTGCGTTGCGTATGGATAGAATGTGTCGACAGGTCCCGCGAAAGGAAGGCCTCCGTACTTTGGCGAACCCCAGATGTCTGTCAGAAACCAGACCTCGTGGCGTGTCTCTACCTGCCCAATCACTGCTAGTGCGCCCTTGGAGATGTTCAGTTTCACCTGTTCTGTTAGTCCGCTCACGAACGCCATGGACGTCAGCTCGACGAACGTGGCAAATGCTAGATACTGTGCCGGGTCTCCCGTCAGACCATATTCGTACCTACGTCGTCAGAAGAAACGAGATTGCGGTAATTGTTGTTAGAAAGTACTGATCTGCAGAGCTAAATTCACTTCCCATATCCACGAATTTCACGTACTGTGTTCAATTTGCAAAAGGAAACGACACTCACTTGCATGGGCCAGGCGCGACAGACGCGTTGGAAATCTGGTCCTGGAAGACGCGTAAATGTCCAGCCTCGTTGTCACGAATTTGAGCGATACGATCAAAGGTAGTATTGGGGAAGCCTGCGTTGATGAAGTCGCTGGCGTTGAAGAGCTCCACGCCTTGCTGATACACGTTGTACACCAGCCACTCTGCACCGAGCAAGTTCTGGAAGACGACGTCATCTAGACCCGGGGTACCAGAGGTAGTATTGAGGATGGGGCTGGAGAGGTTGCCTGGGAAGGGTGGGGCTACGCCGAGGTAATCAGAGTAGCTTGGATCTTCGCCAGGGATGGGACCAAAGCTGGGATCACGCAATGGATTATAGTTGGGAACGGCCGCTGCACATCGATCACAAAACATTTGATCAATTATAGTACACAAGAAGCAAGCGCATCGAGTAGAATTTTCTATACAAGAAGGAAATATATATATGCATGCCCACCATACGGTACAAGCATCTGAATGCCATCAGACCCGAGGTTACCCAGGAGTCAGTTGATACTGCATAAGAACAGTAAGGCTTGATCTCACGCTTTCTGGGTCATTGACCCTTAGCTCAATTTCCCGAGCTTTAGAAGGTGAAGTGTTTTCGACGGGTGCAGTACAAGGCCATGAATGCTATGCAATGGCACTACCAGAGCACTTCGAACTATTGCAACCAATTTATTTGCATACACAAAATAAACGTATAGTAACTCCATCACTAATCAAAAGAGTGCAACTGGTTCTTCACATACCATCGACATGAACTACAAGCACAAAGACCATAGCCAGGGCGGCGCACACACGCAGGAGATCACTACTCAAAACTCGCGACTTCATCATCTTGTCTAATTAGTAGTATATATTATCTCGAAAGAAGTGATGAGCTGCGAGTGTCAGCCGCGTTGGTAAAAGCTGGATCGACAACTGATTCTGCAACCTCGATCGACAAGCTGCTGCAGACCGCTACGCAGCGACTAGATATAAGTATACTATAAACTGCCAAGTTCTGTTGGGTGCAAATGACACAGTGCAAACATGATCTTAGAATGCATATGAAATGACTCCGCATCAACTCGGCGTATTTATAATCAGACGTCCAAACTCCAGCCATCAGAGATTCTAAGAGTTCGATTAGTCTCAGGTAATCTCCATTTCCACCCAACTGCGCAGGATGTCGCTTGGAAATTGTTGGAGCGTAGGTGGCGTGTCGTTTCTTTCAAAGGATGGATTGAAACAAAGTTCGCGATATCGCTCAGTTTGATGGAGTCTCGGTCTGTCTGGAAACGCAGCAGGAGCAGCAGCGCAACGGAATTCACGTAACTTCTTCCACGTTCCTTCCTTCCTTCCTTCCTCATGGACAGCGAGAATTGGGCAAGGTTACAAAAAAGCAAAGACCATAGTGTCACAAGTGACGATTGATTTCAGACACATGTTTATGCTCCCCAAAACACCACCTCCCACCGTCAGCCCCAAAAAATAAAGAAGAGAAAAAGAAAAAAAGCAAACACTGGGACCGGTCTATTGAGTGCAGGCTGCATTTCCTAGTTGGCTGAGCAGAATTTCTATTCACGACTGCGTTCATCACTAATTTTGGCTTAGGGTAACGGAAGTGCATGATTTGTGGGGACATTGTGTCACTGGTGACGATTCTTTTCACACAATTATGTTTATTTGTACATGTTCAAACACATATGTTTTTACGGTCCCAAAACAACCCCGGCTGCCTGAACCCTCCCTAAAAGAAAAAAACACTGGGTGCATGCTCTGGCAATTCCGTTCCCTACTGCGTTCATCATCTATTTTGGCGTGGGCTAACGGTAGTGACATGAATTGTTGGGGACAGTGTGTCATATGAGTGATGAGATTGTTTTCGGGAGATTGATTTCACGTGTGTACATTAAAAAACATAAGTCAATAGCCACTTACTCATCTTGAGCCTTCCTCTCGTTGAAAAGCCCATAAGCATGGGCTGAACTTTATCATACTTGTTTAAACATATGGAGATCCATGTATGGTGCAAGCAAGATAAAGTGGACACAAAAAATGAGTGTCTTTAGTTTTATCTTATATGGTGCATACAAAACCAAAATAAAATAAAATAATGACAAATAGATTTTCTAGTTTTTATTGTAAAAAACTCTGAAGAATATGTATAATCATTATATCCTTGAAAGTAAAATAACAAATAAGTTCTAAGAGTAAATACAAATTATTCATGTCTATTTGGTGATAAATTAGTAAATAAGGATCACTGTGAACACTGTTTTGTGATAGAGTTAAGAAAAGCCTTTGACATGGGCTATTTGACATGGATAGCTCATGTCAGTAGACCAATGTTGGGCAATTCCAAGTTCTAGCTTGGTTCCTAGTCTGGATTGTGATCCAGTTGCAAGCAATTGGATTTGAACAGATTAGTTTCCTGTTGTAATTGCAACTGAGCTGGATTGTGGTCCAACCTCTATTGGAATCAGACTACAGATCAACCCTACAACCAAACTAGAACCGACTCGGTTAATGCTGGAGTCCTTACATAGATTATGTTTCTTTAGCAATCAATTGATGGTTTTTCTTCCTTTTCCTCGAGAAGTACGATGTATTTTTCATTCATGCCTGGTTAAATGTAACTCACGTTACACAATTTTAAATCTTGGGGTTATGTGTAGTTAAGGTACAAACAAAATGGGTTTCAAATCAGACCATAATTTATTGAAATCATTTTTATGACCAAAACTGACTGAATTTTTTTGAAGAATAGCATCGCTGCCTACATCCAAGGATCCATCAAATTAAAATAGTGAAAACCACAACCTCCAGTTCCCTAAGCCAAATGAAGATCCTAGCCAGAAATAGACCAAAGGTTATCTTCAAAACCAAGAACTAAACCAGGGCTCTATTTTGAACCTTATTGGGAATCGTTGTTGAGTATATGCTATTATTTACTATAACCAACCCAACTGTAATTGGTGGTTTGACCATGTATGGATAAAGATGAGCTCATCCTTTACAGCGAGTAACGCACAGGATGGGTAAGGCCCACCAGTGGAGAATATTCTACAAATGTGGGGCCAGGACTGAACTACACACCTTGTTCATATGTACCCCTTATCTTGCGCTCTAGCGCTTTACCTTATGTGCCTACACATAAGACGTAAGTGTCTAAAATCAATCGTCACTTGTGAGACTTTATATGGACACTGAATATGGTCCTAGGGTGACTTCGTTTTATTTTGTCACCTTGCCAAAATCTCGCTGTCCATGAGGAAGGAATGAAGGAAGGAACGTGGAAGAAGTCACGTGAATAGCGTTGCGCTTGCTGCTGCGTTTCGATCGTGGACTGTACCCAGCTTCTTGCTAACGTGGCATGCCTCCGTGGAGTCGCTGCGGCTCCATACTACATACCTCCATGCCGTTGCACAAGAGCTCTCCAGTTATATTACATTACATTGCTGTCTTTTGACATTCGCGTACGTCCCGACTCACTTATTGCACCTTCCTGGTCGCTGGTTGCTTTAACCTTATACCTTTACCCTCTGGCGAGTCCCATACCCCGCACCCGGGGGCTCTGGTACTATCTATTCTGGGCCCTCGCCGGTTACGTATCATAGAGACCAAGTCCTTCAGAGTTCCCGCTGTCGAGGACTTTGAAATCCATTCTTTGAAATAGCAAGACGGCGCGTACTTGAGCTCCAAAACTTTCCAAGTGGCATCCGGTGCAGCAGGGTGGAAAGGGACCTCATGATCAGTCCAAACTGATAGACTGCTGGGTATAAATAGGCCGACTTGAACCGAAATCATTTCATCTGCATTCTAAAATCACATTTGCAGTGATTGAGTTCTGCACAAACTTGGCAGTTTATAGCAGAATTATATATAGTAGATGCGCTGTAGCTAGACATCTGCAACAGCTTGTCGATCGGGGTCGCAGAATCAGCTGTCGATCCAGCTTTACCAATTACTTAACTACCAATCACAGGTCATCATTTGTTTGGAGATATCTACTACTAATTAGACGAGATGATGAAGTTGCGAGTTTTGAGTAGTGATCTTCTGCGTGTGTGCGCTGCCCTGGCTATGGTCCTTGTCGCTGTCGTTCATGTCCATGGTATGTGAAGAACCCGCTGCACACTTTTGATTAGTGATGAACTTACTGCATATGTGAAATTAATAAATTCGTTGCAATATTGGACCGAGTTGCTCTAGTACTGCCATTGGATACCATTCACGGCCTACTGTACCCATGAAAGTTAACAAATGATCAACTTGACCTAAGAGTCAATGAGCCCGAAAGCGTGTGATCAGCCTTTAATCTTCTTTCGCAGTATCGTGTGACTTGCCGCCAACCAGCTCGGGTGCGATGGCATTCAGATACTTGTAGTGAAGGGCTTTTGCGATGGTGGGCATGCATATATATATTTCCTTCTTGTATAGAAAATTCTACTCGATGCGCTTGCTTTTTGTGTACTATAATTGATCAAATGTTTTGTGATCGATGTGCAGCGGCCGTTCCCAACTATAATCCATTGCGTGATCCCAGCTTTGGTCCCATCCCTGACGAAGATCCAAGCTACTCTGATTACCTCGGCGTAGCCCCACCCTTCCCAGGCAACCTCTCCAGCCCCATCCTCAATACTACCTCTGGTACCCCGGGTCTAGATGACGTCGTCTTCCAGAACTTGCTCGGTGCTGAGTGGCTGGTGTACAACGTGTATCAGCAAGGCGTGGAGCTCTTCAACGCCAGCGACTTCATCAACGCAGGCTTCCCCAATACTACCTTTGACCACATCGCTCAAATTCGTGACAACGAGGCTGGACATTTACGCGTCTTCCAGGACCAGATTTCCAACGCATCTGTCGCGCCTGGCCCATGCAAGTGAGTGTCGTTTCCTTTTGCAAATTGAACACAGTACGTGAAATTCGTGGATATGGGAAGTGAATTTAGCTCTGCAGATCAGTACTTTCTAACAACAATTACCGCAATCTCGTTTCTTCTGACGACGTAGGTACTAATATGGTCTGGCGGGAGACCCGGCACAATATCTAGCATTTGCCACGTTCGTCGAGCTGACGTCCATGGCGTTCGTGAGTGGACTAACAGAACAGGTAAAACTGAACATCTCCAAGGGCGCACTAGCAGTGATTGGGTAGGTAGAGACACGCCACGAGGTCTGGTTTCTGACAGACATCTGGGGTTCGCCAAAGTACGGAGGCCTTCCTTTCGCGGGACCTGTCGACACATTCTATCCATACGCAACGCAGATCCTTGACACCACAAACGCCTTCATAGTAGACGGCTCTTGCCCGCCAGCCAATCCACCGTATCCAATCGGTGCCCAAAACTTGCCTCGACTGACATACAACACCAACGTAACGTCAACGCTGGCACCGGGGACGACGATTGAGCTGATTGTAGAGACAAATTCCGGAAGGCAGCTGGCCAAGGCCGACAACTACTACGCCGTGTTCTTCCATGCATTGAACACCTACAGTGTGCCATTCAACACCAGCACTGGCATCGTCACCATCCCTGCCGAAATCGAGCCGCTTGGCCTCCTTATGATAGCTATTGCCGACGAGCCTGGCGCTCCCACCGCGGAGAGCGTCCTCGCGGGTCCGTTACCGATCTTGCAATCTCCGAGTTCCCTGCGACCATATCTGTTAGGGTTGTGAGGAAGTTGGTGGAGTGGCCCCTCGACGCTTGGCCCTAGGGAGTAGGTACTACCTAGCTACGTATTACCAGCACTAAGTTACTGCTTACCTAGCTACCTATTAGGATGGACCAATCGATTATTGACCTGCCTTCGGAGGGAGAGAGTACATAACTAACATGTTTTGATTTGGTCTTGCTGTCCAGTGTTCACCAGTGATTTGTTTTGGCCAAAAAAATGGTGAAAAGGTAACACAGTTTTCTGAAAATGGAATATTTTGTTTTAATTCGCTTTTTCTTTTAAAAACAAGTCTGCAAGGAACAGAAAACCTTTTTTTGGAGAGTCATCACATTTATGCCTATTGGATACAGAGTCCCTTGAAATATTGTACACAATTCAAAAGCAAATTAGCTTAATAATCTAACTAGGTCAATAGGGTAGCCAATATGTGAAATTATTTTCATTATCCACTATGGCATGTGTTCGTTGGTAAGTTCTTGTTCTTGTAACTACCTTAGTGGCATTTTGATGAGTTTAAAGTTGATGGTGATATAATTGGAGTTGAACACGGCATTGGTTATAAATTAGTATATCATAATTATTCAAAATATCCATTAAACACATCATACATGTTAATATGCAAGTTTAAAACATGTAAACCAAACCAAGAAAGAATTACATAAATATAAAGAAATATCAACTATTAGATTTTTAAAAAATATTTGAAAAAAATTAAGAAAAAATTCCATTAGGTGGTCTTTAGAAATTCAAGATGGAAATCACTTGGTGACCACCAAGTGTTTCCTAGTAATCCCCCTAGTAGTCCAAAATCAATATCACTTGGTGGTCCTTAATAGTCTATGTTGAAACAACTTGGTGGCCACCATGTGTTTTCAAGGTCTACAAAAAGAAAAACCTAGTGGTCATTAAATGGTCTTTCGTAATCCAGAATTAAGACAACCAAGTGGTCCCTTGTATTGTAATGTTGAAATAACCTATTGGTCTAGCCTGGTAGCCACCAAGTGGTCATTAGGTGAAAAAAAAAAATCGACTTAATAGCCATTAGGTCTTCAAGTGTGAAAAAAAAAAAAGGGTTTGGTGGTCACTAGGTCATCACTCATAGTCTAATGGCGAAACAACTTGGTGGCCACCAAGCTTCCAAACGAAAAGAAAATGATTTAGTGGTCATCAATTCATTCGTTGTAATTTAGTTCCGAAAACACATGGTTTCCACCAAATGGTCTTTAAGTGGAAAAAAAAATGACCTAGTGGCCACCAAATGGTTTTTAGGCGAAGAGAGAAAACCAATTGGTGGCCATTAAATGGTTTTTCATAATCCATAGCCAATTTTTTTTCTCGCTTAAATAGTAAGGAGATTTAGGTGGCCAACCAAATCTAATGTAAAATAAAATAAAATAAATTGCAACCATTTGATTTTTCCTTTCTTAAGGAGGGGAGAACCTGGTGGCCACATAATTCTCTTTACTAAAATGGTTTATAGAAAATATGACTACATTGATATGACTTTTTTTTACTATAATTGTGTAAAGAACAAAAATTCATGTTTCATTGCATAGTAGACATAAAGTATAATGTTGCTACTAATAGGGAAAAAATTAATTTATATAGTTTAATGGAATTCCTTTTTGATTCAAGAATAACAGGATAAAATATATGGAGTGTGTTTGTTCAAAGGACATAGTGTAATTTTAATATAGTAAAGTAAAGAAGTATGTGAAACACCTTTGCAATAAAGTTTTATAACTTTTCCACATTGGTCAATAGCCTTTGAGCATTGAAAAGATATTCTAACCTTTTTCTTGGGACATTTAATGATACAAAAATCATTAAAATTGATCAAAAAATGATCAATATATGGGTTATGGAAGTGAAGAGGGTGAAAATGTAAGGTTTAAACACATTAAAAAAAAAAATTTGTTTTACAGCTTGAAATATATATATCTTAGTTTAATGTTTTTACATCTGAAAGATCATTGGTAGAGTTTTAAATTTCATACCATAATTTTTATATCACTTAAAATGAATAAAAAATGAAAGAGATATATGGTTCGAAAGAAAGGGGTATAATGTTTTATTTTCATGCTTGAATGATTTTTTATTAATAATGTTTTTTTTGTTGTCATTAATTTTTTATCTTGTTTTTTTTTTTTCTTGAGGTATTAATTTTTTAAATCATTATATTTCCATAACATCTTTTATTATGCACTTATTATGCATTTCATTCTTTTTGTTTACATATTATGTGTATGTGTGCATGGTTTTGTTTATTTCTTGATTGATTTTATTTTTTTCACATTTTCCCTATGTTTATATTCATCTTCATTGACCTTCTTTTTTGAAAAATAAAAAATAAAAAATTCAAGGGGCTAAAGTGTTTCATAGCTAGCCTCATTATGCCTCCATTTCAAAAAGCATGTGGAAGTTGTCATGTAGCAGATGTAATCAATTCTCCAACAAGTGTTGTTCATTGTAATGCTTATCATTCAAAATCAATGGTTCAAAAATTAGGCTTTTTCTGTGGTTCCATTACAATCAATAATTAGCCTATGTTATTGACTATTGAGGGCAAATGGATTGAAGCAATTATGCATATGAAAAAATCTCAATTCTTGGATTTGCTTTGTCTAAAAGAAGTTCAACTCTTCATTTCAATTCGAATTCATGGTAAATTTTGATTACCAACCACACTTGCCCTTGTTGGCTTTCAAAAAGACATCCAACAATTTATCCCACAAGTGGAAACCAATTTGAAAAGAGAAAGTTTGATTATTCCTTTGGCAATTATTCTACTAATATTGTCCAACATAGTGCGAAATGCAATTTTGATTTCAAATTTTTCAGTGAAAACAATTTTTCAATGCAATTAATCTTTTCGAGGAAAGAAATTTTTCAGTGCAAGTAGTTTTTTCAATGAAAGGAGTTTTAGAACACAATATAAGTAGTTTTTCAATGCAAATAATTTTTCAATTTTAGTAGTTTTTCAATGAAAACAATTTTTAATGATTTTTTCAGTACACGAATTTTGTAATACAAATATTTTTTAAATTTTCTTTGTCAATGCTAGAAATTTACAATTCAAGCAAATTTTTCCATCTAAGCAATATTCCAATATAAAAGTTTTTCAATGCAATGAATTTTCCCAAAAAATAATTTTAAGTAAATATTTTTAAATGAATAGTTGATTTATTTATTTTTGAATGTATTTATGTGGGAACCATGTTTTTAAAATATAAATATCCATTAAATTGAAGTTCATAATAATGGAAACACTTTTATTGAATATTGTTGATTCATTGAACCTGCATTGCATTCATATGGCCTTCATTTAATTTTAGCATACAAATACGGAAAAGGTAGTTATTTTAAAAAAATTATGTCCTATTTATTGGATAATCATTTATCATCTCTTGAATTAAGGCAAAATAGCATGGCACATTCAAATAAATGTTCATTATTGAATACAAAAAAACCCAACAATGTCATATTTGAGAATTAAATCCAAGTTTTTTGTTTAATTTACATCAAGGCATGGTCACAAATGAACATCAATATGTGACAAAATTGGGATTAAGTGTTAATATGGAAGGTTTGTGGAAAGATTCCACTTCAATTTTTGGGTAGTGGAATATTTACCAAGGTTAATTCACATTTGGAATAAAGTATCAAAACACATTATGTTTTGATGTGGCATGGATTTTCAATCTATCCCTTTACATATAATCTATAGTTCTCAATATTTTGAACCAATTCAATACGTTAATGGTATATTTAGGTCTTTACGTACTTTTCAATTTAAAGTACCATAGATTTAGATGATTTTTCATCTTTTTTGGAATCAATGGTGTAATAACCAACAATCCAATTATTGAAACTAACTACATGTTGTTATGGACCGGCTACAAACAAGTGGAGAATTACAAGACAAGACAAGTTTTATTGATCCATCAACTGGTGTTGATCTGCTGAAGAGTTGTTCCTTAGAACATCTCCTTTTATAACCTTGAACCATACTAATCCCAAAATATCCTAGGCCATGATATTACCAAAAGTATCCCAAAATATCTTAAGCCATGATATTGTCAAAAGTATCTTAAAATATCTTAGGCCATGATATTGCCAAAAGTATCCTAAAATATCCTAAGCCATGACATTATCCTCTCCTCAAGCAACATCTTCCAGATGGAGCCGGTTTGTTAGGATACCGTTGATGAAACCGATTAACTAAGTCTTGGGCATGAACTAGGTTTCCAGCACGCTCCCAAGTAGCTTCAGAAGGAGGATAACCTCACCAAAGACAAGGTACATGAGCTTTCCACGAATCTTCTTGGAATCTAAAACCTCTTGAACTTCAAACTCTTCTTGGCCTTCAATTTCGACTGGAACTGGGGGTTCTTGATGACGTTCTGGGATCGGGTTTTCATGATAGGGTTCAAGCAAGGAGACATGGAAAACATTGTGGATTTTGAACTGGGGTGAAAGCTCCAACTGGCAAGCCACTAGACCAACCAATTTGGCGATTTTGAAAGGTCCGAGGCGTTTGTAATCCAACTTGGCACATGGGCGAGTGGTAGCAATGTTTTTTCTGAGAAGCCAGACCTTGTCTCTAACCTTGAAGTTCGGATGGTCCTTGCGTCGGCGGTCTGCTTGCTTCTTTTGCCACTCCTGTGTTAGCTTGAATTCTGCCATAAGGTTTTGTTGAACTTGTCCAAGCCTCGTGGCCCTTTCTTCAACCGAGGGGTTTATGGAATCCCCAGGAATTTTAAGGCTGGACCTGGGATGAAAACCGTAATTGGCAAAGAATGGACTGATCCTAGTCGATGCATGCTTTGTGTTGTTATAAGCAAACTCTGCTTAAGATAATAGGTCCAGCCAATCGTCCTGTTGGTAGTTCACAGAGCAACGAAGGTATTGCTCAAGTTTCTGGTTTGTCCGTTCGGTTTGTCCATCTGTCTCAAGATGGAAAGCTAAAAATAGGTGAATGTCAACTCCAAGAAGCTCGAATAAGCGACGCCAGAATTTGGATGCAAACTGAGGACCTTTGTCAGACACAATTTCCTCAGGGAGTCCATGCAGTCGAACAATTTCGTCCAGAATTAACTAAGCTATCTCTTCTACCTTGATTGACTTAGAACAAGGGGTGAAATGGGCCATTTTGGTGAGTCGATCGACCACAACCAGTATTGAATTCTTGGCTTTGACAATAGGGAGGTCCATGATGAAGTCCATTGTAATAGATCCCCAAGGTTGGCTAGGAATCGGCAGGGGCTGTAGGAGTCCAAACGGGCGATGCCTGGGAGCCTTGGATCGAGCACATGTATCACAAGACTTGACATACTCCCGTAGCAGCTTGTTCATTTTGGGCCACCAATAATTTTTTGACATTAGTTCGTGAGTCCGTGCCATTCCAAAGTGACCCACCAGGGTGTTGTCGTGGCATTCTCTTAGGATTTTTAGGCGTATAGGTCCTTCGGGTACATAAATCAGGTTATTTCGAAGGAGAAGTCCGTCTTGTTGCTCAAACTGATCCAGATCATCACGATTTGGGTTCCCTGGTCGTTCCTGCAGTTCCTTCTTGATGTTGGTAGCCCAAGTGTCTTCCTCAGTTGCCATCTTAATGTCCCTGACAAGGTTTGAGTCTGGGAGGGTGTTGATTGTTGCTGCAACTTGAAATTGCTCGGGGTTGACTAAAGTCTGGTTCTACTAGCCGTAGGCCTCATCCCCCGCTCGAAGTTCATATTCTGAACGATGAGATAATGCGTCAGCTTTCCCTTGCTGGGTGCTGGGTTGATACTGAATTACAAAGTCGAAATCAGCTAGGAAGATAGACCAGCGTGCCTCGCGACGATTCAAGGTCCGAGTAGTTGTGAAATAAAGGAGATTCTTGTGATCTGTCAGAACTTGTATTCGATGTTGAGCTCCAACAAGGTATGGTCTCCACTGTTCGAATGCCATGATGATTGCCAAGAGTTCCTTATCGTAGACCTGATAGTTGATTTCGGCACTGGTTAACTTCCGTGAATAGAAAGCAACTGGATGCAACAACCCATCTATTCCAAATTGAGATAGAATAGCTCCCACGGCAAAATCTGAAGCGTCCGTTTCCATAATGAATGGCTTGGCAGGATCAGGATGTATCAAGATGGGTGCAGAGGTGAATGCCATCTTGAGAGTATCAAAAGCAGCCTGAACCGTTGGATTCCACGAGAAGGACTTGTCTTTGCAAGTCACAGTTGTTAACGGTGTTGTGATCTTGGAGTAACCTTTGATAAATCGACGATAGAAGTTGGCAAACCCCAGGAAGCGTTGAACGTCCTTGACCGAGGATGGAGTAGCCCAACACTGGATGGTCTCGACCTTTGACTTGTCCATGAAAATGCCATCTGGAGAGATCACGTAGCCGAGGAACGCCACTGAAGATTTGTCAAATTCACATTTTTCCATCTTGGCGTATAAGCCATGCTCTCGGAGCGTCGCAAGCACCAATCGTACATGTTTGTCGTGGGTTTCCTGGTCGTTGGAAAAGATCAAAATGTCATCCAAATAGACCACGAAAAATTCGTCCATGTACTCCCGGAAGATATCATTCATCAAATGCTGAAAGACTACGGGTGCATTGGTGAGGCCGAAGGGCATGACCGTGTATTCAAAATGGCCATAGCAAGTGTGGAAAGTTGTCTTCCATTCATCATGGGGATGAATCCTGAGTAAGTTGTAGGCTCCACGGAGGTCAAGCTTGGTGAAGATCTTCTCGGTACGTAGCCGATCCAAGAGGCCTGAAATCAAGGGCAATGGATATCGATTCTTTTTGGTTATCTTGTTGAGTCCACAATGATCCACACAGAGTCGAAGGGAACCATCTTTCTTCTTGACAAACAGAATTGGGGCACCGGCTGGAGACTTGAAATGCTGAATGAACCCCTTGGCAAGGTTTTCAGTAAGGTAATCACGCAAGGCTTGGAGTTCTGGTTCTGATAAGCCATAGATAGGACCAAAGGGTGGTGAGTATCCTTCTTCTAGATCAATCGGGCTGTCATATGGACTATGGGCGAGGAGCTGATCAGCATTAATCTTTTCAAAGACATCAACAAAGTCCTTGTACTTTTCGAGAAGTTTGACAGGTGTTGGTTCTGATTGGGGGTTTTTCCTGTTGGCTGGGTTGAGATGGATGGCGAAGACTTGAAGATTCTTAGTAGCCCGACAGAAAGGGACAGTTCCATCAACGAAGATCCGGACAGGTTTGGTTTTCTAGGCAGGATTCTTGACAGGACAAGATTCTTGACACGACAAGGTTTAGTTCTAACAACCAGGGGGTTCTTGATTGTAGGACTTGACATAACAGACTTGAGAAAACTGGAATTGGTTCCGACCCTCTTTGGGTTCTTGACCACAAGGTTCTTAGCAGGATTAGACAAAGTGTTTTTCTGAGCATGGGGTTCTTGAGAGGTGCACCTTTGTGCGTTGAAGGTGAGGGTTCTAGATCGCCAATCAATGATAGGATTGTGCGCTTCTAGCCAAGGCAGACCAAGGATGATAGGATGGTGAGGGGTGGAGATGATATTGAGAACAATCTTCTCAGTGTGCTTGCCAATACAGAGTTCTAGGGGGGTTGTCTCGTGTGTGATTGCACCAAAAGCAATGGTTCTCCCATCAATAACCTCTACCGGAACAAGGGTTGACTTCTTGACCACAGGGATGTTGTGTTGGGCAACAAATGTTTGGTCGATGAAAGAAGAGGTAGCGCCGGAGTCCACCAATGTTGACACTTGTGGTATGTCTTCTGAAATACAAATGATGTCCACATACAAGGTGAAACTAGGACTATGACCAACAGCGGAACAAGAGCCTTTGCAAAAGTGGTGTTGGGTGAGATCTAGTCGCACGGCTCCTATTGTGACTGGATGTTCTTGTTTTCCAACTCTTGGGGAGTTTCCACAGCTTGTACTTGAAGTTTGAGAAGCTTTTGAGGGCACTAGCGAGCTATGTGCCTTGGGTTGCCATAGTAAAGACACAAGTTGTTTGTCCTTCGGCGTAGTTTCTCGGTTTCTGTCAAAGGTTTAAACTTAGCTGCGTCGATCTCCATCGGGGTAGGTCCAAAAGAGGCAGGTCGGGCAACTGGTGTTGTTTGGGGAACTAAGGCGAGTGTAGTGGGCTGATTGTTCCAAAGCTGGACGTTGGAGGTGACTTTCTTTTCCTGGCGACGTTCGAATAGACGATTATCGCACCGAATTGCCTGGGTGATGGCTTCACTAAAGGAAGAAGGCTCTGCGAGTGTTGACAAAAGATCTTGAACATCATCACGAAGCCCACAGTGAAACTGATCAATCAAGGCAGCTTCACCCCAATTGACGTCGTAGGCAAGCTGCCTGAATTCTGAGGCGTAGACGATGGCCGAACGTGTCCCTTGTTGGAGGCGACGCAGCTTGTTAGTTGAAGTCCTGGCCTTGTCACTATCCCCAAACACTGCTTCAAATTCCGCCATAAAGGCATTGAAATCTTGTAGGAGAGGGGATGATGTCTCCAGAATGAGAGCAAACCATGCTGCTACTGTCCCAGTGAGTAGGGTTCCAACGAATCCTACACGAGTGGTGTCATCAAAATATCAACGGGGGTGTAATTGCATGATTAAGCGTACCTGGCTAACAAAACCTCGAAATTTGAGGCGTGTTCCATCAAACTTTTCTGACAGATTAATCTGGGGCTCTAGGGCGACCATTGCAAGAGCAGGAGGTACTGGGGCAGGAGGTGGTGGTTAATTCTGTAGGCGGGTCACTGAGTCTTTAAGCACGGCATTTTCTTGCTGAAGGGCTGCGAGGATTTGAGTGAGATCGATGTCTAATTTTGAATTGTCCACAGTGGTAGTTCTCACACTTTTGTACGAAGGTTTTGATAATGTATTTGCGTTTCCCAATCTTCAAACTCCTTCCTTCAAGATCTCCCAAGTTGTATTAGCTCCACTTCAAAACTTTTGCTTTGATATCTTTTCAAAACAAACTTCTGTCATAACAACTTTGCAAAGCTACACTGCTCACATATGACCTTTGATCACTCTAAACTTTTGGTGAAACATGAGCAACTATGTCTACTACCTTTTCTCAAAATTTCAGCCCTATTGATGATGACCACAAAGAGATATCACTTTCAAAAGAAACTGACTTCAAAACTGAGACTGAAACTTTAGATGCTTGGATCTCTCTCAATACACATCGAAATGGCATAAAATTTCTCTCAAACATATATTCTTATATGATCTATAAGATCACAAAGTTGTAGACCCAAAAAATCTTAAACAAAGGAGATATGACCAAAAAACCAGATGTGACACAAAAATTTCAAAAGCTCATAACTCTCACAAAACATATCTTTTTCTTTTGAAACTTTGAGAATAGAAGCAATCTATAGTCTTCTATAACCTCTCTAAGCTGCAGATCCAAAAAAGCTTAAACAAAGGAGATATGACCAAAAAACCAAATCTGACACAGAATTTTCAGAAGCTCATAACTCTCACAAAACATATCCTTTTCTTTTGAAACTTTGAGAATAAAAGCAACCTATTGTCTTCTATAACCTTTGCAAGTTTCACTCCAAAATACCTCTAGCTACTTACTAAAACAACAAAACAAACAAACAAGAAGAAGTAGTAGATCAAACTATTATGGACCCGCTACAAACAAGTGGAGAATTATAAAACAAGACAAGTTTTATTGATTCATCAACTGGTGTTGATCTGCTGAAGAGTTGTTCCCTAGAACGTCTCCTTTTATAACCTTGAACCATACTAGTCCCAAAATATCCTAGGCCATGATATTACCAAAAGTATCATAAAATATCCTAAGCCATGATATTGTCAAAAGTATCCTAAAATATCTTAGGCCATGATATTGCCAAAAGTATCCTAAAATATCCTAGGCCATGACACATGTTTTTATTGGAATGAAAATTTTGATTATCCATTAATGGACATTTTGAAAGATAATTGGACTTCACCATTGAAATATGTTATTTCATTATTCAAGACATTTTATAATATTAATAATACTAAAGAAAAATAAAAAGTCCTATTTAATATATATATATATATTTTGAAAAACAACACAAATGTTCCTATCAATAAATTTTTTTCTAATCTATTCACTTCAATTTCCCTTACCAAAGTTTTAAATATCCTTAAATCCAAGATGTTCCAATAATTCCATGTTTTAATTGTGAAAGGTTATGTGTTTTAAAACAACTTAAATGTTTTTCAAATTAATTATCAAAACAATTTTTTATATATTTTCAAATTCAAATAGAACCTAGTTCAACATCATACATATGTACAAGTTGTTTACATAAAATCAATGAAAGAAACCACCCTTATATTAAATACTAAATCAAATTTCTAAAACCAAAATCATTTCATTAGTTCAAAAATAACATAATTAGAACGTTTCATTTCACCAAAAATATAGGCAATATAAGATGCATGGTACTGTTATTAATATGTTTGCAAATGTGGATCAAATCATCAATGTTACCACGTTTACAACATGATGGTGCAATAATCAATATGTTTTCAAAATAACATCTTGAATACAAGAAATTTTATATGTTAAGAAATGTTCATCCAAGGGTGATGGTTATTTTACGAGATTTGATTGAAACACCATTATACAATAATAGATTCAATGATACATAATTTTTTAGATGTTTAGAAGAATGGATCATGAAAATACTATATATTATATTGCCCCAAGTCAAAATTTTCACCTTTTAAATTTATTTAAAGATCAACATCCAGAGGAACAAAATTGTTTTACAAGCAATTTCGATAAATTTCTAAAGGTTTTACATATCAACAAATATTTCAATGGAATTAATTTGTAAATTTGGAGATTTTTCAATAAATATTTATAGTTTTTTTCTAAAGCTACTAATGTTTCCATCCAAAAAATCATAGGTTCTAGTTGGGTGTGAATATGAAAAAGGAAAACTATGTGGTAGAATTTTACAAGCTTATCAAATATGAAAATTTAAGAAATTAGATAATATCTTCATATCATATTTAAATTATTGTGTTTTGGAAGGTTTGTGTAATTCATTTGATTTTTTTGAAAGGTCACAAAAATAATTATTTGTAATGATTCAACAATTTAGTCTTCCGACATTCTTTGTCATGTTTACAACTGTTGAAAGATTGTGGGATCTTCTCATTAAAACTTTACACACATTACATGCTTCAAAATTAAATCTCCCAAATAAAATAAAAAACTTCCAATTTATTCATATAACATAATTGTTATGAATTGACCTTGTCATATGTGCATATATACATATTTACTTTATTTTTGACCCATAAATAGTTATAACATAGTGCCCATCATACATGACAAAAATAAATAATTCAATAACATCATAATTACATTCTATTATAAAAAAATACATCATAAATAATATAGATACAAATACAAGAATTAAAAAGTTAGGTAATACTTTATTCAATGTTCAACAAATGGTTGCTCAACTTGTTGTTTACCTTGTGTTTTTATAACCATTATATCATTCATCTCAAACATTTCAATTCATAAACATTTCGACTTTTGAAGAACGTGATTTTGTATTAAAATCACAAGTTGCATTAAATAAATTGGAACAAATTCAACTAATATAATATGTTCATTGATCATAAACAAATATATTAATTTTTTTAGTCAATATGAATCATTATCATCAGCAAAATTTAGTTTTTTTTATAGCTTAAAAAAAAGATTTCAAAACATCGTAAACCCAAAATTATTAGGTTTGTAAATTGTAATAAATATAAAGATATCGAAAATTGGTATAAAAAAAAAAGTTTTTATTGTATTCACCATTTTGAAATTTAGAAAATTTACAACCTGTAAATAATTTAACTTGGTATGATACATATTTTCAACAACATGATGAAGTTTCTAAGATTAAATTTATTTTCAACTACAAAATGCCATATCAAAATATAGAAGAAATGGATGATTTAGTAGATTCAAAATCAAAACCATTATGTTTAATTGACTAATCCACATCCTATAATTCTTGTAACAAACATAATCAATATTGAACACTATGATTTATGATTTGACTTTGTCATTCAATCATGTAATGGATCAAACAAAAAATCACAATTTTTAGAAGATGAAAATTTCACAAAATCATCATATTCCATGATGATGGAAGAATTTGAATATCGTAATGTATTTAAACAATTAAATGTTTAAAGAAAAAATATTAATATTTGATGATGTTAGGCATAAAAAACAATTGTACCTTAATACACCAATATGTATTTTAAACAAGGGGTGCTAAAATTGGTAACCACATAATTCAAAGATTATTATGATTATACAATAGAGATATATTTTGATTTAACAAAAACCAAGATTACTTATGGCATTAATAGGTAAGGGTCCCTTTAATATTGATGGTTTAACAATACATTTAACATTGAACATACTTGTTTAAAAATCCTTACTTAATTTACTAAACTTATCATCAGATTCATTAAATAGGTTTACATGTCGATATGAACAATTACAACTGCAAATGTTAAATGAAATATCATTTGTTGGTGTTAAAATGTTTAATATTATCAATACTAGCCTAAAGTTCATAAAACACATTCAAAACAAATTATTTGGCGGTGTTGATGTTATTAGGATTGCTGATTTTTATCAAACACCCCCTATAAAACATAATTAAATCTTTCAAAATCTCAAAGATAATGTTAATGCATTAACACCAAATTTTTGGCAAAAATATGTTCAATGTTATGAACTAAATAAAGTTATGCAATAGTCTAATATGGTATTTATACAAATTTTGAACAAAGTTTGTATTGCAATAAAAAGTACAAAGGATATTGAATTAATAAATTTAATTTGTAATCAATAACCACCCAACAATTTTGTTATTCAATATTTAATTTATATAAATAAACTTGTGCAAAAACATAATGAAAATGTGGTCATTAACACATTAGGTCCCACATTTGTTTTCAAAGCAATGGACATCAACCATCAATCATGCCCACCATCTTACAAACTTTCAAATGATTCAAGTAAAACTATGGGTTTGCCTTCTATAATTAATATAAAAAAAGATATGTTGGTTGAATTATGTGTTGGTAACTATGCAACATTTGATGGGGGTGAATCGATCGTTGGGCAATACCACTTGGAACCACTTCAAATAATGGTTAAAAAGAAAAAAACAACTAAATCATTTTTTAGGCCTTTTTCGTTAAATGTTTTCACAATTATAAATTATTATTTTTCATGTTTATCAATTGCATGTTCTAATATATGGCTTGAAGGTTATTTGGGAATTTAACAAATTGGAAAATTAGAAAATTTTATATTCTTAATTAAAATAACCCTTTAAAATTTTGATAATTTGAAATTTGGAAATTCATAATTAAATCATTTTTTATCAATTAATTTCCAAATAAAACCCTTAAGATAAAATGATTTCCAAATTACTTTAGGAAAAAAATTCATAAGAAAAGTCTCAAGTCATGTTTCAATTTGTATACCTAAATAGAAAGTTCAAGGAAAAATACCAATGTTATGTTCTTGAAATGTTTTTAAAATGCAATGATTAAGAACATCAAAACACACAATATGTATGATATTATTGGGTTTTCAAAATTGATGCAACATAATAAATGTATTCATAAATATTTTTAATGAATATGTTCATTTTAATGTTTCTTATGATTTTTAAAAGATTGATGGGTCTAGGCAAATCAAGGTGTTATGTTCCTAGTGGTACCACCCAAGGTGGGCTTTTCCATGGTCTTGTGAATGGAGTTGATGGCATTTTTAAAGCATTAACAACATATTGTGAAAAAAACATTATATGGATATTGTTTCAAAATTCTAAAGTTGGAGTATTAATAAGAGCAAAATATATTCATTATTATGACAACATTAACTCAAAATATACACTAATTGAGCCTATCATCAAAGATATAAAAGTTGGTAAATCCCAATCATTTATTATGACAATGATTCAATTTCCAATTAACTTACAACAATAAGAACCATTAATCATTCTTACGGATTATTGTTAAATGAATTGGTTTTTGATCCTTCTAACGTTAAAAAACATAAATTAACATATACAACATTATCCCACATTTGAACAAAAGAAAAATTATTTTTGTTGATTCTTCTCCAACATGAAATTTTTTATGTGCATCCAAGAGTACATGTAAAAAATGAATAGACTTGAAAACACTTACAAATTGGATACCATTAATTTTTCAATTTAAAAACTTACATAATTTTCATGTAATTATACAAGCCTTGAATACAACTTTTTTATGCGAACATTATGAAAACATCAATTATGATCATAACCTTCAAATGTTTCATATCTTATGTCTTATAGAAACAAGAATACACCATGCATCAACAAATGTACACAAATTTATAAATTCATCAAATTATTCATATATTTCAATCCATGATGGTCAAAGGTTAATGATGATGTATGACACGGACATGCACTTAGATTCCTTTGATACAATAATTAATGATGGTTTAAAATATATAATAAAATTTTAAATATTAATACACAAAAGAAAAAAACATATTGTATGTGTGTATAGATTTCGTTCATGTTTAATCTTTACATTTTTAAACAATCTTCAAACTATAACTCAACAATTTTTTGAACATTGTCCAATCATCATTATGGAAGATTTTAATGTTGACATTATAAAAGAAAATAATCAACCAAAAAAAAGAATAATTATTATATTTCATAGATAAATTCCATTTAAATTCATAATGAAATGAAAGCACCACAGAAGTTGGATGTCAATTAGATCATATATGGGCAAATGTATTTGGACATGAATGCAAATGTGGTGTAATAGAAGCATATTGATTAGATTTTCACAAACCGATTTATATTGTATTCAAATTACCAAACACACTTCCAATGTATAACAAAAAACCGTTAATGTTTCCATTTATTTAAAGTGTAGCATTTGTGAAAGTATGCATGTAAATGTTGCACTTTCCACCTAATTAATTTCTCCCAAACTGTTGGCACCTACAAGGCTTGAATTTGCATTTTTACATTCTTTCATGGACCATGTCCCAAAAAAACCCATAAATATCAATGATAAGACAAAAAAAAATTGAACAATTTTTGAATCCACACATACACCCATCAAACATCATCACAAAACACCTTTCATGAAAAACTTAAACCCAAAATGTGATAAAAACAAATATAAGAATTGCTAAATTTTCAAACTTCAAAATGAAAGTGAGATTAAAAATAAAAACCTTTCCATGTAAAGTACATACATTCAATATTGATGTTTGTTTCAAACATTGAAGTATTTCATTTACAATATTGTTAAAAATTGTCTACATTATCCAAGTTTGAAAAACTTGGAAAACTTGGATTTTCTTAAACAATATAATTATTTATAACTTTATATTCATTTGTATGATTTAAAAAAACAATGGAACTATGATTTCAATTTCTACAATCAATTCTAAGATGGTTACAAAACTTTTTGTTATTAGCACAAATGTGAAAAAAACATTATGATCTTTCATAAAGCCAACAACTTTCATCCAATATAACTTGAGTTCATAATAGAACATTAAATGTAATACCTTATTTTGAGGACAGGGCCTCTTGTGGCAGAGTTGCATGTTTTCTTTTGTGATGAGAATCTTTCACTGTGCCCATCACAAAAGAATTAATCAAGCTTTGCAGAATCCCAAAATAGTTATATTCATTCTTTTGGTTGCTTATATAATACGACTTAGGGCAAAGGATATGAGATAATGCAAGGAGCTATTGGGAACATGTTAAGGAACATATTGGGAATAACAAAAGTTCAACATTCCCATGCCCCCCTGCCCAAAAGAAAAAAAAATGGGGCCCCCTGGGTGCATGCTGCCTCCCTCGTTGGTTGCAAGAATTTTTTCGCCTATGTGTGTTCTTTACCATTTTTGGCCTAGTTTGGTCAACTACCAATATTTTGGGAACCTGGGGCACTCCTCAACATAGAATCCTAAATATGCTTCCCTTCCCCCAAATAGAAGCATGCTTTGTCATGTTTCCTTTTGGTCCCTTGCACTCCAAACCTCAGACCCACCCCTCCGCCCTCTACAATTTACATCCACGGAAGTTGAACCATGGCCAAACAATACTAATGGGATGAAAAATGAGGTCTTAGTAGGAACATATTAGGAAACACATTGAGAACTTGGGGAACAACTTGGGAACTTGATGAGAGCACATTGGGAACAAAAAAATAAAAATCCCCTCCCCCCTCTTCCCCTCCTCCCCCAAAAAACTCAAAAGAGACCAAAAAAAAAAAGCCTGCTAAGACTTCTCCTTGGCTGGATAAATTTCTATTTTCAAAACAATTAGTCACCATTTTCAACCTGTACTAATACCCCCCATTATAAACTGGGGGTGTTATTAACTCGAAATTCAAGCACAACTCAAAATCATGAATTAAACATTTGAGCACCATACTGCGACACAATGGTGGTTGTGCATATGAGGAAGGGGGTGGGGACCAGGGTACTGAAATATCATCTTCTCAAAAACATTTTTTGGAAATTTCAGGGTTTCATTAAATTTTGTGATGTGGCACATTGGCAATCATCGACAGGAGGAATTGACCAAATCTGGCTACAGGTCACAGAGAAGAGAAAAGTATACAAATTTAAAAATCATACTATATCTCAGCTACATGTTGGAACATATTGTCTAAATATGGCAGCTTGAGAATATTTTCCCCTGAAATCTCGTAAATTTGGCCTCTTTTCTTTTTTGCAAAAATCTTTTTATGAGTCATACTGGATTTCTTTTGTCTCGCCAAGTGGCAAAAACGCGCAAAACTAACACAAGTTTGAATAGGGATGGGGTATAATGCTGACTTGTTTATGTTCGAGAGTATGTAGGTTAAATGGAAAACGTGGATAGAATATAAGTGGACGAGGTTGCTTTTCATCCTATTTGCAGTTATTTTGCAGGGCTTTACTCATTATGAAACCCCAGGTGAACTTTATAATGAATTAGATGTTCATACATCAACAAATGGACGAGGAAGAGATGGGTCCAAGTCATCACATATTGAGAAAAACATTCTGAAGTGAAGGGCCCCACAATATTATTGAAGGGCACTGAAAGCCTCAATTGAGGTGATGATTCACCTTTCCTTGGGTTGGATCACTTTTATCTGGTGGTCAAAAAATGACCCAATAACCCTTTCGTGGTTTCTTGCCTGATTTTCATAAGATCCCCCCTTTATCTACATTTTTGGTGTATAATAGGGACAAAACGGAATTGTAATCTTTTCTGTGTGTAGTGGTATGCAGCCTACATTTCTACAAGGAAAAATTATTGTTACTTATTGAAGTATTCCATGGACATTTTAAATTCCCAAAACAATTGGGTTCTAGATTGCAAGCACCTTTAGATTTAGGCTATTAAGGACATAGATGTATTATCCATTAACTCCATTGCAGATGAAATTTTTTGAGCATTATCATGACAAAACTTTACATGGGCAATATTGGCTTATAAAATTAAAAATTCCTGTTGCTTTTGAAAAGCTCACCATGAAATTGGGGAAAATACATTCACATTATAAAAGGTTCTGGGCTTTTAGAGGTAACATAACTGAAAAGGTCAAGGTTTGAAAAATTCAATCAACTCCAGTGGGCCAAGCAGATTCACTCAAAAATACTGGTTATCCAGAAGACCACACACACATGCATGCTTAAATATAATAGTCCAAAAAGTCTTATATTAACTCCATTACACGGCAGCCCAGATTTTAATAAAGACGGTCTTCATAGGTAGCTAAGTAATAGGTACTACCTGCCTAGTAGCAGTCCCTATTACCTCGTGCCAAGTGTCCAAGGGACATTCGACCAAGTTCGTCAAAATCCTGCTAGATAAGGTCGCAGGGAAGTCGGAGCTTGCAAGATCGGTAACGGACCCGCGAGGACGCTCTCCGCGGTGGGAGCGCCAGGCTCGTCGGCAATAGCTATCATAAGGAGGCCAAGCGGCTCGATTTCGGCAGGGATGGTGACGATGCCAGTGCTGGTGTTGAATGGCACACTGTAGGTGTTCAATGCATGGAAGAACACGGCGTAGTAGTTGTCGGCCTTGGCCAGCTGCCTTCCGGAATTTGTCTCTACAATCAGCTCAATCGTCGTCCCCGGTGCCAGCGTTGACGTTATGTTGGTGTTGTATGTCAGTCGAGGCAAATTTTGGGCACCGATTGGATACGGTGGATTGGCTGGCGGGCAAGAGCCGTCTACTATGAAGGCGTTTGTGGTGTCAAGGATCTGCGTTGCGTATGGATAGAATGTGTCGACAGGTCCCGCGAAAGGAAGGCCTCCGTACTTTGGCGAACCCCAGATGTCTGTCAGAAACCAGACCTCGTGGCGTGTCTCTACCTGCCCAATCACTGCTAGTGCGCCCTTGGAGATGTTCAGTTTTACCTGTTCTGTTAGTCCACTCACGAACGCCATGGACGTCAGCTCGACGAACGTGGCAAATGCTAGATATTGTGCCGGGTCTCCCGCCAGACCATATTAGTACCTACGTCGTCAGAAGAAACGAGATTGCAGTAATTGTTGTTAGAAAGTACTGATCTGCAGAGCTAAATTCACTTCCCATATCCACGAATTTCACGTACTGTGTTCAATTTGCAAAAGGAAACGACAACTCACTTGCATGGGCCAGGCGCGATAGACGCGTTGGAAATCTGGTCCTGGAAGACGCGTAAAAGTCCAGCCTCGTTGTCACGAATTTGAGCGATGCGATCAAAGGTAGTATTGGGGAAGCCTGCGTTGATGAAGTCGCTGGCGTTGAAGAGCTCCACGCCTTGCTGATACACGTTGTATAGCAGCCACTCTGCACTGAGCAAGTTCTGGAAGACGACGTCATCTAGACCCGGGGTACCAGAGGTAGTATTGAGGATGGGGCTGGAGAGGTTGCCTGGGAAGGGTGGGGCTACGCCGAGGTAATCAGAGTAGCTTGGATCTTCGCCAGGGATGGGACCAAAGTTGGGATCACGCAATGGATTATAGTTGGGAACGGCCGCTGCACATCGATCACAAAACATTTGATCAATTATGGTACACAAAAAGCAAGCGCATCGAGTAGAATTTTCTATACAAGAAGGAAATATATATATGCATGCCCACCATACGGTACAAGCATCTGAATGCCATCAGACCCCAGGTTACCCAGGAGTCAGCTGATACTGTATAAGAACAGTAAGGCTTGATCTCACGCTTTCTGGGTCATTGACCCTTAGCTCAAATTCCCGAGCTTTAGAGGGTGAGTTGTTTTCGACGGGTATTGCAACCAATTTATTTGCACACACAAAAATAACGTATAGTAACTCCATCACTAATCAAAAGAGTGCAACTGGTTCTTCACATACCATCGACATGAACTACAAGCACAAAGACCATAGCCAGGGCGGCGCACACACGCAGGAGATCACTACTCAAAACTCGCGACTTCATCATCTCGTCTAATTAGTAGTATATATATCTCGAAAGAAGTGATGAGCTGCGAGTGTCAGCCGCGTTGGTAAAAGCTGGATCGACAACTGATTCTGCAACCTCGATCGACAAGCTGCTGCAGACCGCTACGCAGCGACTAGATATAAGTATACTATAAACTGCCAAGTTCTGTTGGGTGCAAATGACACAGTGCAAACATGATCTTAGAATGCATATGAAATGACTCCGCATCAACTCGGCGTATTTAGAATCAGACGTCCAAACTCCAGCCATCAGAGATTCTAAGAGTTCGATTAGTCTCAGGTAATCTCCATTTCCACCCAACTGCGCAGGATGTCGCTTGGAAATTGTTGGAGCGTAGGCGACGTGTCGTTTCTTTCAAAGGATGGATTGAAACACAGTCCGTTATATCGCTCAGTTTCATGGAGTGTCGGTCTGTCTGGAAACGCAGCAGGAGCAGCAGCGCAACGCAATTCACGTAACTTTTTCCACGTTCCTTCCTTCCTTCCTTCCTGCCTCATGGACAGCGAGAATTGGGCAAGGTTACAAAAAAGCAAAGACCCTAGTGTCACAAATGACGATTGATTTCAGACACATTTTTATGCTCCCCAAAACACCACCTCCCACCGTCAGCCCCAAAAGTAAAGAAGAGAAAAAGAAAAAGCAAACACTGGGACCGATCTATTGAGTGCAGGCTGCATTTCCTAGTTGGCTGAGCAGAATTTCTATTCACGACTGCGTTCATCACTAATTTTGGCTTAGGGTAACGGAAGTGCATGATTTGTGGGGACATTGTGTCACTGGTGACGATTCTTTTCACACAATTATGTTTATTTGTACATTGTCAAACACATATGTTTTTACGGTCCAAAACAACCCCGGCTGCCTGTACCCTCCCTAAAAGAAAAAGACACTGGGTGCATGCTCTGGCAATTCCGTTCCCTACTGCGTTCATCATCTATTTTGGCGTGGGCTAATGGTAGTGACATGAATTGTGGGGGACAGTGTGTCATATGAGTGATGAGATTGTTTTCAGGAGATTGTTTTCACGTGTGTATGTAACTTAGTATGTAACTCAATGTAATTATTTAGTTACTTAATGGTAAAAAGGGGTAAGGAATGGTCATGGTGCATGTGCATGCCATTCCTTGTAATTAAATACAATATCACATGGGGTACTTTGGATTAATTAAATATGGAATCTCATGGGAAGCATGTGATTTCATTTTATTGGGATTAATTAAATATGGAATCTCATGGGAAGCATGTGATTTCGTTTTATTAGGATTAATTAAATGTGGAATCTCATGGGAAACATGTGATTTCGTTTTATTAGGATTAATTAAATATGGAATCTCATGGGAAGCATGTGATTTCGTTTTATTAGAATTAATTAAATGGAGGATAACTTTTGGAAGGTTCTAGATTTGTTTCTTTTGGGGTTAGTATATAAGGAGGTGTTTTGTGACCTTTAGACGGACCTCCTACCTTTGTAAAGAATGATGGTTTGGAATACCAAGTTGAGGATGATAGTTTTGATTTTTGGAAAGGCTTTTGGTTTTGATTGTTTTGAATGTGATAGTGTGTAGTTCATGGTTGAGGAATGTTGAGGCTCACCACCTACACGTAGACAAATGTGTTGGCGTTGATTGTTTGTAGAAGGAGAGTGATAAAGCTCTATGTATAGACAAAAGGAGAGTGAGAAAATAGATGTGTAACCCATAACATAGATCTCCATAGCTATGTAACAAAAATACATAGTTTCAGTCCCATACCCGTCTGTGTTTTACATGTACATTGAAAAACAGAAGTCAATTACCACTTACTCATCTTGAGTCTCTCTCACTGTAAAGTCCATAAGCATGGGCTGAACTTGTCCATTAGCATACTTGTTTAAACATATGAAGATCCATGTATGGTGCAAGCAAGATAAAGTGGACACAAAAAATGAGTGTCTTTAGTTTTATCTTATATGGTATGGTGCATACAAAACCAAAATAAAATAAAATAATGACAAATAGATTTTCTAGTTTTTATTGTAACGAACTCTGAAGTAAGCAGCATGACATTACAAGTAACTTCTAAGAGTAAATTAAAAACATTCATGTTTATTAAATGATAAATTAGTAAATAAGGACCATTATATTCTTCAAGTTTGATTATAATCGAAAGTCTATTTGTTAGAATCTATTTATCACATATTTTAATAAAAAATCACTGCAAGAAATGGACTTCAAAACTAGTTACATTTTCAAAAATATCTTTTATTTTCAAGTTTTTGTACAATGTAAAATTTGACAATCAATGCACAATATTAGTGTGCATATTAGTGGGTTTTGTTCTTATTGTACATCTATTTTCATCTATTGTTGACAAGATAATTTTTGTGTACAGTTTACTCTACTTACCCTGTAAGCCTATGGTAAGTAGGCCTTTCCCAGTCCTAAATAATAAATGTAAGATCTCTCCTAAAGTTTTCTAGGAGGAGAGCATGGTATTCAGTGCAATAATAATTAGTGTAGTTTGATTCAACCCTAATACGTAGATTGACATTTTGCAATTTGTCAATTAAAATCTCTATGTAGGGTAGACCGGCCCCTCACCAATCGCTGGCATCTGACCAAACAATTATTTATATCTTCATCCTATGTGCTTCATTTTGAGTGATTTAAAATGTTATGGGAGCACTACCTCAAGCTCTAGAAATCATCTTTGAAGTGCAAAGGAAAAGGATTATTATAAAAAATAACAAGAAGAAAAAATAAGCTTTCCAACTTTAAAAACATGTTTTTTTTTTTTCCTTCTTGTTGAACCTTTCCCACTTTCAAACTTCATAAATCTTATTTTTTATTCATTTTAAACAATTTAAAATGCTCTAGGAGCATCACCTGAAGTTTTACAAATTATTTTGGAACTCTAATAGTAACATAACAACATACAAGAATTTTTTTTGAGTGTTCAGGCACCGGCTTTGGTAATGTTCTATGGTTTGTTTTCTTGAGTTCTTGAACCCCTTTACTTTGAGGGCCCATGACTTCGTAAGTTTTTATTTGTGTTGGAGAGATGTTAGTGTGTCAGATGCATCAAGAGGAGGGGTTCAAATTTTGTTTGGACACCAAAAAAACAGAGCCCTACCCTTGGATCTGGCGTGCCCTAAGCACTGAAGTGTTTGGTCACCAGTCGGTCTACCCTACTTCATTCTTTAAGTGGATTTAAAAACATTGGTGAAGCACTTTATGGAAAAATCAGGTTTACATGTTTTGCACTGTTATTTTTAATGTTTTATGTATTTACCAAATATACATGGTTTTACATAGTCATGGCCCTGGCCATTACATTACATGCAAGCCAATTTATTTTACACTTACAGATTTCACAATCTTACATGACATCAAATGACCTTTACATGATCATACACTTATACTTACACATCTGAGGTTATACAATTACACAAATGTGATTGAGATTTCATACACTTATAGTGTTATGGACTGTGAGTTTGCTCCTCTATTACACTTCGAGCATCTCCAGCAGTGCTCAGTATGTGATCCTGCACAGTAACATTGCTTGAAGAAAAGTCAAAAATATGCCGGTTTGGGTCACGAAAATAGTTTTGGCTCAGCCTAATTGTACAGTTTGCGGTGCTTGGTAAAAGGCCCAGCAACACTGTGCACCTGCAGAAAAGAATATATTAAATATGATCTGACTGCTGGTTGGTGTTTCTGATGGGCCCATCATAAATGATTGGTCCAGGTGGTTTGCTCTTAGTAGTCCCCCACCTACGTGTTGTCCCAGTTTCAGCAGATAAATCTTAAACCATGTACACACACAACACCAGTTTAAAACATATGGGACATCTACCCTTTAACCCTTTCCATGATATGGATCATGGATTGCTTTTAGAAATGCCTTTCACCTGATGAATATGACAAGTTTGAACTCTAGTCACAGAAAAGAGTCGAAAGCCATATGATATGAATTTCACCCCCTGTAATTTTAAAGTTTCACCTTTATCCAAATTACAGGTTACAGGCCATTTCACTTCTGCCAGTGCAGCTACTCTTACAATGCTAGTTGTCTGCTTGTGGTATGAATTTTCTCACATGCATTGGTGAGAGTTGATATACATTGTGCCAAGAAACTGTTTCTTTTAAGAGACCAACTGGGTGGGGTTGTGGACCTCGTGACTTACAGTTAGACCGTGTCCCCATATTTCATCAGAGCCAACATATGCATCTGTACATAATCTCTAGTAAACCTATATTACGAGACTAAAATGAAGGATAATGTAAATATAAGGTAGCGTACAATAGTTGGCAGTGCTAAGAGAAGGGGCTTGGGTCATGGTATAAAAGAATAGTGCTAGGTTTCTAGGGGTTGTCAGCTATGTGGATTACTCTTAACCCATAAACGTCAGGGTGGACCAAATTAGTTTGGTTCACCCCAACCGCCCACACTGCTGAACGCTGCAAAGTCTCCATAAAAGTGCCGCGAGTGCCCACCTACTACAAGCATGCAATTTCATCAGGTCTCTAATTGAGCAATGGTGACAAGAATCCAAGGTTTCAAGTGTGTGAAACATGCAGGCATAAAAGGCACCTCAGTGACTATTAAAGTTTAAGGTCTCTACAAAAACTAGGGAGTAAAAATATAGGGACAAGTAGTTTATTAGATTTTTGAGTGGCCACCTTCACCTTTGATGCATTGTTCATCTTTTTAGATTAAATATTTTAAACTTATAATGGATATGTGTTTGAATGTGCAACTTTTAATTCTTCGAGGAAGTTTTTTTTGTGGAATTTCAAACTTGAGATTTGATTGAATCTTAAGGGTTCATCCAATTTTGCAAGTGGAACTTAGGGTTGAAATTTCAAGTTATGTTAATGATTTCTTGTTTTCAAATTTGCAATAAATATTTTTCAATTTTATTTGGCTATTTGTTTGTCAACTTTATACTTGTAGTCACAATGCACAAGTTCTCCATTCGAATTTCTTGGTGATGTGGCACTTTAGAAAGCTAGACTCCTAGATTTTGCTACAAAGGATTCAAATCATCCCAGTCCCTTCCCAATAAGAAGGTGTTGGTAACAATTCATCTATAAACCCTCTTGCAAATAATTGTTGAATAAACCTAATTTGCATTGATGATTCCATTGCACCGGAAACCAAATTGGGCAATGTGTTGACCACTTTGAACACAAGTGAAATTAAAGACCTAGACCTTACTAAACAACTTCAATTTGAAAACTTTTGGAACAATAATGGTGCATATCGATGTAAACCACATATGTTGCATAATGATAGATGTGAAATGCTTCATGCACTAGTTTTTAATTTAGGCTTGAAAGATAAATGCATGATTATACCTTGTACTAAATTGCCCACATTATGCATTGAGGATTCATCTAAAGCTTGAGTTTTGCGGAACAATGATTGTAAAGTTTTATGACCCACATGAAGGTATTGACATGTTTTCAGTTCTTTTGTTTGCTCCATGAAAGTAATTTGATTGTGCAAAAGCTATGGTTAGATATGTAGATAAAGATGACATTCATTTCCAATTCTAGAAATTCAAATTTGGGCTTGTACATTCATGTCTTCATCTCTCGATGTTTTCTATAAGTCCATTGGAGATTATAACTATGTACCTAGTGCCTCTTTTGGAATTTATGTATGGATAAAATGATGGTTAAATATACTAAAAATATTGACACATTCGACAATACATGAAAGCTAAACCTTATCAATATGGAGTGAAGATTTGGTGTTTGGCTAATATTAAATACAAGTTTGTGCAAAATGGAAGTTTATTATGGTGCAAGTCATGAGGATGTTAAACATGCAACTTGGTACAAAATTATCATTAGGTATGACTATAAGAATAAGAATCACATTGTCAAATGTGATAAAAAAAAGATTAACCCTTTGTTGTCCTAAGATCTTTTGAAAATTGGGGTGCATGCCATAACGATTTGCAAGACTAATTAAATAGGGTGGCTTAATGCTTTAAACATTGATCCAAAAAGTGGATAAAGAGGACAACTTTGGTATTAAATGCATGTTTAAGGTAAACTTGCTATAATTTCTTGGTTTGACAATAAACCAATTTCCATTTTGTCCATTGTTTTCAATCCAATTGACCTTACAAATGCCATATTTGCCATTCAATGACATTTGATTAGTCCATGGAAATCTTTGCTAGCCTTTGACATGCTAGTGTAGTAGTAGGAACACATGCACAGGATTGATGTTCAAGATCAACTTTGTGAATATAAAACTTTGCAAGGGCGAGATCACAAATGGTGGTATCAAATAATAGTCCATGTCATTCAGACCACCATTGTGAACTTGTACATTATGTATAACGTGCATATGATTTGGTTTGACAAGTCAATGAAAAAAAATGTCACACTTGAACTTCAATGTGGCTTTGGCTAAGGTTTTCATAAAAAAAGGCACATGTTTTACTTCAAAGGCAACAACAATGGTAAGGCCTTTTATACCCAATCTTGAAAAACTGTATTATTTTATGGATAGGAACATTGAGGAGAAGAAGGGTGTGTGTGATATATAAAATAAAGGTGACTTGGTATTGTCCTACTTGTGATGATAATAGGTTTGTTTTGGTGCTTATTTTGTGAAATTACTTAACAGTTATACATAGAGTGTAATTTTAGTGTGGGATGAGACTAATGCCATGATTGGTTGACCTTTCAAATTCAACCCCTAAGGTTGGTGGTGTTTAGCTTTATGTGTTTATAGCATTTTATTCCTGGTTTTTAGAATTGGATCATTTTTAGTCATTTATTTATCTTTTAAAAATTAATTAAAACAATTTGAAATGTAAATAGCTACTAGGGATCAAATTTTCAAAAGATTATCAAGAAATCAAAAACACTTATGACCATGTGGTTATATTAGGATACTTCAATGTGTTTTTCACATTTTGGCCTTTTTTTTCAAAGTTGGATAAAAAAAAGCCCTCCCACCTTTGAATCACTTCAACCCCCATACTGGAATTTTAAAAATAGTTTTCCCTCCTCTTTTTTTTTCACTCGTTCACTTGCCCAACCAAAAAACAAAAAGATAGAAAGTTGAAACCCCCATAATTAAGCCCTTTACCCCCACTTTTCCCTTTTATTCCCTTGCAAGAAAGGACCACCCCCAACATTTGTAATAAGTATGATTTCTTTACTTCAAACAAAGGGAACCTTTTTTATTTCTCAACAATCCCAAACTATGTTTTTCTCTTGTTTGCCTTCAAAGATGAAAAACAAATTTCTTAGAAACACCTTGGATATCAACTTTGACCATCTATTATTCATTCATTTCAACTCTTTTATTGACATTTTTTTTTGCCATGATTCTTATGCATATTATAATAACGTCACAAAAAATGAAGCATAAAATCTTAATCTAGCTTCACAAACACTTGTTATTTTGTAGGTTACACAAAATTACAAACTCCAAAGTTTTGATGGTGGCAATTTTAATTTCTTTTCCAAATGTAACTTTTTCATCCCAAATCATTTAACTTGAAGTCCTACACAACTTCACCAAGGAATTTTTTTCAAAATTTGATGTTTTACACGACTCCTAAGCATGTTTGTGAAAATTGGTCCATTTTTGGTGTGGGATATTTTTGGTCAAATGTTAATTAAGGGTTAAAAGGAGGGAGTTTGACATCCAAGTTTAAGTTTACTAAGGATGGTGGTAATAGTCATAGGATCAAACCTAGGTGTAAATGCATTTGTAAAATATTATATGGGAACTTGGGAAAATCATTAAGTAGGTGGAAGGTTCTTCATTAAAGGCAATACAAAAATATTGCCTAACTTTTTTTTACCTAGTTTCCCATTTATCCTTCAAAGATGTCACATCTAGAAGTGCCCAAACACATTTTGGTATTGTTGAATATAAACTTTGGGTCCTATTATGCATATTTAGTTTCATGTACTAAATATTATACCTAACGTGTGTTATTGTCCATAATGGGCAACAACAAATTGTGTGTAAGCATCATCTATATTGTTTTGAGAAAAAGATGGATTATGCGTAAGGTAGATAATGAAAAGTATTACTTGCAATAAGAACCTTTTGCATATTTAACTTCTTGAACTTGGAAGGGGATACATATGATGAAACCTCGCCAACCATATACTAACCAAAGCACCCAAAAAAGGGAAAACAAGGAACAAAATGGAAGGACACACATCTAAATCGACATAAAGGGAACATCAAGTTCCTGAATCCTTTCTTGTTGCGAAAAGCATATGAAATAAGGAAAGGGGAAGACTTCTTGAAAAAACACCTAGCCTAAATGAACCCTCACCTACTATAACAACACATCTCAAAATAGAGACTGCTTGCACATGCTATAACGGCAATGACACCCTTTGTTTATAAAATGCACACAAAACTGAAAGAGGAGGGCCTCTAGTGTCCTTCACTCCCCACACCATGTTGGCACATTGATGAAAAAACTCGTCCATTTGTTGGTGTAGACATCCAAAAACCTTTATAACTAAATGGAGAAACATGTCTATTGAGAATTGATTGTCATAAAAATTGTCCTTCATTTAAATTGCAACTATTGTAACAACCCCATGAAAAAAAACAATGCCTAAAAGCAAATCAACTTGAGTGGGGTCGATGGTGATAACATTTTCCAACATGCGAACACCATGGATTGTTAGCACAATCGTAATTTGATGGTGCATAGACTTTAATGCAAGGGACAATTAAAAGGACATGGGTTTGCTTTCGTGAGACATGAAATCCCACATCTTTCATAATGGCCACAAAAACATTTCTCACAACATTATATGAGGTTGTTTTTACATAGGTGCAATAAAGAAGGTGGATTCCCATAGGATCCAAAGATTGGTTATAAATGGAATGTGACGCCCCATGGACTAGAAGGTGGGAAAGATTAATGTGCATGTGATAGAGAAAACTTTGACATTGAACAAAAAAAAAAGGATGATTAGGTGGGTTGACAACTAAACACCTATACTTGGCCCCACACACGACCTTGAGTGCATTCAATGCAAATCATAAGGTAAACCAAAAAGGATGTTAATAAAGGAATGGTCATGCAATTTTGTTATTAAAATATTCTCTTGAAAGTGACATGTGTTTATCAATGCAAATCATAAGGTAAACCAAAAAGGATGTTAATAAAGGAATGGTCATGCAATTTTGTTATTAAAATATTCTCTTGAAAGTGACATGTGTTTATCAATGCAAATCATAAAGTAAACCAAAAAGGATGTTAAATGGTATGGTCATGCAATTTTGTTATTAAAACATTCTCTTGAAAGTTATATGTGTTTATTTTTGTCAATTGTTCAAAAGGGGGAACACATGTTGTAGCTCCTAAAGGAATAAAAACTTATGTTAATATCAAATGTACTTACAGAAAGACTTCAAGCTATCTAACAAAAACTTGGAAATTATGATAAGGGCAATTAAGGCCCAATTCCCAAGTAGGTAGTTAGAGCAATGACCTCTAAAGAAATCAACCCTATGACCCCACTAGAAATGAGTAGAATCACTTGTTGATGGACTATAAGGGCTTCAGGGCACTCCAATGAACCCAAACCCAAATTTTTCTCAAAAACTCCCATCAAGGTCGAATTAAAAATAATGAACTAATTTTGAAAACTTGGAAGGGGGGGAATCAATGAAACAAAAATGAAGTTCTCTATGTGAAATATCGAGAAAAGATACCAAAAGCCATTTGAACGTCCTTTAATCTTGGAAACATGTTTACATGTCGAACATCCTCAATTAAAACCTTCAACCAAAAAAAAAAAGAGGGAGGTAGAGCCAGAGGGGATGCCAAGGATCTTAATACCATTAGGGGGGCAACAAAATTTAGCAACAGGGAAAAACCCAAAAGGTAAACTAAATGGGGCCTAGGCCAAACATTCATAAGGTTGAACAAATAACCTTTTAAAAGCCAACTGGGAAGAAAAATGGTTAAAAGTGAAGGCCATGACATGGGCAAGGTTGAAGATAAAGGTGTCATTGGCAAATGAAAAAAAGAAACACAAAGGAAAAACGTAAGCACAAAAATGAACTAGTGTATAAAAACACCTTGCAAATTGGTCACCCTATTAAATGCCCACAAAAGAAAAAATGAAAAATAAAACCTTTAAGGAATAATAATGATTGAAAAACAAAGGAACTTGAAGGCCATTTATAAAGAGAAAAAGTTGGGACGTTTAACTTTTTGTTATTCAAAATTCCTGGAAGATGGCTTTGTGCCACATGGTGTCGAAAGTGTTTGCAATGTTTATTTGAAACACCACCCAATGAGGATGGGAATTCAAAGTGACCTAAATAACATGGACCATGGCCTCACAACCTTCTTTAATCCCTTGCCCGAATTTATATGGTGATAAATGAAAAGCAAATGCATCACAAAACTACATGCATAAAACCTTACTCATTGGCTAAGATAATGTTTTTCCCATAACAATTGGACAAATGCCACTAGAAGGTTTGGCCAAAATTTAAAGTCAACTATCCCCAAGAACCCCAGCCACAAACCTAACAATGTGGCCGGTGGCCACATGGGAACATAACTAATAAAGTTGAATGAAACTATTCATTGAATCTTCAAGGTCAAAAGAAATTTGAAAAATGTTCAAAGACCATGCAAAATGGACCACTAGTTGACAAATGAAACATGTGCAAAAATGTCAACTTAAAAAATTTCATAAAAAGTGTAAGGTTTGAATTTAGTTGAAAATCAACCAAGGAATTCAAACATGGGGAGTTTGTGTTCGGTGGGTGCAAAGTTAACAATGTGTAAACTCTCTTTAAGAATGCCATAACTAAACAAGAGGGGCAAAAGCCTTATTAGCACGTGTAAACTTTTTGACCCACCAAGGTTAAACTTCATTCGAATTGACACAAGGGGGGTTACCATAAAGGTAGAAGCAAAATCAAGTGAAATTGGTGACACCCCCATAATTGAAGACAAAGTAGCCCCCTGCACTTACATTTGTAAAAGGTGCTTTGTCTAAAACTCTTCCCAATCATTATTAAAAAGGAATAATTGAAAACGTGTTTTAATTTTTGTATGTTTGACTAGCCTTTCACAAAGGGGAAGAAAAAGACACCATTGAAAAAACAACAAGAATAAATGTGAAACTGTCACATCAAATGAGTCACATGCTAGGTGGTCAAAAGGAAGGCAAAAAAGCAAGCTACATTTTTTGTTAAAGAACAAAAGGGATATGCATATTCAAACATGGTTAGAGAAAGCCCAAATGGAAGGTGCTCAAAAGATTTAACAACACAATTCAAGCCTAGGCAGGTGGGCAGGGGAAGGGTCAAAGAGGAGATAAAAGAACCTAAAAAATTACATAGAAGAAGAACTTGATAAACTTGATAATGCTTTTATATCGAACCATGCTACGTTGGGAAAATAAAGTTTTACAATTACAACATGGAACGTCATGATGATACATTAGATAGGTTGAAAGTCATTTGAAAAACCAAACTGGAATGAGAAAGCCCAAGAGCTAATGAAGGAAGAGCCTCTGTCGCACTAAAAGATAGGGAAGAAGAAGGAAAGAAAGAAAGAAAAAAGAAGGAAAGAAAAATGGAAAAGAGGAAGAAAGAAAAAGAAGAAATAAATGAAAAGAAGCAAGAAGAAAGAAGAAAAAAAAGGAAAACGAAAGAAAAAAGAAGGGAAGGAAGTGAGAAGAGAGGGAGAAAGAAAAAGAAGAAAGAAAGAGAGGAAAAAAACAAAAACCCTACCTACCTCAGACTGCTGTTCCGCTCCAAGGCATCGACCCGTCGCCTCTTGCTATCGTCAGGACACCTCCCTAACGTGCCTCCTGTCATTGCCAGGACCTGGCTCTGAACCTCTGGAGATCAGGTAATTTGCGCATATCCCCTAATCCATCGCTGTTGCTGCGTCTCGTTGTTGTGGCGTCGTGCGATGGCTAGCTCGTAATGTCGCTCTGCCAAGCTATTGCAACGGCTTGGAGTTCTCACACCGCTTCTTCTTTTATGTAATTGATTTGTTTGTCTGATAACGTAGGTTTCAGGGATGCGGCAGAATACCTCCTCCTCCTTCAGCTTCAGTGCATGTCCACAAATGTTACTCCACAACACGAAGATCTCTCCCGTCTGAAGAAGCTCAACGGACGCAGACTCCGGTGCTTCTTCTTCAGCTTTCTCTGGGGTAGCACTCACTTGCAGCTACACGCGGGTCGATAAATACCTTAGTACAGTTTTCGAATCTGTGGTGTGTTTATATATAAAGTTTTGCAGGGTTTTGATGATAGGAAAACCTTGATTAGCCAAGGGTTCTAAATGCAGGTGATTCAAAAGTACTGTTGCATTTTTTTCCCCTGCCTGCTCAATTATGAGCATTTTGGTCCTTTTTCGCATGCGTGCACAATTCCCCTGGTATGATGTGTCTAGTGAAGCCTAGACACATTTGGGCCTGTGAGTATGCACGTTTTGCCAGTGTAATGAACTCTCCACAAAACATGAAAGGCTACTGACCCAAAACGACGTCTATATTCACAGGTACAAATCTGTCTAGGCTTTTTGCATATTTGGGCTCTGCATTGCTGGGCACTAAAAGTGATGATCAACTTTTCTTTTCATATGTTTTCGTATGGTTTTCTAATTTATCATAATTTATGTCAATGTTAAGTTTAATTTGAATTAATATAAATATCATGGACATGAAAAGACATTTTAAAAATTGTTTTCTCATATCCATGTTGCTGAGTAGGGAAAAAGAGTGAAGTAATTATAAGGATGGAGATAATTAGTAAGAAAGGAGATAACTATTAGGAAAAAGGTGAGATAATTAGAGTTAGAAATGAGATATTTGTTTCTTTAATTATATTTGGAAGTGTCTAGGGATATAGAATGATAGGAAATGTCTTTGAAATTGTCCTGTGAGGACCATACAATTTGATAGATTCCAAAAATCCACCCATATAACAGTTCCTCAAAAAAATTCGCCACTTGATTTTTTTGGAAAAACATGAATCTGGCTAAGGAGAGGGAAAGAAAAATGTACTAGTACTATTGCACTGCCCTTGCACCCTTGGCTGATTCAATGTCTTCCATTGGGATGTGTAATCTTATTTGTAAAGAAGAGGGCATGTGTAGCTGCACTCCTCTTTCGAGCAGGAGTACAAGATGATAATATGGTCAGATCTCGACATGGCATACCGAAGACTGGAAATCTCAGGTTGTATACATCCAAATGCTGGTAGTCAATCAAAAGTGAGACTTAACATAGACCCAAATAGTTGTAAACCACCAAGCTTTCAGCCCCTATGAACCACCCAATGCCAGTAACTAACTAAGCAGGAACACTACTTCCATATAGGATGAGGTGTCAATCAATTCTGGCCCTGCATTCTGAGAAAATCCCCCAGAGTGGGCCTTGTCCAACAAAACCACAATGTGAACCTTATCATAATCCTAAACATTTGTAGATCATGAGGTGATAAGAATAGGAGGTGTCTTCCACCTACTATTTAGGAAGAGGAGGGACCTTACACCAACTCCAGATATCTATGTACTTAACACTTTGCCCAGAAAAACTATAGCTTGCTATACCCTAAATCTGCCTAAGCCCAAACTTCAGTTTCACATCAAAAATTTCTGCCACCAATTGAAGAGGATGATATACAACATGAGGTGGGAGGCTCAAAGGGAGGTAATGGATGTAACTACATCCAGCCACAGACAAATGTGATCAATCAGAAAGCAATTGTGCATCTAAAAACTACTTGGATCTGCTTTGAACAGACTGAAGAGACAAGATATTGAAATTCAACAAGGCAACTAGACATTTCGCTGTCGTTTCCGAGCTAAATACCGCTCCTTTGCAGCAGCTACAGAATCTGCAGCATTAGGTTGATCCATCCTCAACTCAGTACTCGTTTCTACAGGTGCTGTACCTACTTTTACATCCTCTTGTGAAGCCATGTCATGCGCAGCAGCTCGAGGTGTAGGGCTTGTGGCTGGCAGAATTTTATCTCCATGATATTCTTGTGAACCTTGCAACTGTGGATTGGAATGTTGACTCTCATTTCCAACCTGCTTGTGCTCAGAGACTTGATGGAGATGTTCTGAAACCCCTTCCTTGCTTGAAAACCTACTACTTTCACTACTCTTTGGCACATCATGCTCTTCTTCACCATCTGCACTGTTGCTTGATGAAGCCACAGGCCCTTTATCAGAGTGTGATGAGGGAGCCTCAGCATGAGCCTCCTTCCTCCCATGTGCCAGTGGGACTTCAGATAGCTTTGACTCAGGTCTTGTTCCGAAAGCCACATTGTTCTTCAGAAGATTGCGATAGAAGTCACTGAGGTCTTGCTTATTTGTCACCTGCACAATTTCAACATAGTACAGAGCAAGAGAGCAAGGTAGATCAAAATACTGCCCTTACATATGGAGCACATGTTAGGAGAAAATCAAAACATAAAGTACACCAAACCTTCATACATTAGTATGCAAGGATGTTCTGAGTCATGACCTAGACTGTAGTTACCGAATTCTGTTTCTGCTTCACAACTACCATTCGAAAACATATCCATGAGATTGCAGAGAGAACTCCACAATCGAAAGGAAGGTAGTCAAACCTCCTCTTTTTGTTCTCGAAGTTCCCTGAGACGCTCCTCTTCAAGCCACTTAGCCTGCTCCATCAACTTCTTCTTGTAGGCGCCAGTCACAAACTTCTCCTTTTCCCCATATAGATGATCCTCTTTGGCCCGCTCCTTGGCCAACTGCCGCTCATATACAACATCATGCTCTTGGGTTCGTAACTTAGCCTTTTCAAGCAGTTTTCCAATGTACTTTGACTGCATTTCATGCACAAACTCATGTCAAAACAAGCTTCTGCAAAAGTGGAAGGTGCTCATTGCCACTGCTGCTTAATACACAGAAACCATCCCAATTCACAGATTCAGAAAACCACAACAAAATTGCAAAGTGAAGAATCTAGAATGATAAAATTCTTGACAAAACTTCTCTTGGTTGAATGATGAATGCGTTAGAACTGGGAAATTCCTGAAAAGGAAAGGGATTCAAACCATCATCAGTTTTGCAACAAGAATCTGAGTTCCGATCCAATTCTCCTACATACCTCACGCTTGGCCCGATCTTCTTGGATAGGACGGGCTTGATTTCCCTTCATCTCGTCATATACACCATCGTAATCGAATGCCGAGGGATCCTCCTCCAAAGCACGTTTGTGTTGCAGCTCTACCTATTTAATTAAAGTAAAAGTCAGTGCTGCAGAGATGAGAAGTGAAAACACTCGTTCCTTTATAGCTCTCAAAACGACCACAATTCCCCTCTAGAACTCGAGAAAAAAGGCCAGCAGGAAATCCACCAGATGTTCTTATGCCAACAAAATTGATGTTGTGAAAAAAAAAACAAGATACCTCACGAACAGATCGTTTCTTCGTGGCTTGACGGGCGATGGCATCCTCCACAGTATCTTCCTCAGCACCGTCGTCGAAGGAAAACGCAGGGACAGGTCTCGCTGGTTTCTTCGGGGGCGCTTTCACGCGCAACTGTAATCCATACTGCTTCCCTCCCTTCGTCCCCTCCATCTCTTTCTCTCTCTTTCTCCAAAACTAGGACTCAACAACTGCGACTTCGAAGAGATGCAGAACTAGATCGAAACATAAGAGCCGCGCTGTGGGTCGCTCTCTCCCCCTGTCTCTCTCTCTCACCCGGTCCCCATCCCAGCGAGGTTTAGGGTTAGGGTTTGGAGCTCCTTAGAGATATTAGCTTGCTGTTGACAAGAATGTTGCATTCGAGAACAAATCACTGTTTTGCACTACTGGGCCTCAGGCTTGCTTCTGGTCGTCCTGTTGCTGTTTCTTCTTCTGTTAGTTTAGGGTTAGGGTTTGGAGCTCTTTAGAAAGCGAGATTAGTTTGCTGTTGACAAGAAAGTTGCGTAGGAGAACAGATTACTGGTTTGCACTTCTAGGCTGCGGCCTGCTGCTGCCCCTCCTGTCGCTGTTTCTTCTTCTTTTGCTATTTGTAGTGGTGGTAATCTTGCTGACGATCCAGAAAACCCCAAGTTTGCTCCTTGTGGATGGGAGGTATACTGGCAAGGAGAGATCCGAAATTAGCATTTACAGTGAAGAGTCGAGAAGTGCAGCAAGGGTGTAGAAGATATGGAGTCATCACACAGGTACACAAAGCTGCTTGCACAGGAGCATAGTCCTCACCTCCTGCAACGTGCCCACAGTCCTGTAAAATTCTTGTGGTTCAGTGTGGTTTTGTCTTTTCAATGCGTTTTTCCCCCTTTCCTGGGAGGATTCTCACCTTTGGGCGTGTGGGAAGGTTGAATGAGTGATTCTGGTTCTTTTTCCTTGAGGAGGTGGTCATGTGCAAATTGAGAGGGGCGAATTTTGCAGTACTTGGATTCATGTGTGCAATAAGTCAGTACTGGAGGTTGCTGTGGAAAACTAAGAGGCTGATGAGTGGCTGGAAGGGTCTCCCTTTACCATCTCTCTTTCCATTTGAAACAAGCAAGTACATGTTCTTTCAAAGACTCATAATACCTCAGGGTGCCCAGATGGTGACTTCTATGTATTGCCTAGTTTGCACACACTGCTTCTGCTTAATGCCTACCTCGTTGAAGCTTCAAGAACCAGTACTGGTGATCTGCCAATTGGAAGGCACCTTATAGTGGGGAATCAAAATGCTGGGCTACACTTCAGGCTTCTCTTTCTGCAAGTTATTCAACATTGACAGCATTTGGCCACAATGTAGGATCACCATCCAGTATTGTGCTGCAAGATAGGGGGTACCCATGAACTTTTCTTGAAGAACAATTAAGGATGGTGATCCCACAACATCAGGTACTGGTTACTTTTCTCTCCTACCTTTTGAGGTAGAAGCCAAAACAGCATTCTAGATTAAATGCAGAAATCTCATGGATAGAGAGCTTTTCAAAGCATCTGGTCTCTTCTTTTTCATGATTGCTGATATGTTGTAAGATCTGAAATCTTATAACCTGTATTAATAATCACATAACAGCTTTTCAGCTTTGATTTAACCTTCCTCATAACCCTATCGATGGTCATGTATGGACTCTTCAGGTTGACTTACATTGTAAGTCTAGAGGAGTCCTCAATACTTTCAGCAATATAAATGAAGATTTCACCCATGTCAGCAATGGACCAAGACAGCAAGTTGAATCATCTTTACTCCTTGATGAAACCTGGCCTCCCTAAACCCAAAATTTTGGCCAAGCATCACATGAACAGTTTGAATGTGACTCAGTCATTCAGTTGCTGCCACAATTGAGATAGAAACTCAATACCAAGAACTTATTCAAATTTACAAATTAAGAAAAACTAAATAGAGTTCAGTGATCACCAATAAATAAGGTTGTCAGGATTTCAGATCTGCATGTGTAGGCAACAAATAAGCAAACACTAAGACATGCAAGTTTCAAATATCTCACATGAATATCTGCATCCATATTCTTCCACATGGATGATTGTTCACCCCAGTTAGCTGCATCACTGTTTCTGCAATTTGGTGATCCCAGGTCTATACTATATCTCCTTCCACCTAGTGGCTGGATTCTATCCCCTTTTAGGACAAAAAAACCCTTGGAAGATCGACAAATATGCCTCTCTGAAACAAAGAATGGCTGCTGCTCTAAAACCAAGAATAGTGCTGAAATTGTTTTGCATCCAGATAATAACCAAAACATCCTCCTGTCAAGTCTCTCAGGGGCACACCTTCAACAGTAGCAAAATTTCCTAAAAGTCATTCCATTTTGACTTCTAAACAATCATCTGTTCATGAAAAAAAATTGAAGAATCTCTAATTTGATAGGTACACCTCCATCAATCTACACCCATGGACTTGACAACATGCTGATCATTGCTCGAGCCTGCAGCTGGGTGGGTACTCTCCATTGCTTGATGGCCAATGCCCGATGCTAAAGTGGTTGACAAGCATGGCCTGCAAATTTAAAGATCGAACATAAGCTGCTGACTTAGTGTGCAAATACAGCCCTAGCAACTCTCTTCATCTGGCGAAAGTTCCATGGGAAACAGACCCTGTTCAATTCATGATCAAAGTAAAACAAGCAGCCTTGAACCATATGAAACAGATCTGAGGCTTATTTGATCAAGCAACACAAAGTGGCTACAACCAGTCTTATTTATTGGAGGTTTCACTGCAAGATACCTTTCACAATCACTTTATTTCCATCTGACTCCAATTCTGGAAAGAAGACTTTGTGCAACTGAATCACAAGAGACTCTGCCTCTGCATCATCCACTACCATTGAGATGTTCACCTGTTTCCCCCGAATACAACACATACCATCATTCAAACCTACAGTATGTGCAGAAACATACATTCTGGGACAGCTAAACAGATAAATTTGTACACAAATCTACAGATGTAGGTTGAATCATACTGTCCATCCTTCAAGGTTAAACCCTACTCTGCTTGTTGACTTTATTGCCATGCAGATGAAATACACAAGTTTTACAGACACTAACTACACATAACCAGGAAGCAAAGCTGCCAAATTGTAGACATTGTTCTTTTGCTCAAGCTGGGTCACAGAAGAAGCTCATAACAATGTCAACTGTACATAGAAGAGCAGCAAATTTGCCATCAATCAAGATGTCATTTGGTCTAACCATTATTTGCAACTTAAGAGTGTAGCAGAGTTAATGAATGTGACACACCTTGGAGGCACCCTGAGAGATCATTTGAACATTGACATTATTCTTGTTGAACACCTCAAAAACCTGTTTGATCAGATCCAGCACAAAGAAGGTTTTTAGATGGATCAGGCCATCATCCCCAGCAGATAAGGCACCACTCTTCATCCTATTTGCATTTACAAGCCAGCAACATCACTTCAAGTTCCCATGACGACAAATCAATAGGAATATAGAACACATTGTTTTACCTTCTCCAAGATGAGAGAGGAGCGTTTGACATTGCAAATAAGGGAAATGATGGAACGCCTCTTCACTAAATTCACTACTGCACCAATACTCTGCAGCTCTGTCTTCATTTTGTCCAGTTCCTGTTTTCCACCTCCAGTCCCTTCTGGCCCTTGTCAGCTATCCATCACATCTCAAAGATTTGTTCAGTAAGGCAAATGGAACACATCATCCTCAAAGAATTAAAACTGCAGACCTGTCCAAGGGGACATGCATCTCATCTTAACCACAAAAGCTAGTCTGTTTCCACAGTCTGGAAATTCAGTCATCATACTAAAGGAATATTATCTTCTCCCCAATTTTCTGTATGGGAAAACCAGTTGTATAAAATTATCCTCTCAAAACTGATCCTGCATCCTGATCTAAACATAATGATTGCCTCATTCAGAAATGTAAAAACCACAAAGCTGCAGGTGAAAATCACTCCAAGAAAACTACTGTCCATGCTTGCTGGGCCATGTTCATGAAGCTTCAGCAACAATGCAATTTCCATCAAAACAGATACAAAGAATTATTTCAGTCACAAGAGGTCAGCAGGTGAAAGCTGTACATGCTGGATAAGTTCTCGACTCCATAGCTTGGAAGGGTCCAGTGTCAGCGAGATGCTAACCTCACTTGTGGCAAGGACATCAACTGAAATGCCCAATTTCTCAAATGTGGTGAAAACCTGGAAAACAAGCATGTCAGTCACCCTTGTATGACACTCACAAAGCTTTTCAGTCTCTGATAAATAACAGAAATCACAGTCAGAATGAGATCTGCCACTAATTCAGAATCAATATCAGATCCCACCAAAAATAGTTCACATGGTAAGTGCAAAGCTGACCTTTGCCAAGAAGCCAACTCGGCCTAACATGCGGGTGCTCTGAATGTCCACCATTGTCACATTTTGTTTTAGCACAATGCTTGTTATGTTTGACTGAAATCATGACAATGTCACAGGTTAAATGAAGGATTGAACTTTCTATGAGAGCACCCTTACTTGAGCTCCCCAAAATCTCTAAGTTTACATCCACACTTAGCTGGCAAACAGGCTCGCCAACATAGAGAACAGTCCAAATGCCCTTGAGGAACCACAACATCATGGTGTGGTTTGAGAATTCTCAGACAAGGCACAATCAATTTGTTCGTCTCATGGATTTTGCATCCAGAATCTAAGGAACCATATAATCATAGCCACAATCATATCAAATTAGTCCAGAAAACCAGACCTGACTCATATCTCGGTTTCTCGTAATGAGGGTGCCCGGTGATTGTGGATTGTATGAATTTTTAACCCGTACAGGGATATTTGCAGCTTCTGCTGGTCTCATTGATTCAGGGTGCAACACCTGCCAGTATCAAACCTTGGTTAACCATACTAAGCACACATCATCATAATCACCAGCTCCTACAAATAGCTTGACTTCAATCTGTTCCAGACTCTTGAATTAAAATACATCCCACCCTGTGTGAGTACCAGTTGCCTCCTGTAAACCACATCTTTTAAGAGTCCCTGTTACTCTGCATGACATCTGCAGAAGGAACATCAAGTGTCTCTATCATCTGCCTGCCTGCCTGCCTGCTGATTTAATCAAGTTAAGTAAGAATAGTCTGTGGAAAAAGTACCTGGGCACCAAAGTAAGCCAACTCTGATGCTTCCTCAAAGGTCAAAAATGGAACAGGTAAAGCTTTGCCATAAATACTGGGGTTGCATGTCAAAACCCCATCAACATCTTTCCACACCTGCCCAGAGTGAGCCTCAACATCAGTCTTTTCATCAAAGACAATCAAGATTTGCCAGATGGGAACTCAAACAGCAATCATCCTCAATGAGTTGCAATTTTGAATATCCTCATTGAAGGCATTAGGATACACACAGCTTCAGATTCACACTCATACAAAGATTGCATGCAAGCTTTCCTGTTTAGGGAATCTTCAACAGGTGGCTGTTCTATATTTACAAAGACACAGAATACTTAATCTTCTGCTCTGGTACTCCATATACTTGACAGTAGACACATCACCAAGTGAGAAAGCACATCTGAGTGATGAGCACTCATATTCTCTAAACAATGTGAACAAACCTCACATATTAGTACCAACATTCTTTAAGGACCATTCTGTAGTCAGATCATAAAGTACTAAACAGCACTTTCCCAGCCACAGACCTCTTTAGCATTACACAATGAAAGAACTGGGAAAGCAATGATAGCAAAGAAGGTGAGACCAAAAATGTGGTACTATGAGCATGGTGAAAAAGAGAGGCCTTTTGCAGAGAAGAGCCATTCACAAAACCAATGAGAGGACTTAGACCTTTATCAAGATAAATCAAAAAGGCAAAGTAAAGCAATTGGGTGCAGGGAGCTAAGCCACCTGAATTTCTCGGAGTCCAAGTGCTTTCCCAATGGCTGTGGCTGTTAAGTCACTTCCCCCTCTACCAAGAGTTGTCACTAGTCCTGTGGACATGCCCTGTGCACAGAGGATGGCTCATCTGTCTTATACAAGCTCAATCAGATTGAAAAGTCAACAGAAACACATCCATCTTCACAACTCCTGAGAACTTCTTCATACTAATGACTCAAGTCAACATAAACAGAATTGAGAGATGATCCGATAAATAAGGCTGAACAAATTTCACTGAACAAGAAAAAGAAGAAACCAGACCCTAAACAACAGAAAAAAGAAACAAAAACAAAACTGAGGCACAATTTGAACAAACAGCAGCAGTCACATGCATGTCAAAAGAACTTCAATGGCAAGCATATGGCAGTGACCAGCTACCATAACATCCCTACAGACTTCATCAGCTCCCTGCAAGTGGGTGTGCAAGTGTATTTCTAATGGCTCCTCTTGTCATTTATTAGAGTTAGCAAATATATCAGGTTTCACACCCACTTGCAAGGTACATGCCACAGAAATTGGGAAAAACCAGATCATCTACAAAACTTCTTACTGGATAAAGTAGAAAGAAAACTGGACAAGAACTGGAGAGGGGCCATCAGGTTACCAAGGTGAGGAAACAGGAAAGACCAAGACAATAACAAGGCAACCATTGTGTTACAATCCAAAAAAACACCATAGGAAATATAACATGAAAAAGCATAGTCATAACCTTGTGAGTGTCAATCACAAACTTCAGACCATCACCATCATGACAAATGGCAGTCACTAGCTACCACTAGTCCAAACTGACTTCATCACTTCATGACAACACATGTATATAAGTGTATAATCATCTGCTCAAACATTGCAAACAGTACAATAAAAATCTGCACTCTGAGCTTCTGTCAGATTTCAAAAGGCAACATGAAGAATATGTCATGATGACAGCTAGCACTCAAGAGGAGTAGCAAACCAAGAACGCCAATAGAATCTTCATTCAAGCTGCAACAAAGCTCTGTTAAATCAACCAGGATTTGTGCTGGTTAGAGATTTGATTATCCTATACAAGCTATGTTATGCAAAGGTCAGCACAAATTCACAGTGGGAGAACATATAAGCTTGCAGACATAGTCAAACTTCTTTGGCATGGTGAAAAGGACAGGTAGCAGGTTTCATGATGTCCCCTACCTTGCCAAGGAATCCAGTCACAACTGGTATTGTTGGACCCCTTGCAAACTTCTTGCACCTCTCTGACTCTTCTTGAAGCCGTCTCAAAACTGTGGGATATGTTGTTTCCACAATTTCAGCATTTGTGAACTCATCAGTTGTGATAACTCCTAAATCAAAAGCATCGTACTGCACACCAAATCACCACAAGGAAAACCCATAATTTATTTGGACCATTTGCAAATGAGTATTTATATAATGGGGAAAGGGACAACAGCTATCTTCATGTATTCGGACTGAAGCTGGACCTTCAAAAATCATCCTAGCAAAAATGCACATAACTCTAGATAAAACCAGCCATAAATTGTGTCAGACAGACCTGCTGAGAATGTCTTCCAATTTTGTTCAGGTAGGCGGCAAAAATGCGTGTCGAGAGCCGTTCTCCAAAGGAAACCAACTCATCCTTAGTGCAGTCTGACAGCTCTCTGTCTGAACCAATTTTGGTCAGCAAACTCTCCAGCTCTTCTAAGAGTCCTGCTCCAAAACAAAGCAACACATTTCAGTCCTGATATTCAACAATTATGGTGTGCAAGAACCCAGTTCCACCATCCCCTAGCAAAAGCTGTCACTTGTATTCTGTCAAATCCAACATCTGCTCCACAGATTTTCAAAATACAGAATCTCTACTATTTGACAGACATACCCTATGCTCTAGAACAAACAAGTAGACAAGTCTGTACTAGTGCCCAGGGTGTTTCAGATACAGTCTCATATGATATCATCTCCCAATCCATGAATCAAGCAAGGGGAGGCCATATGGAGCCAGCATGTAGTAACAACAAAGAGAGTATACAGCACAAGTCCTGCCATGCATGATTGGAAATGTCAAAGGCGGCACCAGGCTTCTAGTTTCAGAAAAAACTCAAGACTTCGATCTTAAAATCTGGTTTGAAAACAAGGCATGCATGAGGTATGCAGGATACCTGCAATAATAGAGCGATCTATCCCCAGCTGATCAGCAGTTCTGCAATACCCACCATCGCACCCCCTAAACTCTTGTGCACAGTGCAACATGGTCATGATGCTTGTCAACATATTCCAGAAGGAATTCCATTATCAGCTTATGTGTACAAGTTTTAGAGCATTCATGCTTCCTCAAGACCAATTAGTTCTTGGAACTTGCAATCTAAACGTCTTCACATTTGTCTAGAAAATCATAAAGAGAACACAGATGGTTACAACATTTTGCAACCCGGATGGGAAAGTAATCAGTACCGCAGATGGAGATCCTTTATAAGATTGAACTCCACAATAGAGCAGCACTCTGCCACTTCACAAGAAATGGCTGTCTCCCCTGCCTGGTTCCAAAGGTGGATAAAACATCAGTACTGCAAACATTGCAAGATGCTACAACAACATCTGCTCGCCATTGAATCACCTTGCTTTCACACAAAGACACAAAACCCTGGGGGTTTTGCTTGTGCAAAAGGATCCGCCTGTGCAAAACCTTTTTTTTGCAACAAACAACTGCGGCAAAATGTGAGAAAACGGCACCTTGAGAAGATTATTTGTGGTCTTGCCCATAGCAGACATCACAATGATCGGAATCTCGTCACGGAAACTGAGAATCAGGTCTGCCACTTCTCGCATTCTGTCAGCTGACGCCACTGAGGATCCGCCAAACTTCATGACAACAGTGTAAAGCTGCTGCTGCGATCTCTTCTTCCCACCTGCCGCCACAGCAGCAGCAGCTCCTTCCAGTACTCTTTCCTCTAGTCCCACCAAACCACCGTTGTTATCACAACACACCCACCGCGCCTCGTGATGAAGAAGTCCTCGTCTCGGCCCATTTTTGCAGTTGCAAAAACCGAATTTCTCAATCCAGCTCGCTCCATCACCCGAGGGAAAAGAAGCAGACCATTCCAAGGACGAAGCTCTAACCCTAGTAGAAGGAGAGAAGTCAGCTCCGCCAGCGAATTGCAGCTTAGTGCAACGGCGTGAAGTCGAAAAGTAGAACGCGATTTGTGACGGAGTCGCAGCGCAATTGGCAGCAGCAGCAGATCTGACCGCCTCCATACTACCTGCACGTTGCACCAACTCTCCTGTGCAAGATTGAGATCCAGCAAGAGCAGCAGCAGAGCTGCAAGGAGAACATGAAACAATGTAACGGCACATCAGGCGTTTAACAAGAGCAACGGCAGATTAGGGTTTGCACCAAACCCTAATCTGCGGAGACGATAGCGGGTATCATACATTCTCGCCGGGGGGTACGAAAACTTCTCGCCAATCTCCACCGTCCATCTCCATGCAACAAACATGGTCAACGAATGCTCTGCAAAAAGAGGCTACATCGTGACCGTCCAATTACATCCAGTATTTAAATACTTAAACAGGGATCTTACAAATCTGTAAGGTACCTCTGTAAGGTACCTTCTACTTTTGTAACATCCTTTAAATTTGAAAATGTTCATTATGTTGGGGAAAAAACCATATTGGGCGGTTCTCACTTTTTGTGAGAACCAGCCGATTCCGGTTCTCTGATGATGATATGAGAACCTGATCGGTTCTCTAATATATTAAAAAAATTTGGCTGGTGAGAACCGGTCAGGGTATCATTGTTTTTCAGACTCACCCGGTTCTCAAATATGAAGATTCTCACATATACAACAACAATCGGTTTTCACATCCGGTTCTCACAATGTGATTATTAAAATTTTCATTAATTAAAATCCATTATAATATTTAATAATTAAATGACTTTATCACACGAAAAGAGCAACACTATGTGAGAAAAGTAACAGCAACAACCGGAAAATAATAAGAGCAATGGGAAATAAGTAATAGTAATAAAGAGAAGAGTAATACCAATAAAGAGAGAAGAGTAACCATGAGAATACAGTAATAGCATTGAAAAGAAGAGTAATAGTAATAAAGAGAGAAGAATAATAATGGGAGAAAAGTAGTAGCAGTATGAGAAAAAAAGTAACAGGAGAACTCTGAGAACCGGATCTGAGTTCTATGAGAGAACCTGTCCGTTGCCCCAAAAAAATTAAAACGTATAAATTTAAACCGGTTTTCATAATCGGTTCTCGGTTATGTGAGAGCCTGAGGTCGGTTTTCAGTCCAGTTCTCGCATTTAAAATGTCAATCGGTTCTCATTGTGAGATCCGGGCTGAGAATCGGGTGAGCATTTGAGAACCGCTCAACCCTGGAAAAAACCAGTGTTGACGGGTTCAGGTTAATTGCAGGTTGATGTTCAGGTTCTTTTTTTATGATTTAATTTTTTTTTTGAGAACTGAATTGAAAATTAACTGTTCTCAAATGAGTACCTTGAGAACTGGATTGTAATATATATTTTAAAATTTTAAAAATTAGATAGGTTATCTCCAACACTAATTTTTATTTTTATTTTAAAAATCAACATAATTCTCACATAGAGACATAGAGAACCAGAACCGGCAGTTACCGAAAAAAAAAGTGAGAACTGCTTCACACTTGAAAGAACCTCATTAAAGGTCTTCTTGGATTTGAGGGCCTAGTCCACAAAGACCCTTAATGGGGTTCCACTCATGTTATGCACGTTTTGGATCCATCTTTTTCTAAAAAAACATGGATGGTGCCGAAACACACTTTTGACTCATGTTCTGCATGTTCAGGATAATGCTTAGACACACTTTGCACTCATGGTATGCATGATTTGGATCCAATTTTTCCTCATAAAAGATGGATGATGACCAAACACGCATTGCACTCATGTTATGCATGATTTGGATCCATCTTTTCTCAAAAAAGATTGATGATACTCAAACACGCATTGCACTCATGTTATGCACGATTTGCAACCATCTTTTCTCAAAAAGGATCGATGGTACCCAAACACGCATTGCACTCATGTTATGCATGAGTTGGAACCATTGTTTCTCAAAAAAGATCAATTGGTGCCCAAACATGCATTGCACTCATGTTTATTTGTAACTGTGGTAATTTGTGGTAATTGATGAATATTTGAAATTATTTATAGATATATTTCCAAAAAATTTAAAAAATTATTTAATAAAAACTCAAAAAAAAGAATCCTGGTTTCTTTCCAAATTAATTTTTTAAACATATAATCTTAGACTAATGTCATTTTCGTAGATATGTAAGTGATCCCTAGTGTTTCAAGTCCTCATGAATAGGTGGGCATGAGGTTTCAAATTTGACATGAATGCTAAGTACATGCCTATAAGGAACTTATTTAGGCCATTAAATTAGGACATGGGGAAAGTAGGTAAAGAGGGCGTGATGATTTCTTATGGTCAGCAAAACCACGTGGTTACCATTCTACATTTTAGTACTTACTGTTGTTATTGGACTAGGGCATACAATTGAGGGGGCAGTATATTCTTTCAAAATAATTAATTACTGGGTTTTTATACAATAATTGTAAAAACAGCTGTGAATTTTTTGTTTTTGTAAAACTCATAATTAGTCTGAAGTGTGAATTAACTTTGTAGTTCAAAAGGGATCCAAATTCCAATGTGTTGAAATTGCCTATAGATTTTTTCTTTGGTTGTATCATTATGCCTTATGTACATTGTTTTCTTTCCTTCTTTTTTTCTTTTTTCTGATGTAGTAGTCGGTGGGAAACATACCAAGCTAGATTTAGCATTTATTGGCAAAAAGTTTTACAAAAGTGTCTAAACAAGCTTTTCCAAAAGTGACAAAATTTCCTGAAAAACCAAAATTTCCCTCTTTTGTTTTGGAATTTCTTTTTTTTAAAAATTAAGCACCTCTGACCAAACATTTCAATTTCAATTTATTTGGTTTTCTCAACATAGCAGTGGCAAAATCCACCACCAGAAAAAACCATTTCTTATGTGTGTCACAATATGTTACTACAAAAGGTGTGACCTAGGTAACCTGGATATAATGAATCTTATATGAACTAGGAGCTTAAAGCACGTTATGCTGAAATGTAGTGGGCATGGGCAAAACTCATTATTGATATTATGATGTATGCCTTTGATGTCATGCTTCCGCTCAAAATTGGTTTTTGTCACATGGGTTGTTTCCAAAGGAAAAGAAAAAGTAGTAAAGTCAAAAGTTATGAACACTCACCATTCAACTCAACTTGATTCTTCAACAATTTCTGATACTAGAGAATAGGCCCTTGGTGGCCAATCTGGCAATGCAAAAATAAATTCATGAGGCAACAAGTGAGCATGTAAAACCCCATCAAAATCAGCCATGAAGGGCCCATTCCCCAGCATAAATAGCAAGTTCCCTGCATTAAAAATCACATAACTAAATGAGAGAAGTTTAGGTTCATTACATCCTTCATCTACACAAGTAGCAGGACTCTAGGTGACCACAACATAGAACACCTTGTTGTCAAGTAGGGGAGCTCAAAGTCCTGATTTTAGGGTCGACAAGCTGTGCGAACCCCAATTGTGTCATCTTCTTCAACAAACATCCGTTGCCATTGAAGGGGCCATTGGTGTGTTATGGTGCAGATCCTCTTAATGATTTGATGGTCAAACTATAACACAAGGTTCAAATTATAACACAAGGTTGGACCATATGATACTGTACCTTGCAAGAATTGACATATAGTTTTCCAATCAAAATTTTCCAACCTCTTCAATCTATTAATGGCCCTGTTACTCATCTCAATATGGTTGAGAATTGAAACAAGTAACATTCAACATTTGCACTTTTCGGTTTTGAATTAATACAAGTTAGTCACATTTGCATTTGAAAGATGAATTAATATTTTTCAAACATGCTTAATTATGATTTAGCTCTCCTCAGGTCAAAACAACTCTAACAACATTATCTACTGAGATTTCAGTGAAATGTTTGAATAACACAACTTGTCAAATGCCAAAGTTTCAAGTTCTTTCCAAAATCTTGATGTCTAAATAATCTGATTAAACTATTAGGTTTTAATATACAACTGAATTTGTTTTCAGATGAAATTTTATTTATTTATTTAAATGATATAAATTGAACATAGCATTTTTTTATTTAAAATTATGTATCATCATCAGCAAGTATTGCAAGAAAGATTTGGCACTAATTGGTGACAAGGGTGTATAAGTTTTGTCCAAATAGTAGAAAGCTAATGAAACATTAGAGTTATCAGTCAAGTCATGCCTAGTTGGGCCTGAGTTGCACCCCTAATTTGATGCTTCATCCCCTCTTGACTATTGTTGGTATAGTAATGAAATTTTATTAAATAAGGATATGAAATGCTCCGACTCCAGATTAAATGCAAGACGCACGAGAGCATTTATAGATACAGTACACAAAGCAGCAGCAGTGATTGGTAGAAGGCGCTCACGAAATAAAAAGGGAGAGGCTGAACTCGGATTAGCAGCAAATGTGATGCTAATCTGAGTTTCAGTCCCCCTTGAGCTCCGTATATGCCCAGTGTACTTTCTTTCACTGTTTCTTGAAATCTAGTCTCGTATGTGACCAAACACGGGGTTCTGGTGTCAACTTTTCCTGACTTTACGGATAACTTTATTGTCCCAAAACTAATAAAATCTCAGTTGAAACTCAGTGAACTTTTCCCCCAAGAAAATTTCTCAAAAGGTTGGAAATCGTTTTCTGAAAAAGAAGGAATTTGGGAGAAAATATTCTCATTGAACTTTTTGAAGTAAAAATTTGCCACAAAAAAACATTGATAAATACCAATAAAATATTGAAAGCCAAGAAGGGACCATGTTTGAGCTAGATTTAAATATAAACATAACTTGTCAACATATTTGAAAACCTTAATTAGGAAAAAAACAATTTTCATTGCTACTGGTCATGCAAAACCATGTTGACCAATTCCAGTTAAGCAAATTGCAAATTTAAATATCAAAAATTGAAACAAAAGCATATTAACAAAATTATAGTTTATTTTTATGTGGCATTGCAAGGATTGAAATTGTATTAATTCTTCTTTTGGGATTAAGCTGCCACTATATTTACTCAAATGTTCATTCAAATTTTTGGGACAAATAGTACAATGGATTCTTACCAAATATTGTTTTTGTGGGTTTAGGGGGGGGAATATACATTATACATAGGGAACCACCATAATACTCACCATTAAGTACAATTCATGACATTTTTGTGTACTACAGGATTCCTTGTTAATCCCAAATAAAAAGTTAGGACTAAAACTGTTTAGCTCACAATACCATATAAGTTGTTATATTTTACTATTTTAGTTATTAATTTACATTAAGCACCATACATTTCCAATTTACATAACAATGTTTATTGTATATTCACAGTATCACACCATTTTTTGGTAAATTGCCAAGACTTGTCATACCAGGACACATTGGCCATTCATGAGTTTAAATCATATGTCTTTTTTGGTTTGAAAGCAATTGCAATCAATATTCAAAAATCAATAAAAAATGCAGATATGATAATATTGGAGCAATTCAAAAGCATGATGATATAATGTCTAGTACAATGAAAAATACATTGTGTGAAGTATATGTATTGATACAAGTATACATAAACCCATCATCGTTTAATTATCCCATCCAATCCAAATTATCCATCGGCAATTTGGCTTTTGGCTTTGTAGGTTTAATGGCCTGCCAATAACAAATAAATATCTTTATTATACAACTTCATAATGCATATAGTAAATAATTGAAAAAAAGGGAAGAATTAATCATGTGTTTCTATAAAGGTAGGATATTTGAACATAGCTATACTTATTACTTATGCATTATATTGCAATTCCATATAAATGTAAAACAAAGAATGGGTTTCTCCACAAACTTGTATGTCATAACTTATTTTTTGGCATAGTTTTCACTTAAACTTGGTGAGGACATTTTCACTATATTGCAAAGTTGACACTATGAAATCATCATTTCAACTTTGTTCATTTTCTCTAATAAATTTTATTCTTATTTTAACATGTTGTGTGTCATCTTCAATTTATGAAATGCCAAGTAATCATGTGAACAAAATATATTGGCCAAGATCACATTTATAATTTAAAGAATGAAAATTTTCATTTCCTAAAACTTTTTGTTGGAATCAATGAATTGATTCATGCGGCATCACAATGTGATAATGTGACAAATGACCAACAAAGTGATATGAAAACTCACATTACATAATCTCTATTCTCCCATAACAAAAACAGTATTTCAGATTTAAATTACTTCAATGATTTTTCATATTGTGTCCATTATTTTCAAATTAATCTGTATCTTATTGTGTTGACCTCCATTTGTCCATTGACTTAAAAATCCAAAAACATAATCTTGTGTACTTTTGATAATGTTGAGTCTTTTCCAAAATTCAATAAACTTTGACCCCAACATATTAATGAGTTTGATTGTTGACGTACTTTTAATTTGAAATAAAGAATTTAACGTATGTTGGGAAGAAATAATTATAACATCATTCTCAAATGAGATGCAACACACCATAACATATATTAATATTTTCAAAATATTTTTATCAACCACACCTTTGTAAGTCAAATAATGTGTTATGGAACAAAACAAACCTCAAAGAAAAGCGAGTCGGTTCGTGTTGTTTGAGAAGCATCTTCATTTCCTTTGCGCATCATTGCCACAAATTCATGGTAGTCAAGGCGTCCATCATTGTCTTGGTCCACATCTCTGATCAAATCTTCAATTGGGATATCGCCCATGTTGTATTGTATGCATGCTTGTTGAAGCTCATCAATCGTGATATAGCCACTATTATCCTTGTCCAAAAACTTAAAAGCTGCAAACAAATTTTCCTCGCGATTGATCTTATTCATATGTAATGTTGCGGCTAAAAATTCTCCATAATCAATGGTTCCATTTTGATCGATATCAGCAGCATCCATGAGGTCTCGAATGTCGGCCTCCGTTAGATTGGAACCAACTTTTCTGAGACCTTCTTTTAATTCTTCAAAACTAATAGCACCGCTACTATCAGTGTCGATTGTCGTAAACATCTCTTTCAAACCTACTATTTCTTCCTCTGACATGGATTCCGCTATAACTCGAATCGCAAGCTTCTTAAGTTTGTTCATGGCGGAAAATTGTTTGAGTCGAGATTGTACAGCTGAATCCATGGGCTTATCGGGAGCGACACCCTCTTCGTGGATCCATGGGTGACTCAACACTTCATGAGCTTTCAAACGTCTCACCCGACTTGGGTTCAGCATTTTCCGGATCAAATCTTTGGCACTTTCCGATATGTTTGGCCAAGGTTCAGATTCAAGATCAAATTCAGCTTTACTAACATTTTCAAAAATCCCTTGCTCATTATCAGCCCAAAATGGTGGAACCCCGCATAAGAGAATGTAAATTATCACCCCAGCACTCCAAATATCGGCTTCAATACCATAATGCTTGCGAAGCACCTCCGGAGCTACATAGTAGGGGCTCCCTACAACATCTTTGAAGGTTTCACCCGGTTTGAAAAAAATTGACAACCCAAAATCAGTAGCTTTCATTACGGAGTTTTCATTGTGGTTAAGTAACAAAAAGTTTTCAGGCTTCAAGTCTCGATGCATTACCCCTAAAGAATGACAAGCCTCAATAACATCCACAACAGTTCGTGCTAGTTCGGAAGCCTTTGCTTCACTGTAATGTCCCTTTTTAACAATGCGTTCAAATAATTCTCCTCCCGCACATAACTCCATTACCAAATGCACCGCACTTGCATCCTCATATGCCCCTTTAATTGTGACAATGTTGGGATGCCCGGACAAGTGATGCATAATGTGGATTTCACGCCTAACATCATCCACATCAGCCTGGCATATTAGTTTTCTTTTGGCGATAGTTTTGCAAGCATATTCTTTACCCGTCGCCTTTTCCGTGCACAAATATGTTATACCAAATTGTCCTTGACCAAGCTTCTTCCCCAAGATGTATAAGCTCTTCAAATTATCAGTTGGCCTTTGCAACACCGAGGATGTTAGGTTTTCTCCAGGTTTCAACTTTTTCCTTGCACCTTCTTTTAGGGCATTAACAATGCCCGCCACTTGTTCAGATTTGTCCTTATCATATTTGTTGCCTACTTTTAGAGAGTTTCCTTTGCTTATCATGCTTTTACCTACCCATCAACAAAACATTTCAAAAGTTCATAATGGAAAATGTATCATTATTGTCATGTTTTTATCCCCAAACCATATCTATTTATTTCAAAATTGTTATGTAATCTCATTCAAAATCTTCACAAAACCCACGACCAAATGTTGCAAACTTGGAATCCAAAGGTTTTTTTCATAATGACAATTGTGTTTGTAGACCAACAAATAATCTTCTAAAGGTTTGATACGTGGCTCCATTTCCAAATATCATGTTTCAAGCTAGCAATTGTAAATTCAGTATGGCAATTTGTTGAGCACAATCTTACATATACCCATCGACAAGCAAGTTTGAATCTTGTTCTTTTTGTTCTCATCAACACAAATACAATGCAAGTTTCTCTTTCCAAGTCTCTGATTTTATGCATAAAATTCCTTCATGTCCAACTTGCAACACAATTAAGCACCAAGTTCCAAGCTATGGAAAAAATTCCTTCCCAACTGTGTTGTCCACCTAACCATTCTTCTCAACCCTAATTTACAACTTAATAGCAATAACCATGTGGCCACATTTTTTTTCACATGCCTCCATAATTCAATTCCCAATGATAAGTTTTGGTCTTGTTGAATTTTAAATCAAAATGTAAAAAATCCCATGGCATGATACATGAAACAAGAAAACTAGTGAAGCAATTGGTGCACAGTAGTCCAATTGGATGTCTGTTAAATACCTATTAGGGCAAGAGGTAGAAAGAAGCTGAAGTGAGAGAGATACCAAAAAGACTTGCTCAAAACATTAAACCCTAGTTCAATGATAATCTAAAAATGGATATATTGCAAAAGAAAAACCAAACAACACAAATTGGGGACTTGGGAAATAGATTTGTGAACCCACTATTGCATACAAAGTTTATGTCAGATTCTGGTAAAGCACATGGCCTCACACTTACCCTACACCTAACCAATTCTGGACCCTGGTGTCTTGTCAGGTACTTCTTTAGCCTTTTTCCTGGGACTGATGGTCATGTGCTGGTTCCAGTTGGGTTCTGAAATTTCCACTTGCAATGTGAATCAAGGGTGGGGAACCCTGTGCAGTGAATCTGTTTTGCAACAGGGGTTTTGAATTCAAGAATTGAGCCATGATAGAACAGAGACCAAAACTCTAGATTCATTACCTGTGGATTTGTCTAATCAGATCTAAGAAGGAGGCCTTTCGAGAGCAATCCACCCAAACTTGCCTACTCGATAATCCCGCAGTACCCGGTATGCAGCCTGATTCACATCCCCCTGGAACAACAGCTGTGCAAGCTCCTCCAAGAAAGCCTCACCTGTCATATCCCCCACACTCATCTTGTACCTCATCTCCAAGACCCCAGGCCCTGCAGTTGGCATCCTCTTGATCATCTCAACTAAAACTGCTGCAACTCCTGCCACCGCATATGAATTCTCACCAATATCATTGCAGATTGCTAACCTTGTTGCCCCAGCTTGATCCAGAATCTGCATTGGCAAAACACCAGGTGCATCTAGAAGGTCTAATCCATCAGCAACTCTGGCCCATTTCAAGGTTTTGGTAACTCCTGGCCGAGGAGCTGTTTCACACATCTTTCGCTTGAGTAGGCGGTTTATGATTGATGATTTTCCCACATTAGGGTAACCAACTACAGCAGCCCTCACATTGCGAGGGAGAAGGCCTTTTGCTTTTCTCTTCACATTGATATCAACAGCTACAGATTTTGCCATCCTTGCCAGTTTCATGCTCCCAGCCCCTCGTCGTCCATCTGTGAAGACAGGGTGGATCCCTTGCTTTATGTAATAGTGTGTCCAAGCATTCTTATCAGAGCTCGATATCATGTCCTCCCGATTTAGGACCAAGATTCTCATCCTGTCACCAATCCAGGTGTCAATCTCTGGATGAGTTGTTGCAATGGGGATCCGGGCATCCCGGACTTCAATTACAACATCCATCAATTTGAGCTGTTCCTTCAGCAATCTCTCGGCTTTGGCAATGTGACCCGGGTACCATTGCACAAGCCTGGCTGACCTCGTAAGGTAAGCTATGTCAGACCCTAAGGTGTCCCACTCCTCGTTACTTCTGGTGTCCAACAGAGCAGCAATGGTGCCTCCATTCTTCTGCAAACTTGCTGCTGCCCTAAGACCTGCTTTTCTTGGCTTCTGGCAAGCAAAAGATTTGAATCAGTAAAGTAGGCCTCAAAACTCAAATTTGGCCACACCTGACCACATTGAAATAAAGCTGATGCTCTCAGTCATATCCAATTCCAGCAAAAAACCCCTAAAAAACTATGAAGAACAAGGTGGAGCTCTTGGTAGAAAACCCAAAACCCCCACCACACTCATAGGTTTATCTCTGTCTAAAGAGTTGAGAAAACCAAAGGTAGAACAGCAAAAGAGGAGAAGATTTCCAACTTCACAAAACAAAGAACTTTTGATTTTCCATTCACTCAAGATTTGGCACCCATGCCAGATTTGCCGCATGTGGCTCAATGGAGCCTGTGTTTGCTTGCACAGTCTGGACACACATGAATGGCCATCACCCATTCTGCCTACAAGCAGGAAAATCATGCCTACACATATATACTTCCAAAGATCAAGCTCTCCCTCCTCTTTTCTGATTTGGTTGTTGAATGTGCAAAAGAGCTTACAGAATTGGGTCTCTTTGAGGGATGGGTTCCTGTGGAGCTGAAAGCTCCTAGTGATGATGGCACAGCTGAGTTTCTCAACCAGCCCATTTGCATCCATCTTGAGCTCCTCTGTACCTCGCACTGCAGAAGAAGAAGCTGTGTCCTTGATGACTGCCTTTGAAACTCCTTGACTGCTGGATTTCTTTTGTTTCGTAGCTTTTCCTGCAGCTGCTTCCCTTCTCTTCCTTGCAACCATCTGAACAACAGCCACAACAAGGTGATGATGCAACAAAGATTGAGATTTCACACTTAATGTGAAGGAGGGAGGGGGCTAGCAAGAACTTTTTACGCAACAGTAAAAACACGTCCAAGGGAGGAGAGAGCAGTAGGATATGATGGAGTATTAGTGAAGAAAGAAACCTGAGTGAAGAAGAAGAAGAAGAAGAAGAGATGCCTCTTGTCTCCTGGAGAGAAGAAGCAAGCGAGGTGCAATTGGAAGTTGTGGCAGCTGAGAGGAGCGCAACAGAAGCCGCCCTTCTACTACCATCCTGTCGCCGCCGCCCATGGCTGCTGCTGCTCCTTAATGATGCTACATGTGGAGCAGAAGCAGGAACAACCATTGTGGCCATTCCCAACTCCCTGAGCTCCAAGCTTCTTGCAATCCTTCTTTCTCCCTTGCTCCCCCTTCTTCTACGCTTCTTGTGCTTCTGCAACTCCTTCAGGTCTCCTCCTCCTCCTCCTCCTGTTCGTATTCTGCTTCTCCACCTTCTTCAACTCTGGCCCTATCTCCTTAAAGGAGTCATGACCCGATAACCCAAAGAAAATGCGGCAACAACAACAAACGCAATCGAAGAATTGGGTACCCAGTCTCGTGCTCCTCTCTTAGGGTTCGAGAATTCTCGACAGCTCTCGTGGACAATTCTCGACAATTCTCGAGAAATTCTGTGATGAGTGGACCATTAAAGTAGCTGCGAAGATCCTTACGGCCACATGAGAGCACCAGTTTGCTGTGGTTCCTACATTCTCTACCACAGTAGTAGCCTGGCTTGGCTTTCTTCTTCGCAGTGATTAGGGTTTGGGGGTTTGTAGTTCTCGCAAACAGACAGAGAGTTTAGAGGGGTTGTGGGTTTACAGTTTGGAGCAGCTGCAGACAATACTTATGTCTCCATTCCTTTTGTTCCTAAAGTAGACAGACAGACACAGAAAGAGTAGAGAGAGAGTGTGTGTGTGTGCGATTAGGGTTTGGGGGTTTGTTCTAGCAAGCAGACAGACTTTAGAGGGGTTGTGGGTTTGCAGTTTGGAGCAGCAGCAGGCAATACTTATGTCTCCATTCCTTTTATTCCTCAAGTAGACAGACAGACAGACGCAGAAAGAGACCTGAGAGATCTGAGAGAAAATGTTTCATGATCCAAGCTTAGGGTTTGAGGGAGTGGAGGATCAGACGAGGAGGGAAGTGGTGGCGATGGCATTACAGCTGGGTTATATGGGAGTTGCATCAAAACACATGCTAATAGGAATCATGGCTGACTCTGATTGATCAAGAATCAAACCACTGGCTTTCATCTGTGATTGCTGCAGCACCTGGAGTAGCAGAGGCTGCAAAATTTCACAGGAAGCTGCTCAAGGTTCCAGCAGCACCTTTCAGTCAATTCAGCAGAATCACAGTGGCAGGCAAAGATATGGTGCGGGCAGCTACACTCAATGCTGCAAATCCTGTTCTTTGCTCCTATGACATTGTTGCAGTGAGACCCAAGAACCAGAAAGCTTTCAATGAAGCCTGCACTCATCTTGAGGTAAAGAGAAATAAGATGACCATACACACAGACCTTGATCCCCGCATGTACTTTGCATCAACTGCAAACTGCAGGACTCCATTGATGTTTCTCTTGCTGTTCTATAGATGTCAGATTCCTCAATTGTGCATGTGCTTCACGGAACTACAAGACTGCATTGATGTTTCTCTTGCTGTTCTACAGATGCAGGATCCTTAGATCCCTGCATGTGCTATGCATAACTGCAAAATGGCATTGATGTTTCTCTTGCTGTTCTGTAGAAGTCAAACCCTGCACAATGATCCCTGCATGTGCTTCAAATAACCGCAAGACCACAGTGATGTTTCTCTTGCTGTTCTATAGATGTGGTTTGCTGTTCTATAGATGTGGGAGGATCCTTGATCCCTCTGTGTGTGCTTCGCAAAACCCACCTGCAGGACCACATTGGGAAATTGTATGAACCCTGTGAGACTAAATCTGGCTTTGTAGTGGAATGCTTCTTGTTCTGTGAAGCAATGGTTCTACTCAAGCAGAATATAATTCTTCACAGAACAAGCATTCCATTTCTGCTTCAGAGGAATGCTCTGACGTCCAACACACTTGCTGCCTGTGCAACAATTTTCTTATGTGTGTACAATCACCTCTAGCATGGTAATGGTAGTGTTGTTAGGCTTGATATCGGTGTGGGAATGCACAAAGAGTAAGGACAACTGTGGAAAGTGGGTTTCAGGTGGACTTGATATCTGTGGATTCCATTTCGATTGAAGGCACTAATGGTCAAGGCTGCTCTTAATGTAAGGTGGCTTTTGTGCAGTGAATGCTTCCTTCCTTTCAGTTGGCAAAAGCAGCTGTTTCAAAGAACTATGAGTAAGTTTCTCTGTCTGTGAAACATGAATCCCCAAACCCTTCTTTCTGATCATTACAAGTCCCCTCAGCTTACTTAACCCAAAATCCTTGTTCTCAATTGTTGAAACCAAAATTACAAAATGCTCTCCTTTAAACCCAGAAAGGTGATCTGTAAACCTGGTTTGTTTCTCAGTCTACACCAAACATCTAAAACCGAGCCTGTTGCTCTCGTTTCTTCTACACTGTCACATTGGTGGCAGAGTCTACTTTTCCAGTGAGATCATTGGATGATTTTAGTGACTTAAATAGTTGTCACCTGAGTTCAGGTCAGTGGTGCTTCATGAGTTGCATGAAAGAAAATATATAAAGCAGCTATACTTATGGAGAATCTTCTCATGAATGAGAATCCTGTGTCAGAGAAGGAGCTATTTGATGTACCACTTGTTCTGGACCCACATTCTGTTGGCACCACCAATGGTGTGTCACTCAATTTGATCTATTTTCTGGAAAATGGTTGTCCGACTACTACACAAGATCATTCAGTTCCAGAATTGGATAGAAAATAAGATCAAAATCAAGTACAAAACTTAGGTCAACAAACGCCTAAAAAAGCAAGTCATGTAAAACAGGAGAACAAAACTGGAGACCCAAAGAACTCTGCTAAGATGAATACTGTGAAGGATTCAAATTTGAGGTCTGAAGATGAGTTTATAAAATCCATGGGTAATGAGACTAGAGAGTGGGCCCAAGTGAGCAAGGGAAAAAGTTTAACCGCATGGGTCAGAAAGCATTGGATCTGGTCTTTCATATTGACAGACCTCATCTTGAAGCATTAAAAAAGAGTAAGGTTTCTTGAAAGTGCTAAATTGTGCACTTTTATTTGTTGTTTCAGCTACCTTGTGTATGCTTTGTCTTTTTCTGCATTCTGTTGTTGTTGTGGTGTTGTTGCATGGCAATTCAGATTTAGATTGAAAGGGAGATTAAATTCAAGTGTGAAATCCTCCTTAGATTGGTAGATTTTGTGGGAGCAACTCACATAGTAAAGATTTCCATGCTATGGTTTGTGGAATTGTACACTCATATGATAAGAACTATAGGGATTGAAATGGGACTCCAGGAGTTGGTTAAATCACCAACTAAATAAGATTTAGTTGCTATTTGTCGTTTTAAGGCTATTCTTTGTTTTCTTACTTTTCTGGTTTGGTTTGGTTCTTTTTCATTCTTTTTTCCCCCATTGTGATATCAACATGGGCAAAGTGAATCGTTCAACACTCTCCAAGATTTGATACTTATATGCCCATGTGGATATATATTTGTCATGTTAGTGGTGTGGTCATTTCTTGACTTAAAAGGATGAATTGAATAAGGTTATAAGGCTTGTTAAATTTGCAAGTTCAACTCTCCTAAAGGAAGTTAAAATTTTGATTTTGTGTTCGATAATTTGGTTGCAATTATGTTAAATTTTGGTTGAAATTCATGTAGATGCCCTTATATATTGGAAATATTGAGAACTTCACTTTGCTTCAATCCATATCATGCCAATTCATCCTTAGAAACCATTTAGATACTTAACCCCTAAATGTATCGTGCAATTCCCCCTAAATGCATCTTACACCATTTAGAGGTCAACTTAGAATACAATTTTTTAGATTGTGAAGTTTTTTAAAATGTTATGATTGATGGACCAATTAAGAAAGATATTTATTATGATCAGCCAAATAAGTGTTGGCCACTTGCCCCTCTTTCAAGTATTAACCACAACCTTGTTGATAATGTCCTTCACCTAATTGGTTCCTTGTAGCATTGGAGTGGACCTCCTTATGAGGTTGCTACCAATCTTGGGTGAATATCTATGTTGGTAGGTAAAAAGTGCCAATTCGAATCTTATATGAATCAAATATGAGAATTCAACTTCTATTTTTTTGGGGAAAAATAGGGCCAATTATTTTTAATCTAAAAGTTGAAAGAAAAAATATGATAGTGAGAAGAAAAATTAGACATTTTTCAATACATAACAAATAACCAAACTAGAAAGCACCATAACAAAGGCTCACTTAAACAATAAACAATGATGGCAACAAAAGAATGTTTTATGTTCCTTGTTCTTTGATGCATGCACACACAAACGCACATAACTTATCTTAACACACACAATAAAACAAAAGGATGAAAAAATGAAGATGCATGGATAGTAAGATGAATGTGATAAACATGACACACACAAACCCAAAAAAAGACATTCATTTGAATAAAAACACAATGACAATGACATAAAAATGTTCCTTGCTCATCATATGTGTTTGCACATAGAGAAACACACATTAATTAACACCATAATGAATGATACCTAAACACACATGGCAAGACAACAGCAACATAAAAATATAGATGATCAACATAGATTGAAAGAAAGTAATGATCACAAAAAGAGAGAAAAGAAGAAAATGATTACAACAATGACACAATAATGATCTTCACTCTATTGTTCCATGCTTTCACACATAAACATACTACAATGAATGACACACACGTGTAACACGATTCAAACAACTAAAAGTTACCAAACCAAAAAATCACACACACAAACATAGAAAAGTCCAACACAAACTAGAAGAAGAAGGTGATGTTCATTTGACTCAAAAAAAAAATGGCAATGGTGACATATGAGCATTCCTCACTTTGTTATTTCGTGCTTGCACACACACAAACAAGACAAATCATAAAAAGGTCTAGAAGAAGAAGGGGAGGAAGAAGGCACACACAAATAAAACACACAAACCAAAAGGAGGGGAGGAACAAACCAAGAAAAAAAAGGACAAAAATAATAATGCTTCAAGTACTTTGTTCCTCTGGGCCTTTTAAATGATTTCTTGTTGACCATGAAAAAATTACTTTTCCACCAAGCTGACCAAGAAGATGATGAACACACACACACAAAAGGGATCATAAATAAAGACATGACAATGATGATAACAACAAAATAAATAGCAAGGAAAGACAACAAGTTTAGTCTTTGTTCATGTGATGAACACTTTGAGAAGGAAGAGGAGGTTGCAATGGCTATGGTGCACAAGTTGCCAAGTTTTGCAAACCCCATCATTGTAAGCCTAAACTAAATTATTTACACAGACTTTACATTTATATAGTCTTATTGAATTCTCCATGCCTTATTGGCAATCAAAGGGAACATTGCTACTTAGGGAATTTCCTTGACTTTTGAACATATGGAACCTAATATTTGAGTACTAGAGAGTGGGCTGTAGATGGCAGATTGGCCAAGTCATGCACTCGGCAAGCCTTGCATGTGTGCACTTGGCAAAATCTCCTTTTGTAGCCTGTTATGTGACATCTGAAGCAAGGAACATTGTTGGAACATCGAAGATTATGAGGGGAAATGAGGGGAACATTACAAATGTGTCAGCCACAAAATTGACAAGTTAGGTTGATTTTGCTGCAATAAAGTGTGAAAAAAGGCTGAATTGACAAGTTTTGACTTTAAGGTACTAAAGGGAAAACCCTGAGAATGGGAGGGATGTAACAACCTTATCATTCATTAAAGAAATTCAAGAAGTACAAGGGAGGTGAGAAGTGCCGCACGATGGTAGCATAATTGTCGCAACCCCACTCTAGCCAAGTGTGGGGGTGAAGCCCAACACTTGGAAAAAGTGGGCCTTGGAGTCCTCCGGGACTCTTGAATGTTCAGAACTCAACAGCAAGGGGCAAAACACCTTGCATTGAAATGTTCTTGGTGTCATTAAAAAGGTCTTGAAACATAAATATCGAAAATGCCCTCGAATTTTCGTTTTGGACATCTGTAGCCCAAGTTATGGGCAAAAGAAGGGCCGGGAGTTAAACTGGTAGTTTGACTCCTGACCACTAAAAGTCGGGAATCGACCCGCTCCCGATGTCTAATTCGGGAGTGCAATACGTCGTTGAAAAGATCTCAACAAGGGCTACAACTTCGGTTTAGATCTTGTTGCCATCCAAGGTCAGGGCCAGGAGCTATGACCTTCCAAAGTCCCGGGAGTCCAGAACCGGGACACTTGATTGGATTTTGGGACTCCAACTTGGGAGTCTTGGGAATTTGTGCCATTTGGATGTGGGTGCGGCGGAGCGTCGCAGAATATACTATAGGGAGTATGGTGGTGGCATACTCCCGAGTCCGAGCCGTGGTGAGTCTTGTGGTCCGAAGTGCCCGTGGCTTGTCCCAACACCCAAAGGGGTCCCGGAATGTGAACTAACCACGTGGGTGGTTTGTTTTGATGCAGATTCTAGCTTGATCAACTAAGTCCTCTTCCTAGTCTAATCCCTGGGCTCCCAACTCGACCCTCTACCCCTTTCTAAAGTTGGAAGCCGGGAGCGTGCTACCAAGTCCCGAATTCCGCAACTTGACTTTGTGAGACCCTCAAGTGGGTTTCACCCCCATGACTTGGGAGCGCGTCAATAATCATCCCCAAAGATGCCTAAGTGACACCATTCCGCCCTAAAGGCTTGATCAATCCTAGCTTGGATACTAGGTTCCCAAGTGGACCGTAGGAAGTTAATGGCCTTCCAAGTGGCCATCCCAACTTCAACATTAGCCACCCAAGGTTGCTAAAGGATTGTCCTAGAAGATTATTGGTTATCGAAATGCTTCTCGCATCTCTCTGACCAAATGAAATAAAGGATGAAGCTACGAAGGATGTCAAGCAACTGTTTGATGTAAGAGAAGCCCCCTACATGGTACACTTGGACCCCGGGGGGTCATCTTTTCTCTTGAAGACGCCTTCACCCAGCATGACGAATGGCTAGGAGAGAGTGATGTCATTGGGCATTCCCCATTTTTGCCAAATGTAATAGAAGGCTTCCCGAGCCCATTTGGTGACGGGACATTCAAAAAGACAATGTTGAGGGGATTCGGGGGCTTCTTCTGAACAAACCTTGCACATGGCAAGGATCCCCATGCATTGCAGCCAGGTGCTTATTGGAAGGCCCTGATTTAGGGTGAGCCATACGAGAATGCCGACCTTCCGAGGTCAGGAGTTATGCTAAATTCTGGCCATAACTTACGTGATGGTGGAGTTCTGAAGGTTTAACCTTTGAATGAAGGAGGAGATGTTCGCACTCTAGGTGGGTTTCCTTACGTTTCGGTAGCCCCACTTTACGGAGTAGCCAAAGAATGGAGTGTCCCCCATTTGGGAGGAGGTCTGCTAATGCCATTCCCCTAGGTCCCAAGGAAGCCCATCAATGAAACCAAATTCCAAAATCTAAAGTAAGAGGGCTTGGTGAGTGATGGGAGCTCCCTAACAACTCTAAATAGGGCTCTGTGTTTTTCTTGGGAGAGGACCTTGATTGGGTGATAACCTTTAGGGGAGAAGGTTATCACTTGGGAGTTTGCAGCTCTAATGAAACCAGTGGGGGTGACCTTCTAGATTTTTACGGCTTGCACCATGTTGGGGGTGACCCCGGTTACATGGTACACCCATGCTAGAACGGTGCTATTTTTGGAGACTCTTTTGCTGATTGAATCCCTTGCCTAAAAATGATTAATGTAGGTTGCGGGATTCCTTGGGATAATCACTATGATGATTTCTTTGCTATTCCTGTTAATGGCATGGTAGGTCATTCGAAAGGCCTAGAGGCTTTTCCATGCCTTACCTTCCGAATCCCAAAGATCTTTGATTCTAGTGCAGCTAGAATTGACAATGGCACGTCCTTCACTGATACCACATACTTGCAAGGGGTGACCGATCGTGTTGAAGATGAGAGGGTTGATGAAAATGGGTTGTCTGATAACCTTCGGGTGGGATGCGAGTTCAAATTTTGCTAGACCAACTCTTACGTTAAGCCAAGAGCCAAAGATGTTTGTCCAAAATGAGCATTTCGTTTGTTTGAGCTTGGGGGTGGCAAAGAGCTAGTTTACGTCCGGGATGTTTGACCTTTTGTCGTGCATCGAGAGATAGACCTGATCTGTTCGGTGCCTCAAAATCTCAGGGTTCTCCTCCTGGGGTAAATCATGTCACCAGAAGTTTGGCAAGGAGTGTTTCGGATTGTGCCTTGGGGTCTATGATCCCTAGGCCACCGCTAGACAAGGGGAGTGTAAGAGAATCCCATTTGACTTTGTCCCGTGTGTGGAAGGCCTTTCCCCATATGAAGTTTCGTACCACTCCTTTGATCTGGTTGTAGATCCTCGAATTGGGGTTCCAACAAACCGTGAGGTACCACATTAAAGAAAGCAATACTTGATTAACAACCAAAATTCTGCTGACGAAAGGAAAGTTACACTTGTCCTAGGCGATTATCTTCCTTTTTAGGACGAGCATGAATTTTTCAAAATTAGCCTCAATGGGTAGCCGGAAACTAGAGAGATGGAATTAGGTACTAGAGAGCAAGCCGCCTAATACAAATTCCAGTTCCCAACAAGTCAATGGGCAAGCCCAGGGCCACACTGAAAACCAGAATCTGCCCCGGGTGGCCTGCTCTATTGCGTTTTAAAGCACCTACGCCCACAGTGGGTAGGGTGGGGGAAGGTGGGAGGAGGGTAGCAAAATCAGTAAAGGCCGATTAATTTGGCCATATAGATGAGCCTAAAAAACGGCTTAATAAACCCTAGAAGCCATGGCCTCAATGGCCGAGTCTGCTAAGCTAGCTACGGCCACTAAGGTCGCCTTGCTGGACTCCCCTGGTGACTGTTTGCCTGGTAAAATCAGCCACCCATGGCGCGCGTTCTCCAGTACCTTGAAATTTGATCAACTCTGAGGGTAGCTGCGCGTTAACTTGTCGGATGGTTTCTCAATCGTTAATTATAGGGGTCGACCGTTCTATTCGCTTCCTTGTATGGCACATGATCTAGGACTGATCCTCTGCAACCAGCAGTTAGTTACAGTCTTGTGTTGGGTCGGTGCTGATCTGAAAAGTTCTGAGAGACATTTTACTTTCTTTCAAGGACCTAGTCTACTGAAGCAGAGAACTAGTCATGGTCATATTGCAGTAGTATAGTAGTAGCTGGGTAGCTCGAGCTCAGTTGATCAGCATTTTATAAGAATCGAGGTGTACTGCACACTAGCTTCAAAGGAAATTATGAAATCACGTCATGACCAATTCAACCGATTGATGCAGAAGGCTCGCCGCGAGGAGACTAGCTAGATTTACAATTAATAAAGATTTGCAGAATTCCAATGCGACAGCAAACGTTTATGGCAGTCCCTATAGGAAAAAGAGTGGAAACCTCTAAAAAATTGAAGTTCAATTAACAAAACAAAGGAAAACTCTCCAAGGGAATTGTGGGAACAATATTTCAATGTTTCATTCAAATTTTCCCATTGTGAAATAGGGGGGATCATTGTATTTTCCCATTGTGAAATAGGGGGATCATTGTATTTTCCCATTGTCAAACAAAACCATTTCATGTTTGCATTGGGGAAATTCAAGTCTTTCTTGATGGTCCCAGAGGAGGTGAACCCCATACAGGGAGGGAGGTAGCAGCCCCTTCATTCATTAAGTAAGTTCAAATAGTACAAGGGGGGGAGGAAGTGCCACTGAATAGTGGCACTGTCCTTCCCTAGAATGCTCATGTGGAGCCATTCTTTTCTAAAATCTAGCTCAATTTTAGACTGAATACTAAGATCCTTGGTGGCACTACGAGATCTAATGGCTTTGCATGTGGCCATGCCAACCTCAACAGTGGCCACCCACGCCTGAGGGAGTACGCCTTTGATGGAGTGTTGGTCACCGAAGTGTCATTTGCATCTCTCGGTCCAGAGATGATAAAGAATGAAGCTCCTAAGGATGTCGAAAGGCTGCCTTGGGTACGTGAAGCCATCGATGTGATAGGCGAGGTGCCCAAGGGGGTCATCCTCTCGTTCGAGGATGGGTTCTCTAAGGAGGACAAAAGGCCAGGTGATGTCGAACTCCTCCGGAGCTTCCCACTCTTTCCATATTCTCTAGTACGCTTCCCAAGCTTCGAGCGCCCTGGGGCATTCGAGCAGACAATGCTAAGGGGATTCCTCCTCGTTGCAGTCACAGATTTTGCAGTGTGGGGGGATTCCCATGTGCTGAAGCCACGTTCCAACCGGGAGACCCTGGTTGAGAGTGATCCAAATGAGAGTGCCAACTTTCCTCGAGCGTGAATTATGCCAGATTCTGGCAATCACCTGTGGCGTTGTAGAGTTGCAGAGGTTAAGTCCTTGTATAAAGGTGTGCATGCTAGGTGTATGCTTCGATTTTTGAGCGTTCCTGTAGCCTCTTTTTGTTGTGTAGCCGAAGAAAGGTAAATCCCCAAGGGGGGGAGTGGCTTGCCAGTGCCACTCCCCTGGGTCCCAAGGGAGCTCCTGAATAAATCATGTTTTGAAAATCTAATATATTAGCGGGCTCTTGCCAGGGGTCAGTGCATCTCTGGCCACCTTCAGAGTTGAGCCGTGCTTGTCTTGAGATAGAATTCTGACAGGTTGATAGCCTTTCGTTGAGAGCGTAATCGCTGTATGTGTCATGGCTTGTATGAGGCCGCTCGGCGTGATCTTCTTGAATTCTATTGCTTTGGCTGTGCCTCGATGGGGTTCGAGCACGTAGTAAATCCAGTCAGGTGAGGTGCACAAGCTGGGGTCTGGTTTGCTTATCCAATCCCCTGCTTGTATTCGGTTGTTGAGCTCGTTGGGGCGCCATGGGATGCTTGCTGTGATTCTTGCCAGGCTGCTTCTGTTTGAGGGGTAATAACCCATTTTCAACTCAGTAAGACTTTTCCACTCCTTGTTTGCTGCGTTTCAGAGGTCCTCGACTTGGGAGTAGCCAGAGTGTGCGAAGGCATTGCCTTCTCTCAGGCCGCTTATTCCGAGCAGGGAGCCATTTGAATTGAGAATTGAGGGATTGCTAAACAGCGGCTGTCTGAGAATTTCGGCAATATTGGTTGGGTTCGATTTGATTAGTCCGGACCTCACATTCAACCAGGCTCCTAATATACTGTCCCACATTGAGCAATGGGTTTTTTGAGCTTCCTCGCTGCGAAGATCCAATTGATGTCTGTGGTGTTGGATCCTTTGCTACGAATTGGCATCCTAGTTTGATCTGCCTTATGCCTTAACAGTTCTTTCCAAGGCTCGCCACCAAGGGCGAGTCCTCTGGTCAAAAGCTTGGCCAGGAACGCTTCCAACTGAGCTTTGGGATCAATGATCCCTAGCCCGCCTTGGGTGATTGGGATCACCATGGTGCTCCATTTTACCTTTGCGTGCGTTGGGGCGTCCCTGCCTCCCTAGATGAAATTCCTTATTACTCCTCTGACTTGGGAGCACATCTTGGGGCTGGGGTTCTAGGATGCTGCTATGTACCACATTGAGGTGAGCAGAATTTGGTTTGCCACCAGTATTCTGCCCGCCAGGGAGAGTTTGTTATTGCTCTAGTTGATGAGCTTACCCTTAAGGGACACCATCATTTTTTCGAAGTTCGTTTTCGAAGGAAGGTGAGAGCCCACTTGGACTCCGAGGTACCGGGTGCCTTCCCCATTTGGTATCCATCTGAGGCCTTCTTCTTCTCCCCATTGCCAGTCCCTTTCTTTCTTGCTGGCCCAAATCGTGCCGATTTATCTTTGCCCCAGAAGCTCTACAAAAAATGTTGAGTACATTTTGGGCCCTGTCCAAGTTGGGTGAGGAGCCCTGCAAGTACAGGGTTGTGTCGTCAGCAAAGGTCTGGTCCTTGACCAGACCTCCCCTGGGCAGGGTTAGTCCTTCCACCTTGTAGCTTGGGTCAGCCAGCATGTAGCCCAGTACGTCAGTGGCCAGGATGAATAAGCAGGGCGCCAGAGGGTAGCCCTGTCTTATTAAGCGGGCCAATTGAAAAGTTGGTCCGGTTGTGCCATTGACCCTTATAGCGGATGAAGCCTCAAGGTAGAGGGTCTTGACCTAATGGACCCAGGTTTCACTGAAGCCTAGTTTAGACAAGGCTGTAAACAAGAATCCCCATTTGATTATGTCAAAAGCCTTTTCGAAGTCGAGTAGGAGTAGGACTAGATCCTGCTCGCTTTCTTCTGCCCACTCTAGGGCTTCTTGAGCCATAAAAGTGTCTTCTATGATGTTCTTGTCCTCCACAAAACCCGTTTGATTGGGTCTGATAATGTGTGTGACGGCCACCTTTGCTCTCCCGGCAAGTATTTTTGTCAACACTTTGTACGTACTGCCTAATAGAGTGATTGGCTTCTAGTTGCTGAGCTTGGCTCTGTCTCCGGCTTTGGGGATGAGGGTTATCAGCCCTTTGTTGATTAAGGCTAAAGCTCTCTTGGTGCAGAGCATTGCTGTGAAAGCTTGAAGAAGGATTGGCGTGGTCTCCTCAGTGCACTCGTGGAAAAATTCCATGGGCAGGCCATCATTCCCAGGTGCCTTTCCTTTGGGGAGGGCGTTGATTGCTATGTGTATTTCGCTCAATGTGAGCTTCTTGGTCAGGGTTTCGTTTATGTCTCTCGAGACTTTGGCCGAGACGCTGGTCCAGCAACGCTTTTGTGCCTCTTCGGTGCCTGGTGAATGTGCATCCAAGGAGTAGAGCCTCGTATAGTACTCAATTATATAATGGGTGAGATCGTTTTAACCAATAACGGTGCCTTCATCAGTTTCTAACTCCCTCAGAAAGGGTTCTTTTGCTTCCCGCGCGATGGAAGTCGAAAAGGGTTCTGGAACACGTGTCTCCGTACCTGAGCCAGTTGGAGGCTGAGAGGTGTTGGTTACCTTCGACCGAGTTTTGGAAGACTTCTGTGAGCTTGCTTTGCGAGTCAGATAGTATTTCTCTTATCTCTTCATTGGTAGGGTTCTTCTGTAGCTGGATTTCCACCAGCTGGATCTTCTTGGTGCAGGACTTGATCTAAGTCCCTTGGGCGCGCTTCTTTTCTTTTGATAGGCAACGGTTGCATTGTGTAGCTCTGTCAGTGGCTGCTTCCAGCCACGGCGCCCAATCTTGATCGTTGGTGGGGAGCGGGGCGTCTCCGATCCAAGCTTCCAGCATATCCTTTTTTTTTCTCTCGTCGCTCAGCAGTGAGACATCGCTTTTAGGGGTGTCGTGGTGTCCCCAGATCTTGATGCTTAAAGTGAGTGGTCTATAAGTTTCCTCATTGAAGCCGCAATCTCAAATTTTCCTCCTCTCTCTTTTAGCGTTTGCGATATTGTGAGTCATACCAACACAACCATGTGCGGTAGTCTTGATTTTTTAAGAGTTACATCAGGGTTATTTGAGTGCGGTAGAGTTATTAAGAACTTTTAGCAACTTCACAAGGAATGATGCATGTGCTTGGTGTGAAGGGGGTTCTGTTTTCTGGAATGCGTTATTGGTGGGTAAGGAGGAAGGTCAGTTCTTTTCTTCAACAGAGGCTAATAGCCATAGTTTTAGAAACCTTGTTGCGTAATTAGGGGTGACAAATCTCTAGAGGGTTGGGGGTAGAAGTAGGCATCAAAACTTGCAATGTTTAACACTACATTTGTCTTGTTACGATATTTAGGAAGTAGCAAGCATATTAGAAATTCTTGAAGCAGTCAAAGGGATGTCGATGAAGGGGTTAATAGAAGTAGTGCAATCTTCAAGTCGTTGAACATGAGGATAACTCGAGACAATTCAACAATTAAATAAATAGTATGATAGTGTGCCAACAGCAATAGGAATCTGATGATAACTGAAAACTTTATTTATAATAAGGTTGAGCTCAGCAAGAAGTTGCAAGTACATGTGAAATCAGGAGCTGTGCCTTAATGATGGTTCACAACTGCAAGAAGTCGAGGATGCGTCGGATGGTGCGAACTAGGTAGTCCGCCTTGTTGTTAGGAGGGAGGCGACGAATCGGACCGCGCAACCAATAATAGTGTCCAACGCCGGGAACTGAAGACCAAGCAAAGATGGAGGTGTTTTCGGTTTCATAACAACCTTCACAAACGGTTTCAGGTTCGTCACCGGATGTCGCAACCCTAACTTGGCCAAGTGTGGGGGTGAAGCCCAACACTTGGAAAAGTTGGGATTTGGAGTCCTCCGGGACTCCCGAATGTTTAGAGCTCGACAGCAGGACCCAAAACACCTCGCATCGGGGTGTTCTTGGTGTCATTGGAAAGGTCTTGAAGCGTAGATATCGAAAATGGCCTCGCATTGGCCATTTGGACATCTGTCGCCCAAGTTATGGGCAAAAGAAGGGCCGGGAGTCAAACTGGCAGTTTGACTCCCGACCACTAAAAGTCGGGAATCGACCTCTTTCCGAAGTCCGAATTAGGAGTGCGATACGTCGTTGGAAAGATCTCGACGAGGGCTACAACTTTGGTTCAGACCTCGTCGCGATCCAACTCCGCAGTCGGGAGTTATGGCCGTTCAAAGTTCCGAGAGTCCCGCCGGGACGATTTCGGGACAACTTCGGGACTCCATTTCGGGAGTCCCGGGAATTTGTGCCATTTGGGTGTAGTCCCCACAACGTGGCGCAGAGTATACTATAGGGAGTATGGTGGTGGCATACTCCCGAGCCAAGGATGTGGTGAGTCCAAGTGAGTCCGGGTCCCCGTGGCTTGTCCCAACACCAAAAGAGTGCAAATGGATTCTAACCAACTTGTGTTGGTTTGTGATGCAGGTTCGTGTGATCTAAAAGCTTGATCTCTTCCTAGTCTAATCCCGGGGCTCCCAACTCGACCCTCTACCCCTTTCTAGAGTTGGAAGCCGGGAACGTGCTACCAAGTCTCAATTCCGCAACTTGACTTTGGTGAGACCCTCAAGTGGGTTTCACCCCCGTGACTTGGGAGCGCGTCACCGGAAGCAGGATCGACTTGTAGCAAGATCACCAGGGTGCGGGAGTTTGGCGAAATGCGATAATACCAAGCTCGAGGAGGTTCAACTTCGAGACGAGTGCGCACCTCTCGAGGTTCGAGTTCTTCGTCACGGGGATGCTGCGTTAGAATCAAATCTAAAGACGATTTCGAAGGCGGTTCCTCGTTCACTTGTGCGGCTTGGGGCCCGTAGGAGGTAATTGTGCGCGACGCCATGCTTGCAAGGAAGAGAAGAAAGATCTTCAACAAAAAAAAGAAGAAGAGATAAATAAAATCAAATTGCAATGAAGGTGGAGGGGATTTGTGACATCAAGACATGTGTTCGTAATTTATACGCAAGGAAAGGAAGGGAGTGGGTAAAGAATGGCCTAGGACCATGGTAAGGTAAAACCTTTGTGTCAAAGGATAAAAAATGAGGGTTTAGGTAAGTTTGCTTAGGGGGAAGTGGTAGTAGGTGCAAAGGGATCTTATCTTTCACCTTCCATTGGCCACCAAGCCAAGAACCTTCCATTGGCCACCAAGCTGAAAACCTTCCATTGGCCACCAAGCCGAAAACCTTCCATTGGCCACCAAGCCAAAAACCTTCACCTCTCTTTAGAAGGCGGACTTGGGTCATGGGAGCTCGCTTCTTCTTCTCCCTTGGAAAAACAAAATTGGATCGAACCTTGAAAGTGTTTGTTTCGACAAGGTTTTAGAGAAGGAAATGAAGGATCAGCTTTGGAGTTGAAGAGAGGAAGGAGAATAGGGTGGAGATCTGGTGAGAGTTTGTAAGTAAGGGATGTGAGTAAGGATAGATTTGAAGGTTAGGATTTAGAGAAACTTCACAAAACCCTCTCAAGTTTAGTAGTGTAACTCCTTGCTGTTATAGCTGCAGAGCCCAAAATTTCGTAGGTAAATGCGTCTACTAGTTAGCTTTCCAAAGAGTTATAGCAAGTTGAATTTGGACAATCTGGGTGGGAGAAACAATTCTCCAAGTGACTGGTGGTCAACAGTCTGGTTGAATCAACTACTTCCTCAAAATCCTCTCGGGTTTTATAGCATAGTTTCCTAGTTATTTAGCTGCAGATCTTGAAACTTGGTAGGAAGGTGCGTCTACTAATTAGCTTTCCAAAAAGCTATAGCAAGCCAAATTTGAACAATCTGGGAGTGAGAAACAATTCTTTAAATGATTGCTGGTTGTAGCCATGTTGAAGGAAATGTTGAGTTCACAAAAGCTTGTTTAAAGAGCTGGTTGTTTAATTTAAGGTTCTAGGATCAAGGGATTGTGGGGATCAAAATAATAATAATAATAATAACAAAATAAAAATAAAATAAAATACATGGCCATCAATGTTAAGTTATGAAAGATGCATAGGCGGTAGAGAAATTTGAACTTCAACTACAAACGCAATCTAGTATCTAGAAGTACGCTCGCTTTGTCTTTCACCAGTAGCATTTATACTTTCAAGTATAGTCACCTTGTAAACCCGGGGGTAGAGGGACAAAAGTTGCCTCACAGATATCATGAATTTATCAATTCTAGACATAGTCAAATTCCTGTCTGCTCTCCTGTCGCAACCCTACTTTGGCCAAGTATCCTAGTGATGACATTCTTCATTTTGCACATTAAAATTCTTTAAAATTCTTCATTTAGCACCTTGTGAAAACATTCTTGACCCGCGAATGTTTACCAAATTACACTACTTGATCTATAAAATTCTTTAAAATTCTTGTTTCTTTGGGCTTCCATAACATTCTCGCACCAAGAATGTCATAACTATGCCAAGTATGGGGGTGAAGCCCAACACTTGAAAAAGTGAGGATTTAGAGTCCTCCGGGACTCTTGAATGTTTAGAGCTCAATAGCAGGACCCAAAACACCTTGCATTGGGGTGTTCTTAGTGTCATTGCAAAGGTCTTGAAGCGTAGATATCAAAAATGGTCTCGTATTGGCCATTTCGACATTTGTCACCCAAGTTATGGGCAAAAGAAAGGCCGAGAGTGAAATTGATAGTTTGACTCCCGACCACTAAAAGTCCAGAATCAACCTTTTTCTGACCTCGAAATTGAGAGTGCAATATGTCGTTGGAAAGATCTCGATGAGAGCTACAAGTTTGATTTAAGCTTTGTTGCGATTAGACTTTGCAGTCAGGAGTTATGAGCTCCCAAAGTCCCAAGACTCCATTCGGGATAGTTTCGGGACAATTTCGGGACTCCAACTTGGGAGTCCCGAGAAAAAGAGCCATTTGGATGTAGTCTCGGCAAGGCGTCGCAGAGAATACTATATGGGGGAAGGTGGTGGCTTCCCCCGAGTCCGGGCCGTGGTGTGTCTTGTGGTCCAAAGTGCCCGTGGCTTGTCCCAACACCCAAGGGTGTCCCGGAAATGTGAACTAACCACTTTGTGATTTGTTTTGGTGCAAATTCAAGCTTGATCTACTAAAACCTTCTTCCTAGTCTAATCCCTGGGCTCCCAACTCGACCCTCTACCCCTTTTTAGAGTTGGAAGCCGGGAGCACCTTCTGAGTCCCAACTTTCCGTAACTACACTTTAGTGGACCCTCAAGTGGGTTCATCCCGGGACTTGGGAGTGCGTCATCTCCCATTATCTAAGTGACTGTTTGTGAAAACTGTCGGGGAGCCAGGCGTATAAGAGGCCATATCTCCAGGTCATTCGGTGCTAGGAAGCGCCCTCCCTCCTGTGCATTTTCCTTGTGCCGGGAGAGCACTTTTGGTCAGTGACTTCAAAGTGGTTGAAGTCACCACCCAGAATAACGTGGTCTGATGCGAAGTCCGCCTGAGTTATTCTGCTCCAGAAGAGAGCTCTTTCGACGGGGGTTTGGGAAGCATATACGTTGATTATTGTTAGGAGCCCGTTGTCAGGTGAGTGGAGAGTGACAAATTGCATTCTGCCCTCGACCAGGGTGCCGTGTTCTTTGATGAGCGAGGCCTTTGCCCTGTCTAATAGGATTGTTGTCCCAGCTTTGATCCTCTGAAAGCGCCCTATTGGAATGCCTTCATTCCATAAGGAGCTCCCTCTCCAAAATTCTAACCCTTTGGCGGAGTTTTGGTTATCATCCTTCCCTATGTGATGCTCTTGAATGAGCAGTATTTGGGGGGGAGTTTGGAGTGAAGCCAGCCGCACTCTGATTTCCTTTGGTGTGGCCGTGCCTCCTCTCAGCCCTCTGACGTTGAGGGAGACCAATGTCAGAGGTTTTTCAATCATAAGTGATCTTATTTCCGGTGGCCGGAGGGCCGATCGATCCCGTTGTCCTGTTGTTGTCGCTGAGGGAGGGCTCTAAGTTCCTATTCTCTGCCTCTTTGCCTGTGGGCGTTATAGCGTTTGTGTTCTATCTGGATGCTATCATTAGTGCTAGGTCTAGCTTTGTGAATCGTTTCTTTCTTGTCGCCTGTGGTGAGGCAAGAAGGCTTGTAGAGCTATTCCTGTGAGCATGGCGTACTGTGTTTCCTGTGCCTGTTTTCCTCAACAGATTGTGCGCCTGGGTAGCAAATTCAATGTCATTGTTCATCTTTTGTGCGGGGTTGAGGACCTTCCAATGTAAGTGCCGTTTGTTCCGGGTGCTCAAGGCACAGGTTCCGGTTTCAATGTGAGCTAGGATGGTACAGTCCATCCCACCTCTATTCTTCTCTTCTTACCACCTCCATTCCAAATGGAGATGTTCTCTGATGTTCCATTTGTACCTTAGGATGTTCTCTTCCAGCTCCAATTCTAGATGCTGGATGAGATCCGCCCTTGCTAAAATCTTGTGTCCATTCTGTTTCTGCTACTTCTGTTGGGCCTATAATTCTGAAGCAGAGCGGTAGGTTTGGCAGGGTCTGATTTCTAGAGTGCACCAGTGTTTCTTTTTTTTCTTCTTTCATCCTGGTGAGTACTGGCCAGATCCTGGCTCTGAGAGGTTCCTTGCTGGGCGGGACCTGTATGCCGAAGGAGGTGAAGTAGGAAGGGTGCACCTCGGAGTGCATTAGGCCTCTCTTCCCTCCTGGGGTGATCTCCCTGTGTGACGGATGTGGGGAGAGGTGATGCATAACCTGCCAAGCTGGGGTTTGCTTGGGGTCGTGTCTCTTTGGTCCTTGGAAGGACCAACCCTCCTTCAAATCCTCCTGCATTTCCATTAGTGTCGCGGCTCATGCGATGTCTTCCCCTAAAATAGCAAAAGGGTTGGACTTTGCGGCTGGACTCGGGGCCTGTGAGATAGCTAGCTCCAGAATTCCGAAATTTGGTGTGGAATTCAAGCTAGCATTTAGCTTTTGTTGTGCTTCTGCCAAGAGTTCTGCACCCAACTTAGCTACACTTTTGAGATGAGTTGGCAGCTCGATGGATTCCTTCATTTCCTGGTCCTGCTGCTCTTCTGCTGAGTTCGCCATTGTTTGTCTCCAGCGTTGTGCGCCAGGAGTCTTTTTCGGTGCTGACTTCCAGCTCCCTTTGGGGGGAGGCTTGGCAGATGTGTTTCCTTCCTGTGTTGGAAGTTTGCTATGTGGGCATGCTCTTGCCAGGTGCCCGAACCTTCGGCATTTTCTGCATTGATTCGATAGCCCAGAGTAGAGAATTCTCTGGGCTGTTGTTTCCCTTGTGTCTGCCCCCTCGGACATGGAGGGCATCCTTATGATCCCCGCTAATTTGCTGATGTCTCTAACCTTGACAATAACCATTGGCCCTGCCAGCCTTTTGATGTATGAGTCTGGCGACTCTATATCAAGGACTTCTCCGATGCTGCTGGCCATTGTGGTCAGAGCTTTGACTGAACAAATTGGGCATGAAGGTCAGGGAATTGCACCTTGATGGAGTGTGTGAGGAGCTTTTCTGCTCCTTGTTCGTTTGGTCTGAAGTTCTCTGAGTACTTCGAAAAGGAGAGGGCCCACCTGCTCCATTCCACCGCCGCGAGCTTCCTCGTGGCTCTCGCTCCTTCCTCTTCTTCGAAAAGGATCTCGAAGTAGCCTCTTGTTAAGAGAGTTATGGTGACAAAGGGCGCTGGGAGATGCAGCTTGAGGCAATCTACCAGATCTTTGTAAGAAGCTCTACCTCCTAATGTTCTTCCTATCACCGTTTTGCGCGCTCTTTGTGCCGCGCATTTTTGCATGTCTAGCACCATATCTAGTGGGAAGACCACTACAATCTCCAAAGTGTAGTCAATCGGCAATGGGCCTTGGGTGTCTTCCCCCATGGGGGAGGAGATTCTTGACTCGTTGCCTGGGAGCGCATTCAGAGATGGATGTGGAAGTTCCTTCACAAGGCGTGCCGCTTGTTTTTTCCATGTGTTCCTTGCGCCTGAAGCTTCCGGGGCTTCGACGCTTGGTGCCGCAAATCCGGCACTCTTCCTGATGACATCATATAATGACGCACTCCCAAGCCCCGGGGTGAACCCACTTGAGGGTTCACCAAAGTGTAGTTACGGAAAGTTAGGATTCGGAAGGCGCGCTTAACTTCCAACTCTAAAGAGGGGTAGAGGGTCAAGTTGGGAGCCCAGGGATTAGACTAGGAAGAGGGTTTAGTAGATGAAGCTTGAATCTGCACCAAAACAAACCACAAAGTGGTTAGTTCACATTTTTGGGACACCGTTGGGTGTTGGGACAATCCACGAGCACTTTGGACCACAAGACACACCACGGCCTGGACTCAAGGGATGCCACCACCTTCCCCCATATAGTATTCTCTGCGATGCCCTGCCAAGACTACATCCAAATGGCTCTTTTTCCTGGGACTCCCAAGTTGGAGTCCCGAAATTGTCCCGAAACTGTCTCGGGTGGAGTCCCGCAACTTTGGGAGCTCATAACTCCCGACTTCCAGGTCTGATTGCAATGAGGTTTCAACCAAACTTGTAGCCCTCGTCAAGATCTTTTCAATGACGTATTGCACTTTTAATTCAAAGGTCGGGAGGAGGTCAATTCCTGACTTTTAGTGGTCAGGAGTCAAACTGGCACTTTGACTCTTGACCCTTCTTTTGCCCATAACTTGGCCTGCAGCTATCCAAATGACCAATGCAAGGCCATTTTCGATATTTAAGCTTCAATACCTTTCCAATGACACCAAGAACACTTCAATGCAAGGTGTTTTGGGCCTTACTGTTGAGCTCTAAACATTCGAGAGTCCCGAAGGACTCCAAATCCCCAACTTTGGAAGTGTTGGGCTTCACCCCCACACTTGGCCAAAGTGGGGTTGCGATAGCAATTCAGACCACACCATATTAGGGGGAGATTTTAACCATATGGTGGAAATCCCCTATAGGGGTCTAGCCGGTTATAGAAGTATGCACAGGAAGGAGGCAACCTCTTAGCATCAAATGACGATCCAATATGGATTGTCTGACGCCTGGGTCTCAGACAGCTTCCGAAAGATGTCAAAAAAGGCGTACACTTTTGACAATGGGAGATCTGGATCCGACGCAGCCATCTCCAGAATCGACAAATACATGATCTCGCAAAGCCTAGAATCAAGAGGAGGAAGGATCGAATCTGCTGCCTCCATTGAAAAATTCTCAGATCACTCTTCGCTTCTCATCTCAATTTGGGGTTAGGCAACTGACCCAGTCAATCTATCCTACTACTTCGACACCTCCCTCCTAGAAAACGTGGAGGTCAAAACAGAACTGCTCCAAGCCTGGTCAGGGGACCTCCCGACCCCTTCCAACGACCAAGATTGGACTCCCTGGCTGGAAGCGGCCATCGGTAGGGTAATGGCCTGTAATAACTGCCTAGCCAAGGCAAAAAAGCGACTCAGAGGAGCCACGATTAAAATGAACACAAAAAGAGTTCAACTCGCGAAAGCTCAGCTTCAAAACAACCCGACCAACGAGGAAGTGACGGGCGTCTTGTTCGACTCACAAGCCAAGCTGGCAGAAATTTTTCAAAATTAGGTGGCGCGCAACCAACACCTCTCCTCTTCGAACTGGTTTAGGTATGGCGACACCTATTCCAAAACCTTCTTTGACTTTCACCGGGCAGGGCAAAGGAAGACCCCGATGAGGGAACTGGTCATCGACAACGGGCCGATCAGAAGGCAAACTAACCTCACCAATCACATCACCGATTTCTACACCAAACTCTATACCTCAGAAGCCCACCTCCCTGGGACCCAGGAAGCCCAAGCCTCCTATTGGGACAATGTCCCGGCAAGAGTCTCGACGGAAACTAATGCCTCCCTCACCGAGAGCCTCACGCTAGAAGAGGTCGTCAATGCGATTCTTGCACTGCCCAAAAACAAAGCACCCGGAAAGGATAGAATTCCCATCGAATTCTTCTAATCTTGCGTCAATGAGGTGGCACCTTCACTCTTCATGGCATACACGGCCATGCTGAACTCAGGCGAGGCTTCAGCTTTCATCAATAGGGGTTGAATCTCCCTGATTCCAAAAACAGGAGATCGCTCCAAGCTGGGAAATTGGAGACCAATCATCCTATTGGGATGCATCTACAAAATTCTTGCCAAGGCGCTCGCGAGAAGGCTGCAAACCTTCCTCCCAAGCATAGTCAGACCGAACCAGACAGGATTCGTGGAAGGCAGGAGTATTTTGGACAACGTCTTCATGGCCCAAGACTCTTTGAGCTGGGCCGAGGAGAGCAACCAGGACTTGGTGCTCCTCCTCTTGGACTTTGAGAAGGCCTTCGACAGAATAGAATAGAATTTTCTTTTCTCCGCCATGGACCACATCGGATTCAGCAACACCTGGATAAAATGGGTCCGCACCTTGTACTGGGAAGCGTCCTCAGTAATCAAGGTCAACGGTGTGGTAGGACCAACCTTTCAGCTCGTTAGATCAGTTAAGCAGGGTTGGCCGCTAGCACCTTATCTCTTCATTATCGCACCAACATCCTGGTGTACATGCTGGCAGTTCTTAGGCACGGGATTAAGGGTCTGACGCTATCCAAGGGGGGCAGAATCAGGGACCAAACCTTTGCCGATGACACAACATTCTACTTCAAGGGTGACCAGGAAAACCTCGACAGGGCCCAGGGTGTACTTGAAGTCTTCTACAAGGCCTCAGGGGCCAGGATCAGCTAGAATAAATCCTCCGCCATATGGGCGAGCAGGAGAGAGAACTTGGGACTGGGGGCAGGAAGTCGGCCTCAAATGGATCCCCAAAGGCGAGGGCGTCAGATATCTGGGGTTCAAGTCATATTTCACCTCCCAACAGAGGCAAAATTCAACAAGATGTTGAGTGCACTAAAAGGGAAGCTGATATGCTGGAGCCACAGCAACCTCTCCCTCGTGAGTAGGGTACTAGTCGCCAACTAGGTGCTACTGGCCTCTACTTAATACCTGTCGCATGCTGGAACCCTAATCCGAGCATGTGTAGCCAGGTGCGCGGAGTCGTAAGGAACTTTATTTGGGGGGGGAAAGCCGCGCCCACTCGGGCCAAGGTGAAATGGGACACCCTCACCCTGCCCATTGCTAAAGGTGGATTGGGCATAATTGACCCCAAATCGCAATCAAAAGCCCTCTTCGCGAAACTTCTGGTTAGGGGTCTTGCACCTGGAGGGGAACCTTGGAAGGAATTGATCAGGCACCATGCTGATCAAACCAAGCTCCCTGTTCACGGGAAAGGGCCCGACACTACAGACATCCACTGGATTTTCGCCGCACCCAAGCTAAAAAGGGCGCCTTGCTCAATGTGGAAGAACATTCTGGGGGCTTGGATGAGCATTCGCCATGGCCTCGCCAAGAAGGAGCCATCAAATTTGGCGGAATTGATGAGACAACCTATCTTCAGTAATCCATCTCTCACCAATGTAAGGGGAAAACCCCTTGGAGTCACGGCCACCGCGAAGGCTGCGCCCTTTGCGCGGGCCGGACACACCAAAATCAGGGATATCTGGAATGGCGATACTCAGGACTAGAAGAACCTTTCAGACCTAGAAATGAACTTCCACGCATCCAACAAGTCCTCCAAAGACACCATCATTGGGAGCATCCCCTGGAGGCCACACTCTTTCAGCCCCTATGCGCAGCCAGGGGACTGGGTAAGTACTCCCAGCTCGAGTACCCCCCTGGAATGGGTATACTACATTCTGGAGGCGCTCGAAGACAAGGTATTAATGCTAGAATTCAGAAGAATAGCTAGTAGTAGACAGATCCGAGCAACGAACTTTCAAAAACTCACCATCCACCTAGACAATTTATCCCTGATCAAGGTCCTGTCGCGCGAGATACATGGAGCGTCTCTCAAAGTCGCCAACGACCCTCCACTTGCCAGCCAGAGAAACAAAACATATTGGATCTTTGAGTCTAGCTTCATCAAAAACCTCCCCTAGGACCCAGGGGAGTGGCACTGGAAAGAGGTACACCCCCTGGCCGACGCCCCTTTCTTTGGATACACGGCCAAAAGGGGATACAAGAACATGAAGAGCTCCTCGCGCTCCCCGGGAATCATCACATTCATCGACAACCTTAACCTTAGGAATTCCTCAATTTCCCAAGTGGTTGCCAGGATCTAGCACAACTCCCGGCCCAGGAAAGTTGGCACTCTGATTTGGCTAACCCTCAATCAGGGCCTTCCAACTGGCACCTGGCTACAAGTGATGGGAATCTCTCCCACCTGCACAACTTACAGCTTAGGGGTTCCCGAGTCCCCCCAACACTGTCTACTGGACTGCCCCCAGCGCAACGTGCTTGGGGCGCTTTCAAAAGAGTGTGGGGGGAATGGAAAGCCCCTGAAGACGTCACCTTCAACTGGCCCTTCGCTTTGCTGAGCGAGGCCTCCATCGAGCACGAGGAAGACCCCCCGGGCCTGCACGCTTACCACCCAGGAGGATACACTTACCTCAGGCAGCCGCTTGACATTTTACGCACCTTCATCCTATACTACCTTTGGTCCGAGAGATGCCATAAGCACTTCGACGATTGCTACTCCATCGACAAAGTCCTCTCGCAAGCCTGGGTGGCCACCTGGAAGGCCATCAGGGCCCCTCGGCCGGTCAATGACCCTGCTATGCAAGCTAGGATTGAGCTCGCCTTTAGATCTGAATGGTTTCGTGAACATCTTTGGGAGTGATAGCGCCACCATCAGGTGGCGCTTCCTCCCGCCTTTGTACTTCTCTAATTTTTCTAATGACTGAAGGGGCTGTTGCCTCCCTCCCCCGAAAGGGGTTCACCCCTGTACTATGGCACGCAATGCATGATCTGTAAATTATATTCCCTATCGTCAATTGTAGCCGTCCTGTTATATGAGGCAATGCTTGGAAGTTGGACAGTGGACTTTACTAGTCTAGTATTGCATCCTTGATTAATAATATGATACTAGTGAAACGCAGGTTGCCATGAATGGCTGATGAGACCGCAATGTCATTGCAGACAACCAGTTGAGAGGAGACAACAAGTCGTTGACGTTATCAGATCACTCGCATGCTAATCAGCGGTTATAGCATGTCTGTGTGTGCCTGAAATCGTTTAATTTGTCGCCGATCGATGGGTTCGATATAATTATTGCCTTCATTGCGTTGCAATTAGATTCGATATTCGTAGGTGGCCTATTCAACACTTAGAACACCTGATCTGGATTCTGCCCATCTCTATGTATTGGCGGAGGGTCATCGAGCGTCGTCTGCTGAAATTATGGAGACATTGCACAAAAAACTGCTAGATCTGAAGCAGCAAATCTGGAATCTTACAATCTGCTTCGTGATTCGACGTGAAGGAATGATATTGGACGCAAATAAACTCTGATTTCAGGAAGACACTACTGGCCGGACAACCTTCCAATTCAAACGTTGAGAAAGTTCAAGTGCATGCCGACCTGGACGCGGTGAATTGCAGTATTTAATGCTAGACTTCTCGTGAGATCACGCTCTAGCTATCAGTTGCATAACAATTCCAGCAGCAGGTGAAGTTTCAACATCTTCGCAGCAAAACACTACCCAAAAAGTATTACCTCCATTTATGCTTTAGCATTTATAACAATATTGTTGACTGGGGCGCTCTGTTTTCCAATCTGGATGGTGTATTGTAAGGAACGATGCATAGCTTCCCAAACTCACATGGTGCAGCCTGAGCTTTGTTATCAGAATTGAATTTATAGTGCAGCTGACCATCTCCGGCGAACCTCGATAATGGATTCCGGAACAGATCAAATGGCTAAACATGATAAACTAGAGCACTGAGCTTGCAGGATTTTGAGCTCCGGCAATCAGACATCATGCATCATGTTCTGCTGAAAGCTTGACATTTTTTGTATCTCATGGAACTTCGTACTTCCTAACTGAATCTACCGTCTCTTGTACTGCTAAACTCTAGATCTGAAGTGTACCTGATTTGCTCACTACATTTTATTAACAATTTCAGGAATTAATCTGCTGGATTGGTTCAGTAACATGAAGTATTATAATAAATTGTTGTATAAAGCGGTGATCGGGAGTACTCTTCTGCTGAGGCCAGTTTCCAGAAGGTGCTGCAACGTGAGGAGCTGCAACATGATCTGCAAACCTCTTCTGTGGTACGCAAAGTCGAGCGTGATCGCTCTCTAGTGCTTCGAAGTTCTAGTACCTGCTATTGTAAGCAACAGATCATGGATTCAAGAAAATTGTATCGATCTGCAACCTGGATGGAATGGTCGTTTCTATCAAGCAGCTGTGGAGCTTAAGGGATGTAAAGCATGTTCCCACACGCACATCTCCAGACCTCTGGGTAGTATTCTTGCTGTGTAATCGCTACATGAGGAACCCCAATGACGATATGGACTGGTTGACAAGGCTGACAAAGACCACAGCTTCCTCGACATGTAGGAGCAGAGGAACCCACTAGCACCCTTCTGTGCGCATGCATGACTTCTCCATGAACAGGCTGTTGTTTCTCTTTCCAGACCATGAAATCAGATCGGCGGATTCCATTCTGCAGACAAGATCATGGCAACCAAAACGTCAAGGAAGATGGAAAATTAGTCGGTCTAATGTTCATGGCAACTACTGCAGCTGGTGGATCAAGCTGACACATGAGGATGGAAGCTGTACCTGCAGCTTGTGAGGGTAATGCATCATTCTCTCTTCAGCTGCGACTGCAATTTGCTCAACTGACCGACTAGCAATGACCTCAACTGCTCCCGCTGCGCTTGATTGATATCCTGTTGTACCTACAAGCTCATACAGCCGATTCACAGACATTCGTCAAGAGATAATTTCTGCATCTAACCGGAGATAGAACTATTATACAATGGTACAGAGCCGTGCCAAAGCATAGATGGATGCCAGGATTTATGAAGGTCCTGTAAAGATTTCCTGCATATGCATCGCTCATCGACAGTCACCAAAAGCGATTTCAATCTAGCAGTCCTGCACTCGACTACAGATCCATGAACCCGGTGGGGTCGGCCGCTTACGTGTGTCACAGTGCCAGAAGACATGAAAAATTCCGAGTTTGATCACTCTGGACAGCATTGGCCATACACGAGTGCAACTACATTACTTACGAGGATCACGTCGTCCTGCAAAGGATAGCAGCGGAAATGTTATCAGGAGGAAAAGGAATAGGCATATGCAGCAGAGAGCCATTCCCAGCGAAATCCTGATCAGCCCTGCAGCTCGTTGAACCTTCATTCTCCTTTCAAGAAAGCAAGGTGGAAGAATCCATTTCCACGCAGTTGACATCTTTTCTAGTACTGTTCACACATGATGTCTTCATTCAGTGCTGATTGTGATCACCGCGCGGGAGCTCAAACCGGAAGTACTTGAACGAGGAAGAAGTAATGGCCTATATGATCGCAAAACTTCAAGCTTTTCAATGGAGCTTCCAGTACGAATTAAGGCTGATTTCCAATAAAAATTCGTGCGACTGCAAAATTGGACTCGGCTGAATCTTTCACAAGAACCCTGGATTATTCTCTCTTGCAGTCCTGGTGTTCCCTGAATCGCATTATAAGTCAGACCAAGCCCCCTCAAGTGCAACTCGCTCTTATACTGAAACTGCATCTATAGTAGACCCCTCTAATTAACTGCGCACGCAATCCCAACTACAGATTTCACTGTCAACTCTGCGGATCACTTAAATCTGTTAAACAACATAATATTCTTCATAATCCCCTGCTGGACCCAACATCCTTGAGATGGATATGAGTTCAAACACTAGATCACAATATGGAACGTGCAGCAGCTGCTTCTCAAAACAAAAACTTGATCATCAGATCCAATCTGCGACCTGAAGCAGCTTATAACTCCTACAAATATAGAGCACAAATGATGAGGTCTACAATATTATAACTACCAGCTAGCGAGATGTACATATGATATATTCGGATCATCAGCTCCCTGATCATCATTCTCAATAATTTTTGGAGCTCCAGAGCTTAGAATGCGTGCCTAGTGCAGCGACTAGATATATATATAAATATTGTTTAAGTTCCAGAGCTTGAAAATGCAGAAATGATCAGCTGATAAGAAATTTGTAAGACAAGCTTAGAATTATAAGATATTTTGGAATTCTGATCAACTAGAAGTTGCAGAGTACACAACCTTGAAAGCTCTTTGTTTTGGAACTTGCAGGGCGAGGAGCTGCAGCAGCTGGCTGGAACCCAGATATTGTTGTTGAGAGTTTGGTTGCTGTACAGACGTGATTAGATTGACCTAAGAGCGCGAGGTGCCGCTGAATCTGTTCGGCGGTCGGTCGAGCCGTTGGCCAGGCCCTTGTTCCCTCCCCACCCCCGCCCCCCCAAACCTCGATAGCACCGTTAAACTCTGCGCCCACCCACTTTCCCTTGCCACCCTCCCCTTTGTTACCTTTTTTTTCCAAATTCCCACAGGTCTGATTTGCTGTGCTCTCTTTGCTGAAGGCGAGAAATTTGTGTATGTATATGGGGGGTCCAGCTGTTGTTCTGTTGTTAAATGTTTTGGCTCAAGATTTGTCATAATAGGGGATCACCAGCGACATTTTATAAATGGAAGGGGCTACTATTATTGGGTTCACTCCTTTGGTGAAATAGCCCCTACAATTAGTACTTTAACTAGTGTTGCTTCGGTATGTTGGGCTGTGCCTGTTATCAACACTACTGGTATTGAGGACCCTACTAACCTGGTATAAGTACGACCTTAGGCATTAGGACCAGTACCAGCCTAGTATGGACCTGTGGTAACAGCAGGCTAATACCATTGTTACCATTGTTATGTTACTTTGAATATCAGCTCTATATATATACCCTCAAAGGGGCCAAAAGTCAGTCTTGGACAGGAGGTCAGGACCAGGATGGTAGAAAAGTTTTTAAAAGGACCCAACACCGAGGCTAATGATCATGCTTCATGCATCCTGGTACTGTGTTTTCTTTTATGAATTTCATACCAGGACAGGCTGGTATGTTCTAAAGTTGATACCAAGCCAACACTGGTAAAAAATTCCCATTTCTTGGGGTAAATTCTAAAAATTATAAATATCATCCTTATAATAAAATCAGGGTCTGTGACTCCAAATTTAACATTTCCCAGGTTCAATATAGACCCTAATAAGAGGCCGCACACAAGAAGAGGAAGGTCCCAGAGTAGGCGCTGGTTCACCCAGGGGTCTGGCCCTATAAGCATTTGCGGAAAGTTTCATGCCTTGGTAACGTACAATTTACTATGATAGTCATTATTTCATGTTTAAAACAGGAGTTGTAGAGGACCTCTTCATTGTGTCTGCTCCTGTCTTTATGATTTTCATCATGAGGGACTACCTAAGAGTCAAAGGGAGTATACAGGACTTTCCTGAATCCCTCATGTTGGCAATGGGTACCATAGTACCTTGGCAGCCTCAGCACATGTCTGTTGAATAATTAATAATTTTGAAATTTCATTTCAAGAAATAGAATATTCCAGAAGATTCGATATTTTTCTTCCTAAAAAACTTTTATTTGATAAAAAAAATTGTGCAAATTTCAACATTTCTGAAAATAATATTAGTTGTGTCAAAGCTGCCAAGGCAATAGGGTATCTGAAAATATAGCAGGAGGAATTCTGGGTGTTTTTCTTTTAAGTGGCAGGTTTCAAGAATGCCAACTACTACACTTGTACTACCTTAAAGCAGCAATGGGCAAACTGCCAAAGACTAAAGACCCTTCAAAATGAGAAGTACATCAATTGAGCTAAGACTTATTAGTAGGTCGTTTCTGTTATCCTTTTGGATTTTTTCCCTTTGGTTGTGTACTCTTACAACAAAGTGCAGTCACTGTTCATTGTTTAATATCAAGTGGAAACTGCCAAACACGAAATGACCACAAATCTAGAGGTTTCCAACTTTTAAAGGGTGTCAACTGTCGTTTTGCACTTGGAACTTGGAAGGTTGTTTTATTGACCCAATGTGCACTTATTCCATAATCTGCAAATTGACAAATATTCAGACATTATACATAACCACTAAACATCTGATAAGCCAGATCTGATTTTTTTGGGGAATTTTAATGTGTGGTTGGTGGAGAATCAAATTTTTTTTCATTTTACTTTACTTGGTTGTATGGATCATTTTCTATAAGTGCGAAATTTGGCAATAATAAATTTGGGGTAGGAGCTCTACAAAGCTTTTTACTTTTTAAAATTTTGAAAACATTCATTAAAAAAAAAAAGATTTTGAACTGGGTTCATTAGTATAGAAGGCATCCTCCTATAGGTAGCCAAACAACAGCAACATTTAAACAGAAATTACTCTTCTACCTGTGATGTTACTATTTAATGCTAAATCTTTCTTGGGATGCTACTAATGATGCAACATCAGAAAATTGAAAAACAAAATCAATGATTGTATTACAGGGAGCTCTTGGATTCCCCTTGTGAGAAAATTGTCTAACTTTATTTTCAAGAATGGACTTAAAATGCAACTGACAAGGAATTGTGACACAGAGAGTTTTGCACCATTCCAAAGGAGCCTGACAGGGAAAGTTCAATTATGCCATCTAGAGGGGTACTGTGAACCAATGTCAAAGGGGGAAGTTAGTAAGTTTTTCTTATTTGGAAAGCATCTATTGTGGGAAATGGATATTGCCTTTGACGTTGGTTCTCAGAGGGATTTCTAGCAGGAATAACTGAGAGCTTTGCCATATTGCACACGCGGAGTTGTATGGAAACTTGTTGTCTAACCTTATGGGACCATCAAGAAAACTTGAAATTTCCCTATGCAATCATGAAATGGTTTGCTTGACAATGGGAAAGTACCATGATTCGTCTGTTTCACAATGGGAAAATTAGAATAAAACATTGAAATATTGGTCCTACGATTTCCGTGGACAGCTTTCCCTATGTTTTGTTAATTCAACTTTAATTTTTCAAAGATTTGCACTCTCTTCCTTACAGGGAATCCCAAAAAAGCTTCTTGTCTCCCATTGATGCACTCTTGAGTAAGCAACTAGTTCACAAATTGAAACTCAACGCATGCACTTATTTTATCAGAACCTCAGTACCCAGATAGCAATGCCAAACAATAAACCATCTCAAAGCTCTTGGAAAACCCCATATATGAGCTGACTTAAAAGTCCAAACCAATGTTTACCACATATTGAAAAAACAGAATTATCAACCCAGGTATTGATAGCCTTGCAATCAATTATTTGACTTTCTGGAAAAATCAATAAATAACCAACCTGCCTTCTTCATATCATTCCAAGAACTTGAAAGACCTCAATGGGTCGGATGTTAATGTTTCAAATTTCAGTATCTTACCCAAATGATTGGAATTTCATCTAAATAAATTATCAATCTTAAAACCCTAAACATGTTTATGATAATAAAAAGTAGAAAAAATATAATCATTACCTACCCTACCTTGGCAATATCGCAAACAATACTCAAGGCGAGTATTTGAGAATCAACCCTTATGCATAATTGATGACTATTGCCCAAAAAAATAAAAAAATAATTAATAATCAGTGCATTACTTTGCCATGGGAATTGATAATTGATGAGTTTAAACATTTGAAAATATTGTATGATAACCTCTGTGGTCCAAAAATAAAAAATAAACTACATGGCCAGTTATGAAAAAAAGCAATAACTAGCCAACAGTTGTTCCAATGTTGGGATAATATATAAATTCCCTTCTGAGGTACTGCCCATTTTCAAAGATACTTTCATTAAAATTCCAGAAATTGCAAAACTTCATTCTTACTTGATTCTAGACTGAATTTGTTTTTCTTTGGTACTGAAGTTGATTCTTGCAGGTGCTAATTTGCTGTATATGCATGTGCAATCATGATAATAGGAGCCAAAAGCAGTTGTAATCATTATTTATTTATTTTTAAATTATAACTTTAAAATAGGTTTTAAATTTTTCTCATTATCAAATTTTATATTTTTATTTCATAAATATTTAAAATATGAAATTATTTCATTAACATTTGGAGCTTTAAAAATAGTGTAAAAATACTTGTAATCAATGCTTTTAAGCAATAAAAGGACTTATAAATGGGTGCAAGTATGTCAATAGGAGCCAATAGGATTACTTTAAAAAGGGATTGTGAATCATTTTTAGTTTTTTTCATTTTTTCATATGAAAAAAAAATTTGAATGAAATCTTTTGCAACTTGCTACTAAAAATACCTATAGTTACTGCACTAGATCACATGTTTTGTGTTAATCATTGTTGAATAAATATGAATTTTTCAAAGTGTGTAAATTCTAACAGATTTTGCATTCCATCTTGAAAATTTATCATAATTTTAAATCATTTCAAAATATGTTAACTATTTTAGTTTTTTTTTTAATATTATAAATTACAACTTTGTTTTGTATGTCATGCACATTACACCCCATTTACATGTAGTAAATGATTTTTGAAATTTTAAAAATTTTTAAATTTTTAAATTTCATACCTTTTAAATTGTGAGTGCTTTTTGAACTTGGGTAGTAGCCTACTACCATCTAAATTTTTATACCATCAAAAATAATGTTATTACAATAGTCCTTTACCTAGTCCTTTGTAAAATTAACCACGTTTGACACAAAACTTATTCAAGTTCATACATCTTTTTTTTAAATCAAAACTCAAAATTCAATTTAATGAATTTCTAATTTGAATTCCTTAACTTTCATATTAGTTAGTTAGTACAACATGGAATGAATAACATAACTTTTTTACGTAAAAAGAAAACATATGTAAAAAAGTTTATAGTTTTCACCACTATCCAACATGATTTGTGACACCTATCTTTGTACTCGTACCCAAATAGACTTGAAAAAAATATTATGACATATTTTTCGCACAAACCTTAACAAAATAATACAAAGAAATTTTTGAAACATTTTTTTTAAAATTGAATTTTATTTTCAAAAATATTCCCCAAAAGCTATTACCTAAGAGGACACTAGTGACTCCTATTAGTTCGTTCACACCCATGCATGAATGTCAAGTCTAAAACCCATTTTTTATCAATGAAACTTTGAATGCAGCTTTGAGTAGCACCAAGTTCCTTGGTTGCACATGAGATCAATTTGGCTTTTCTATTCATTAGCTCTTGCTTAATATTGGCTGAAATTTCTAACAAAGAAGTCTGAATCTGTAAATTTTAATCTAATCAATCATATGTGATCTTTATCATGGATTAACAGATTGGCCTAGACTTCTACCTAAAGCTTCAATTGGAGTTTAAATGGGTATAGAAAGGTCAAGGGTTAAAAAGTACCACGCAGCCAAATCCCTTTTGAGCATTTTTGGCAAGTGAGAACGCCGCTAGATCAGGAGAGGGGACCAGACAAGTGTAAGCAATTGTACATCATCTTGGAGCTTTGAATTCACACCAATTCAAGTTGAAGAATAAAATTTGTGACTGAAACTTTTTGTCTGCAACACAAATGGAATGCTGAAAAGTAGTTAGAGGCATCCCTACTTACTTACTTCAATGTGCGATCATGAGCCCTGTGGAACAAAGTTTTCCTAAGTTTGCATCTAAAAACATTGAAAAAATTGTTTCTTCTCATTTTCACACCACATTAATCTTAACTTTCCCAATGAAGATGCCTATGTCAACTCAAAAAAAACCAATGTTGAGTCACTACTACCACTATAGCTCTCTCTCATGTCTGGAAAATTATTTTTGGCTGGAGAAAAGCGATAAGAGAATTGCACGGGTTACTATTTCTATTCAACAACTTGTTACCAAGAGATAAAAAATTGTGTTAGGTCAATTTAAATCCTACTTGATTGATTGATTGATCTGCTATTTATAATCTGTCACTTTGGTTCTTTGATCAGATTATTCAATTCGATCCACTTACTTTATTATTAGTGACCTCTCACTTTTTCAAGTTTATGGGTGGGACTTGGGATATGTAAGTAATAATGAATGTGGAAAATACTCATGAAAGTCTAAATACCCAATATGGATAGATCTGCTCTATAATTATTGAAGATCTGAAGAGGGAAAAAACTGTATTGGAAACAACACATAGATTGCATTGCCTTCCAAACACCAGATCTTGCATATGTGGTCGTAATTAGAGCTCAATATTGTAAACATGAACAACCATCATTTCACCTAACACTCATCACATTAGCCAACCAGAGACCTCCTAGAGGACATTGGTTCAATTAGGCTCAAGTGTCCAATTGCATGAGAACATGGAACTAATGGCATAGTAGCCCAGTGTGGAGATTAAGGTTTCAGTCCTGAAAGTGCTACACATTGTATCCAAAACAAGGTGCTCTTCACAAGTGTTCACAGACAAGTGTTACAACTAATGAAAGAGTCTTTTGAAGGCAAACACAAAAACCCCCAATGATTCAAAACAGTCCAAATTGTATAATTAACTAAGACTTACATACAAAAATGTAGGATTCTTCCCAGACTAGAGAGGTAGGTAACTTGGTACGTGATCTACCAACCTGTAAACCTTGTTCATTCTCAACCTTGTGCCTATGATTGAACACCTGATCTTCAAATATTATGTTGAATTTGTTATCGCACCCAATCAGAAAAGTGAGTTTTGTGTTCATTTATGCTTTGTATGAAAACAATTATTGACCTAACTTATGGTGTGATGATGTTTGGTGATGGGATTTGAATTGTAACATTCTAATGCATACAACTAATCATGATGATGAAACAAAGTGAGTCATATTATAATCATAACCTTCATGTTCTCAAGGAGGTCTCTGCCTTTTTTTATTATTACGAGCTTGATATCAAGGTGAAGTGGGTGGTCATCAACTTGCTTTCATTGGTGAGCATTGAAGACAAGAGCCGAGAGGTCTTCCCTATATTCTTAACTCAATCTAATTTAGTTGCCCCCTTCTACGTGGTCTTCTTCTACTATATCATTGCTTCTTTTCTTGCAAACTCTTGTAAGTCTGGCCATTCTTTTGCATGAGAAGACTTCTAGTTTTTCATTTTGTTTGCTACTATATTTGCTTAGGGATTTGCATCTTTGAGGAGGATGTTCTATGTAATTGAACATCATGAATATCCATGACTATATCTGACAATGGGATGCCATTCCAAGTAGCCAAAAAGATTCATCCTCTCACATTGCAAGTGTTGGTTGAAGTGTGTTTTTCTCTCGACTCATTGATTGTTCATTTTGACTTCATTAGAAGTGATTTTTTTGCCATCTTAATTAATTTCCTTTGTCATTTTCTCTCTAGGATTTTGATTCATGTTTGGCAACAGGTAATATTATTCATGCATGTGCTGCCATCGAGAGTTGTGTTCTTGCCCTTGAGGTGGATCATGTTGCTTTTCACAAGGCCTTATTTCTGTTGGTGAAAGAATCTGAACCCGAGGATACACAATTGAAGGATTACAATTTCAATCTAAATTCCCCCCCAAAGAAGATAATAAATAAACAATTAGATTGTGAATAAATTGTTGATAGTACTATTTTGATTTCAATCCACATCTTGCAATGTTTGATGTTCATCTAAGTGTTGTTGTTGCTTGTAAAAACATGCCAACTTCACACCCTTTGAATAATGTTCCCTTTTTTGCATGCAAGGAATTTTTTTTAAATCTTTTTGTTAGCCCAGTTCTACCTTCATATGTTGAGGCTCAACCTAGAGTTCTAACATATTTCCAATCCCTAGATCCATCGTTCAAAAACACTAGCATTAACTTAAGAATTCATGCATTCATAGATGAATTTTTTTTAAATGGGTATTTTTTTTCTTTGTTTTCTACTATATGTGAACTTGGGGTCGACAATTGTTTCAATCAAATTGTTGTTAGGATGGGTGGAGAGTTCAATCTCTTATTTTCTCTATAGATATTATAGATATTACACTTGTGTTTCATGTCATCGCAATGTTGTGCATTTTTGGATTATGTACTTTCTATGTAACCTTTACTTGGGATCTTTTTCCTTAAAAAACAACATTTTTCCAAACAAGATTTTTACCCCCTTCCATGGTCGTCTCTAGTCAAACCTTTTCATTTCTTTGCAAACATGGAGTTCTTTGCTTGGGTATGTAAATATTGAAAGTTCAGCATTTTCAATTAGCAACAACAAGATTTAGAATAAATCAAATTTTAACTGTAGATGACAAATAGTCACATGTAGTTGCATAGTCACCACCTTTTTTAATTTATAACTATTTTTGTGATTATGGTGCAATTACTAAATTGTGCATTATTGCATGTCCCCTAGTTACTTGGATTTTTCATCCAAGAACAGGCTCCCATGTTCATTTAGTCGCAAACTTAGTTGCAAACTTGATATGATTTCAAGAAGTTTTTTTATTTTAAAATCTTGGTAGCTCCTAATGTATTAAACAAGATATTATTTATATTGGAACCATGGAATGCCACGTGGGAATTTTGATGATGTGGAAGAATATACCTCCATGTCAAAAGTGTCCATAAAAAAATATTCTCACTAACTTGGATGGAATATACTTGGAATATTTTTCCTTGTTCATGTTCATTCTCACCTACTCATGGAATAACATCCTTAGGTAGGAAGTAGGTAGGTTGTAGGAGATAGGAAATAGGAGGTAGGTTGGTAAGTTATATGAGGTAGGTGGGTGAGTGGGTAAGTTAGAAGGTGGGTAGGTAAGCAAGTTGGTAGGTAGGTTGGTTATAAGAAGTAAGTAGGTGGGTGAATGGGTAAGTAAATAGGGTAGGTAGGTAGGTGGATGGGTGGGTCAATGCATGTGTAAATAAGTAAGTAGGTAGGTAGGTGGTTAACATTACCCATGTCATCATACACCAGCCATTTTCTAGTAATTCCCAACTACTTCTTCATATTCCAACCATTTCACAATCATTTTAAACTACCATGTCAATATTATCCATGTCATTGCATGGTAGTCATTCTTCAACCATACATCAATTGTTGAATGTTGTTCAAAATATAGTCATTTGATAGTTGCATTGAAAAGCCATGTCATCATTCCACATTATGTTAAACAATAATCAATTTATAATCATATATACAAGTGACAAAATCCGCATCATTCTATCCTTTGTCATGGATGTTAAGGATTAAAAAATTACAAACTAATGATTTTGTTATTACCATATGCAATATTATCATCCATAAATGACAAAAACATCTCATTTATGACTCTTTTTCTCCACATAGGATTAAAAGTTATAATATATGACTAAATCATTCGTAAAGTCATTGAAAACTTCTAGTCATTGTTTACTTAGTTGCAAATGACAATATTACTTTTAATGAAGATCAAAGAAGTGCATTATTAGTGTTGAAATCGCATTTACCCAAAAAAAGGAGTAGACTTAGTCAATTGACCATGTGAACACAAAAGGTTTTAATCCATTTTAGCTATACCCTAAACCAATTTGGTTACAATGTTAGGTTAGTGATGAGAATATATGCATGTTATTGCAAATTGTATATGCATCATTGTGGTATATTTCTATTGATGTCAATGAATTATTGCCATGTGTGAGTTGTTTTTACAATTTGTATTACAACTAAACTCTTGGGTCCAATACTGCATAATAGGGTGTGAAAGCTTTTTGTTGGTAAATGTTTTTGTTGAACCAAACATAACATTTTATGTTCCATTATTTTTGGTAATGCACATCTCTATTGAAAAATATACCATATTTTTGGAGCTCCATTATTTTGGAAACTTGTTATTTTTGTACAAGGTTTTTGGAGCATACATATATTTGTGGTTGAACATATTCAAGTCAATTTACATTCATTAGTATGTCATTTGATTGCATACAACATGTTTTTTTGTCAAACATCAATTATACCAATGTGATTGAACTTACAATGGTAGGATAACACATCCATTAGTCTAGAAACAAGAGATAAAAACTTGTAATTCCAATGATAAGAAATGCAAATAATTTTACAAATGAACCAACATGCTAACAATATTGGAAAATGATAATTATCAAATATCAATTGATGAAACAATGTAACCTTAAAAAAAATTCATGTACATATCCTCAACAAAATCTAAACATGCAATTTACAAAAGAATGGGTTTTTTAATTGGCACATGTTTGTGCAATAATAAGAAATTTAGTAGTTCAAGCTTAAAGAACAATATGCTTATAGATTTTTAAGAAATACAATCCATAATTTTTTGAATTCACAATGAAATTAGAATTAAAAAGTATGATGCTTCAATGGCAATGTATTTCTTTTCATAGTATGTAACCTTCAACTACTATTGCATTTCATTATATTATAGAATGTTTCAAAATGCCTAGCCTAACTATAAAAACACATGGTGCACCAAGGTAAAAGCACGTCATTGGGGGGGGCAACTTGGGGAGTTTCATGACATGTGTGTAAAGTATACACTTACAAAATGTGTTGCATTTAATTTTGGGCTTTATTTTTGGTATTTGGACTTCATATTTTAATTTTCAAAAAGCTAATGTTATCTAATATTATTTGAAAAAAGAAATTATATTTAAAAATTAGATTCAAAGAATAATGGGTATATTTATGGTATATGTAATATAATAGAACTCATTTTTTAAAAATTACAATAGGTTTTGGTTGAATGAATAAACCAAAAAACTTTTGAATTGAAAATTAAAAAAATGGCCCACCTTGCATATCTTGTCATCTTCCATTTGATAATCATTATTTGTCAAATTGTTAATTTACTACATATTTGGGCAAATGCATAGTAAGGTGGCTCATTTTAAGCAGATGCTCCATTCCATAGGAGTCCATAAAAAATTTGCTAAAGAACATGGTTATTTTGTTTATCATAACTTATGATTATAATTATTTATAAGTTGATGTTCATACATTTGTGAACATCATGTTTTATTTTTAAACTTAAATAAAATGATGATCATAAGTAAAATATTTTGTTCATACTTGTTACCTTGTTTTATACTTGAAAACACAAAAAAAATAATTTTTCAAAGTTCTAACCTTCCTCTAGCATTTCAAAACAAATGAATTTTTATTTATTTTTCATGGGCATCTCTAGCCTCCTTCTAGCTTTCTAAAGCAATTTCTATCATATCATTTGGACTTGAAAAGGTACCCCAAAAGTATCCCCCATTTTTTCGAGGTTGGGGATGATTTTAGTTATGAAAACAAACCCAATTAACAAAAACAATTATATTAGAATGTTCACATCAATATTGAGGTGTTTGAAAAAAAAACCAAAAACTTGCAAAAACATTTCACCTATTTTCAAGTATTTGAATTTTATTTTTCAAACTACCACAAATTTTAGGTCCAATTCAAGTACTTGCAAGTAGCTTAAACAAACATTATTATATTAAATCTAGCTTTTGAAGTCCATGCAAACAAGAGTTTTAAAATAATGCACCTTAGAAAAAATTATTATCCCCATAAAATAATCTACTTGTTAATCCTTTTTCTTTAGGGACCCCAATATTTTGTTGCTTACACTACTTTTTGTGTATACTTTACCATGCAATCAAATGTTAGTTGTTTTGATGGATGCAATTTTTTTTAAATCATAATACCTGAAACATAATAATAAATTCCATATGAATAATGGATTTTTTAGATATTTCATAAACAAAAATTGAAAGAAAAAGTAATTTGTAGTTCACAAGGATTTATGAAAACAATGTCAAATTTGAACCATTCTAAATTCCATAAAAACATATTTGTTAAGGTTTTCAAAAAAATGGTCCCATATATATGTTATTTATTCCATTTTTCAATATATAGTTAGTCAGTAAAAATCAATTAAATTGAAATTTACTATGAATACATTGATGTTATACCATTACAGTTAGGAAACTAGTCCATATGTTGTCCCTTCAAAAGTCCATTATTAACAATTATAGATGTAACATTTTCAAATATATATATATAGTTTCATATTCAAGAATCGATTATCAATTAAAAAATTAAAACATATGTTTATCACCACATCCATTTAAACAAAATGTACCCTACAGAAATATGAATGTGATTCCATAAGTGAAGCACCTTACGATGTATTCACCCATCTATGGTCATTGTTGTAAGAAACACCCATTTGTAATGATCAAACTCTTCACATTGCTCCCAAACTTGTTCCAATCATATGGAATCATAATGTTTAGTAGAGACTAAAAAGCTCATAAAGATTAGAAATCATTTCTATCATTTCTTGAGAACATTTACATTCTTTGAAACATTGTGACATATTTTTGTGGCACATATGTATTCTAGCATCACATCATATGAAATAAAAATTTATAGTTTCTTTGGCATTACTTCTTTATGTTTTGGCTTACCATAATATATATGCAAAAACATTGTGAAAATCCTTCATAATAATAACATGGTTGAAGTTCAAACATGCGACCCCTAAAAAAGAGTAAAAGATGATAACAATCTTGGCTTCCTCATAGTATGCTTTCACCCACCACAATGTACCAAATGCGTTGGGGTGGGCAACTTATTTCAAACCCATGGAACATTCTACCTTGCCCACATTTAATCATTGGTAGTTCCAGATACTTCAAATCTTAACCACCTTTGGTGTATACCAACATCAATGCATCCATCCAATTGCACACAAAAAATTATACATTGGTTGTTGCACTTGGAAAATGGTCTTGCATGTTTTTTCTTCCTTGAAAAGATGAAGTTTTGAAATGTGTATTCTCTATGCTTCTATTGGTTAACAAACCAACTATTGTGTGATTACTTTCCTTGCAAAACTTAAAATTGGTCAACAATTGGACATGGTACAAGCAATTAATACAATAAATCATGGATTTTTGGTGCCTAATGTTACATGATCTTGACGACTATAAGGTCCGAAACATATGTATACCTTTTAGTTTGCATATAAATTAACATGGTACACACAACTTGGTAAAGAAATACAAAAAATCTTTCTTGCAACAAACTAATGAAACCTTGTTCACACAAATCAACACTTAGTTTCAACCTCAAAATCATATAATGGTTCTAAAAATGATGAGTATTCCATCCCTTTCTCTAGTCAAAACCCCACCAAAGACATTAGGTAGCAACCCATGTTACAAGTGGGCATATGCATCTTTTCTTCAAACTATGTTAAACATAGTATGCAACTCCTTGTGTCAACTTATGGGCTAGCTATCAATGGAAAGAATAAAAAAAGATGTAAGCATGCTAGAAAACAAATTTAAAAAATCCAAAAAATTTGTTTTCATAACACTAATCAATGTTATGCACACTTCATCATACAATATGTATAAAAGAAAAGGAAATATGGTCATGTATTACAACATGTAGAAATCAATGCCCATTACAACTCAATGGATGCAGTAGCATGCCTTATGCCATCTTTTACATGAGCACCAAGCACTTAAACCTTATGATCAATTGGCACCATTGGGAATTTGATGGCCTTAATGTGGCTTGCATGAACATAAACAATATGGGACCTCATCAATAAAACATAAGAAAAGCCCACCCAACCCCAAACTTTGGTAATATTTCGTAGCCAATACAATGTCACTTGCCCAAAATTGTTGGCCCCATGGGCAAGTGAAAGGTTGGAAACCATGAAGCTAATTTGTGTGCATATATAATACAATGTAAATATCCACTTTTTTTAATTTCCTTCCTTTGCATTCACAACATAATTGTCTCCTAGTGAAATGTAGGCAACAAGGTTAACACCATCACTTTGTATTCATCCCACTTGTCTTCTTGAAAGGTCACTTCCATGGCATTACGTACATACCCCCGCAATATTAAATATTAGTACCTCAACCTCCTAATGTTTAGTCTATGACAAATTCTCACATGCTAAGAAATTAAATCCACACAAAAACAACATAAACAAGCCAAGTATTTTTTCAATAGCTTGTTCATGTCCATGGACTCAATAGATTGCATGGAATGCACATCCCTTGTCCCTTTTATCAAATTAGTTGTGTGCTCAATGACAATGTTTACATTAGTTGGTTTTACATCCCAAAAGGTGTGCAAATCTAGTCTTTGCTCCCTTGAATAAGATGTTTATCATTATGTATTCATACAAGTTTCACTAGAAAAAATCTACATATTTTCAACTTCAATTTGCAACAATGTTTAGTCACAAATGACATTTGCAACTAAAATGGCTTGTAGTTGCATTGAACAAGTTGCATGTGACACACTAGTAGAATTTTTGTCATTTGCAACCAGTCATTATGCACTTGCATGCAACTAGGTTTCATTTGCAACTACATTGGTTGTGTATGTAATTACAAAACTGATAATTATACAAAATGGACATATGTCACAAGAATCATGGCCTAAGCTAATACATACCTACATTAAAATATTCAATATATCTACCTAAGCTATGTATAGTAGTCTTATTGTTTAAATACTAAGGCTAAACACATGCTAATTCATGCTACCCACTTGGCAAAACATTGGTTAGATTTAACTTTATTTCACATTAATCAAGGTTAAACTAAGCATGATTAAATTAACTTTGGATAAACTAACCATGTGTAAATTAACTTTGGTTAAACTAACCATGGGTAAACTAATTTTGGCTAAATGAACATTGGCTAACTAACTATGGTTAAAACTCACCAAAAAATAAAACTAGTTAGGAAGTTAAATTAAAGTAACAATGGGTAAATTCACATGACTAAATTAAACATGGCTAAGTTAACCAATAAATTTAACCTTCTAGTTAATCTAACCATGGATAATTTAATCAAAGTTAGTTAGCCAAAAAATATATATTATTGTACAATTAACATTATAGATAATCATATATTATTATTAAAAATTTATTATAATTATACTTATTACTTACTAATGAAAAACTATTATTATTAACCTAATCTAGTTACTAACCTAAGTTAGGTATTAATTTAAATTGGGTAATAATAATGTAATATTATTGATCATTAATTATTGTTGGTAATCATAACTATTGAAATGTTATTATTATTATTATTATTATTATTATTTACCATTCAATTAGTAATATTTTTATCATTATATTATATTATTATTACTTATTACATTATATTACTTATAATATATTTAATTTAACTAGTAGGTAAACTAGGTTAATATGGCATAGGTAGCATGTAGTATTTGTAGGTACTTGCAATTGAATTTTTTATCCCATATTTTTCACCTTAGATTCCAAATGTGCACATTATATAAATGCATTTGCCTTGTTCACAAACCAAGTACCAAATGCCATTTGGGATGGGCAAATAAAAAAGGTTCAACCTTAAAGGCTAAATACCTACAACCTACCTCCTTGCCTAATTAATTAAAAATAATAATCAATGGTTTTTTTAAAATTGTCATGTGTCACTGCATAATTGGCTTTCACAAATGGACACGTGTCAAAATCTTATTCACATTTTATTAAATGGCCAAGATATTATTAATTTATTAATAATGAAAAATAATGAAATAATGTTTAAATGCCACATGTCACCATATAATTAACCTTGACCAATGAACACATGTCATCATAGGCAACCTTTGCATAATAATATAAATGCATAAAATATAAATTCATACCATATATATTGTCCACATATAGATTGTCATATGCAACTTTTGGTCATGTGCAACTTATTTTATGCAACTATATATGGGGTTTAACAATTGCGTACAACAGTTTCAAAATGATAGTTTAATTCTAATGGACATTAGTAATAAATGTTGATATCATGATGATGTCATCTCACAAACAATGGATGAAATATATATTTGAGTTGATTGTAGTTTCCATTTGTTGACTATATAGCACATGCAACTATCATACAACTAATGGCCAATTTTTAATGACCAATCATATTAAATTAGCTAAATAAAATATTAAATTTATTACCAAAATTTTAATTTCAACCTTTTTTTAAAGTTTTTTATTCATACATGTGGGCAAATAGTTTTGTGCCACATGGCAACATTTATGTTTTTTGAAACATTTAAAATAAAAATATGTGGGTAGGTAAAGAATCCTAGGATAAGTAACTAGGTAAATGCATGTAGGTAAATAGGTAATAGGCCTAAGTAGGTAGGTAGGTAAGTAGGTTTATATAGGTACATATGTATGTAAGTAGTCTAACATAGGTAAATAGGTTGAAGTATAGGTACGTAAGTCTTAAGACTTTTTTAAATTATTTTATTTTGGATTAAACCAAGCTAAGGTTGAACTTCTATAGTTGGTTAATCCCATTTGGCAAATCCTATGTATTTTAATGTTTATAATGCATTTAGTTATATAGTTGACACATTTGAAAGGGAAACCATACTATATGATATATAAAATCTAGTCATAACCTATTTGCAAATAGTTTGTAATTAGTTTGCAACTAGATTATTATCCCATACAATTTGGTTTCCATTTTAATTGTCTCAACTCCATAAGTACCTCACTAATTAATTAACTAATTACTACATATTAATAATTATTAATAATTTATACAAATGGCATCAAATATTAATTAATAGTTACTTAATTAAATAAATGGCTTATAGTAAAAATCCATCAATAATCAATATTAATTGATTAATATGAATGATCAAGTATTAAATATTATTTATTCAATAATTTATAAAATATTAATATTAAATGAATAAATTTTAATTTTAATAATTAATAATTTCAATAATATTTAATTCTTAATTGTTTAATTTTAACTATTAATTACTAATCATCAAATATTAATCATTATTTATTATTAACTAAAAAATATTCAATATTAATTAATTGCATCATAATTATTGATAGGAAAAAAATAGTAGATATAAATTTAACTCACTTTTTTACACCTTTAGTATACCTTTAATGTATTTTTCACAAAAAAATTACATTAAAGCTTACAAATATGTTGATAATATTCATAATAAATATTTATTACAATCTAAATAGACTTTTTATTGTATAATCCCAAATATTTATTTTTATTATGCCCATAATATAGATTGTACATCTTTACAATTACACTTTCAAGTTGTTTGTGATTAAATTTTGGTTACACATACAATTAATGGGCCATGCTCAAGGCATATTCATGGATGAATATTATTTTTAAAACATCCATATAGGAGGATGAAGAAGATAATAGTCACACATTAATTGCAATATAGTCGCAAACCCTCCCCAAATTTGGTTAAATCGATAAGTAGTTACAAAAGTAATCACAAATAATACATAATTGCATATAGTCACAAATAGGATGGTTGCATATCCTCAAATTTCTTTTAGTGTATGAAGAAAATTGATCACTTGTTTTACATTTTGAAATTGAAACCTTTCTATATCCCATTGAATTCACTTTTACTAAACATCTTTAAGATTGCACCAACCCCAGCATGAGGACCTTTTGCATGGCTTGAGCAAAAAAAACTACACATACAATTACATCCACCCATGAGGTGAAAGGTAATGACTCATGAAATAAAAAAGTATTTTGTTCTTGAATTGAAATTTAAAACCCATAGTTCCAATAAACCATATTTGATGTTGTTTGGGCTTGAACTCAACCTTCATTGTGTCGTCCCAATTTGTAAGTGTTAACAATGTTGTATAATATAGATGTCAAGGGGTATTATCACTAGAGATGTAAAAGTGGTAGCTCATAACAATGTTTGATTTTTCATCATTTGGGTTAGGGTTTGGATTCCACATCCAAGTGATATGCACAAGTATTGTGCATTGATAGTTATGCCAATGCATAGACTACATTTTGCTTTGGATCTCAAATTAACTATAGTTTTTAGCAAAATCAATTTTCAAAGCCATAATGTCATCATGGATCCAAGTAGTTTTGAAAGAAAATTTTGAATTATTGATCATGCCACCTTGTAATAAAATTGTGATGTACAAAATATCACAACCAATTAGGCTTCAAAATAGAATAAACTCCATGGAATTAGTTTCTAATAAATGCATAAGTTTTTTTTTTTTTCCTTGCCTTTTTTAATGACAACCTTTTCCGTGTTAAAACATTTCCAACAAACTATAACAAACAAGGTGCCTTCTTCCTCATTTGAATAGAGTGTCAAATTGTCCACACCATAATTAACGCACCCCCAAGCTCGTTGATGGACTCAACTACAAGTCCAAAAATGAAGACAACAGAAGGAGGAATTGGGGTGCGATCCCTAACTCGCAGCACTTTAGGGTAGAGGGGTGTGCTGGAACTCTAGGATGGGACTAGGATGAGTGACAAGTGGTTCACTTATTCACACTGACCTGCACAAACTAAGCAACAAGTTGGTTAATGCATAATCGAAGCATTTTTTATGCATGGATAAGGCAAAGGTAAACATGGATTCACAAGACTCACCACGGCCCGAACTTAAGGGAAGCTATCACCTTCCCCCTTATAGTATTCTTTGTGCCTGACCATAGGGCCAACACTCAAATGTCATTCTATCCCGAGAGTTCCGAAATTCGCAAAATTGGGACTCCCGCAACTTTGGAGCCCCATAACTTTGTGTGCAAACCTCCAATTGAGGTGAGATTTAAAGAAAAGTTATAGCCCTTGTTGAAAACTTTTCAACAATATGTGACACGCTACCTACATGAAATGAAATCACGGCGATTCTTGACTTTTAATGGTTGGGAATCAAATTGGTAATTTGATTTTTAGCCCTTCTTTAGCTAAAACTTGTGTTTTAAGTACCCAAATGGGTCATAAAAGCCCACTTTAGACATCTACGTTCCAAAAGCTTTCCATCGAAATAACAAAATCTTCAATCTAATGGGTTTAACCCCTAAATCACTCTTTGAAGATTTGGAAGTCCATCAAGACTCCAACTTTTTAAGTGGGAGCTTATTTGGGAGTGTGGAGGTTCATTTCTTCACACTCTCCCACACTCCTAAGAACATGAAATGTGACTTTTGGGCTTCACTCTTGACCCACACCTTCACAAACTTTTGCCTTGGTCGCGAACCCAAGGTTAAAGTTGCAACAACAATCCTTACATGTCCCAAACGTACAATCTCAAAACATGCCATTTATAATGGGTGTCCTTAGGACAAACAATGGTTTCCCAAAATGTAATTATGGCAAGATTGGCATGTGAACCCACACAACTAGTAAAAGAGTCACATATAGTTCTAAAAATTACTTCACATTCATAATGAAATTTTGAATGTAATCCATAATAAAAGAGTAAATGTGTTCAAAGTGAAAGAACTAGAAAGAATATAAATTACAATAATGTCCAATCTCAAGGAGATGAATTGGCACTAAGTGATAAATTTTCAAACATCTTACATAAATTAGAGATCATCATGTTTGGTGATTTCACCTATCAATGTTCACACTCACAAAAAATAGTATACCCTACATTTGTCCGCCATGGTGGAACATTCCTTGTCAATGTATAAGGTGGCACTATATTTTATTAAATATTCATGTGCGTGGGTTCAAAAAATAACTAGCAATAATGAAAATGAACCATTGATTAAAACAACTTAAACACCTTTACAAGCAACGTTAGTAGGTCTAACCACATTATTAGGAGCCACCATGCCCCCCTTTAGAACACTATTTTATTTTTAAAATATTTTTAGAATGTTTTTAGAATGTTTTTAATATGTCTTAAAAAAAATTAATTTAAAAAAAAAATCTTAATACTATTAAGTTATGGTGTATATTTTTAAAATCCCAAAATATGTCATTAAAAAATATTTTCAAATTGTGGTTTTAGTGTCAAAGCTATTTTTAAATTACTTTCATGCAATTTTTAAATAGTGGTTACAAGAGGTTAAAAATCCTTATACTTATTTACACTCACTTGATTGATTACAAATTTGTATGATATGTACATAATGTATTCATAGTAACATTTTGTAAATATTTTATTATTATTATTTTAAAAAATTTACAATCCAAAGTTCAAAAAATTAAGCAATGGTTATGATTGCTTTTGGTACATGTTCGTATGATTGCACCCTAGTGCGTAAATTATAAACAGAGACAATTTCTATTAATAGAAAAGTAAAATAGAGTTCTTTCAATATGTGAAGTTTCATACAGAGAATGCATAAGAAGGAGAAAAAGCAAGCAAAAATCAAGCTCGATATTGTAGTGGAAAAAATAAGCTAGGAAAGATCTCAAGAGAAACAAACACTGAAAAATCATTTATTCCACCAAAAAGCCCTCACAAAAGTAATGTGAAAATGCCTACTAAAGATAGTGAAGAAAGAATGATGACTATAATTGAAGACTTGACGAAACAATTTGTAAACAATTTTTGTCTTCTTCATTCCAAAAAAAGGAAAAGTCAAAAATACAATGTAATGCACAAGGAAGAGATCATGACGAATGGTGTAGTCTTTAAAATATTTTAAGCAAGAGGAAACATAGGATGCAACATCATTTAGTGAAAAAGATGAGGTCCCCGTTGTGATAGAAAGGGACATCCAAGAATTCAAAGACAAATAGACAATGTATTGAATCTTTCCATATTCGAGTTTGTCAAGCATTGACATCCATGAATTCTAATCTAGAGCAACAATGTTTTGATACCACAAGAATGCAAGTTTTAGATAGCCTCCTAGTAGCTATATATATTTCATGCCACACTTTGGACATTTTATGCTTGTTTGGAATGTTTTTGATCATGTACACCTAAATGTGAATTGGGGTTTATGCACCCTCCCCTATTGTCAACGTTGACCATAAGGAGGATTGTTTTTAAGAACAAATTGTGGATAAGACATCCATTGAATTGCACATGTAAACATAGATGAAATAATGAAATGTGGTAACTGAAAGTGATTGGATAATTGAATTTGATGGAAATATTAATTTGTTTGATAGAATAAATCACATCTGAAGAATTGAAATTATGTTAAGAAAATTGTAAAACTCAACTGGACATTTCAAAATATACATTTTTTTTATGATATCCATCACCAAATGGCAATTCTAGATTTTGGAAATTACACTAAGACATATAAATGCAGCCAATATTTGTGCAAAGATTTCATTTGAATATGGGAACAAAATTTTCAATGAATTTTCCCAATGCAAGGATCAAAAAATGGAGAGCTTTGTGTTCAGATGAACAAATTATGTTTATGGAAAAGATGATGTAAATAACATACAAAAAATATATTTAACTATGACAATTTTTAAAATAAAGTTGAAAAAAAAACCCAATAAGTAGGAGAAAGAGCTTAAGGAAGAGCTTAATCAATATATTATCTTCCACTAAAAGATCTAGTCCAAACTTTCAATTGCTTCATCATTAATGAATCTTAATACTAAATTGCCATACTTCCTTTTGTTACTAAAAGATGGAAGCATGGAGCAAGTGGCCATTTGTCGAACGATGCTTTTGGCATATTCAAATAATGATTTGTGTGAAGGGGGACTAGGGAAAAAATCATTTTGAACATAAAATGGAACAAAAGGAAATGCAAATGGTTGGGTATTTCTACAAAACACAAAACATCAATCTAAAGTGTGAGATTTGAAATAAAATACAAATAAATGAACAAACAACTAAACTACCAATAAACTAGAACTTACTCACAATCAACATTCACTCTCAATCTTTTTTCGGGTGGGGAATCTGAAGGGCCGTAAGTAGACATCTCAAGATCAATTTGAAGTCTAACTTCTTCCAAAAGGGGCTTGACCACCTCCTCATAAACATCATTGTTTGGTTCAAGCATAAGAACATGATAACCAAAAGACTAACATGCACAAATATAATTTCCTAGGAAGACAATGAAATACCATAAGAATGAAAAATTGCAGAAAAAACAAAATCACAAACAAGGTTCCAAACATATTTAAATAGGTTACCTATGGAAGAGTTCATGCCAATAACCAGAGAACCTTTAAAAGGACACACTTGGATTAGAACCCCCATTGTGGAGACATGGACTTCTTGTCCTCCTTTAAATGGAATTCCTATAAAAGACTTCTGCATTGAATCAATGTTAGTCTTATTGTACAAAATATCATCCTCCACTAACAATAACCCAAGCCTCAATTGAATTTGTGAATAGAAAATGACCAAAATTAGATATGGACAATGAATGGGTTGAATCAAAAGGACTTTGAGAAGGAAGAAGACAAAAACTTACCATTTTCCCCCATAGTTCATTGCTCGTTCGTGGTAAAATGTTAATCATCGCCCACCTCAATAAGATTTCATATCCATTCCTTCCAAATAGGATTTGATTTCCTTGAACACACGAGGATCATCATCATGGAAAACAACAATTGCACCGTTGGCACGGAAGTACTTGTTTGCAAAAGCAAATACTCCATACACATAGTTATTTATTTGTCAATTCCAGAAATGGACATCAATCATGTGTTTGGACATGAGAAGAACCGGTAAATTAGATGGGACTTTGGCAATGAGAAGAGTTGGCATCCCATATCCAAAATCTTGTACACTAGTAATAAGAAGAATTGGCATCCCACATCTAAAATTTTGTACATTAGCAACGATAATGGTACAAATCATGATGTTGACTTACACATGTGGGAAATTTATATTCAAAATTCATTGAAAGAGTACCTTAGTTAACGATCCACTCAACTCCTAGTATTGAGAAGGCCATAGACTAGACAATTCCTTTAGGGTGACAAGGCTACACCAAGAGAGGTGAAATGTTGAAACTAATGGTTGGAGTAGGAAATTAGTTAAAAGATCAACTACTCATGAATGGGACATTGAAGGTCTTCCAAGCTTACATTTAGGTTCATGTTGTGGAAGCACCTTCGAGTGGTTGGGGTCTTAACCATGTGTTCCTGTGTAGCACCTTGCTCTCCACGGGCCACTACCTCAACAAAGTCCTTCATATTAGGGTTCTCACCAAAAGGTCCTACCAACTTTTTTATTTTTCTTACTCTCTTTGCACTTTGGCTCCAGTTGCCACCCCTAAAACTAGAATATGTTGAGGTAGCCTTCTCTAAATTAGTTTCCCTAAACTTTTCCCTAAATTCACACTCTAATTTTATATTAGTGTCATAAGGCAATCAAAATACTAACTGCAATATGGGAGGTGGGCTGAGGTTCAAACTTTCAGGAGGTCCTTCTTGAACATGCTACTTTTAGCTTTAGGGTCACACCAAATCTTTAAAAGTGGAGGAAGAATTTAAATAGCCTAATTGGCCAAGAATACATATGAAAAATACATATAGGCCAACTAATTTCAATATGGGCATCTGAAGGCAAAAAGAAATGAAGGGAATATAAACACAAATTAGGTGTATTACATGTTTACCACATGCTTGAGGGCCTCTGCACAACTATTCTGTTGGTTCCAAGTCTTACTTTTAAGTATTGCACCTTTCTATTTGAATTCACAAAAAAAAAAAATTCCCACAATTCAAGCCTCTAGTGACTTATGAAATCCTCTAGGCTCTATATTGAAACAAATTCAAGGATGAAGACCCCTAAGTCCATCATTATGTTGTCAAATAATTTATTTGTTACTATTTCCAATTGTAGTGTAATGATAAAAGAACATTAGTGAGCATCAAAGTCCATTGAGATGGAAAGAAATAAACATTTGTATTCTAGAACAAAAAGAGGATTGTTCATGGGTACTTGGTACCAAAAAGTTGCCTTATGGAACCACTTCTCAAAAATAGTATCTAACATGCCAACCTTTGGGAACTTTCGAACTTCCTTCAGGACCAGGTATTGATTCCACTATTTGAACCAAAAAACCTTCTATTCATTGCTCACTTGAAAGGAGACAAGAAGCTATAGCTTCTATGTCATCATGTCAAGATCTGGACTCATAATAAACCTTGCTTTCTAGAGAACTCCCCCAAACGCAAGTTTGAAGAAAGCATCAAAATACATAAAGGAAAAAAAACTTCTACTCAAGAATGTTTTCTTGGACACCCACAAGCTCAACAAAGCTCTTGCGTGTTCATTAGTAATATTCTAACTATTTCTAGCTCTCTTGAGCTTTCAAGAGCCCTCAAGAGCATTCAATAAGTGATCCCACTTTCTACAAACCTTCCCCAACCTTCGAGTTTGGAAAACACATACAAAAAACATAATAAAAAGGAAACCCTTATTGAAGAATGCTCTTTTCAACGTGTGTGAGCTCAAGAAAGATCTCAGGTGCTCAAGAGAGCATTTGATGTCCCATCGATCTTGTTATAAACCTTCTAAAGGTGCATGTTAAGGGGGTTGGATGATTACATGATTTTGGATGAACAAGAATTTATGATAAGGACTGATCTGAGAACTTTGTTAGTTTGAATTTTGAATTCTTGTTGGTTTTGAATCATGATGAGGAGACTTGGGACTGCCTAAAGGGGGAGGTTTTGCAAAGAAATACATTCTTAAACGCATAGTTTTGGGGAGCAATAAGAAAAGTTATAGGTACTTGTAGTAGAAAACCATAGATTCTATTTGTTGTTTTGATTTTCATTTCAACAAAACATGGGATTCTACTATAATTTTGATTCATGTTTTTAGTAATATAGAGAAACACAAACATATCCTTGTGTGAAACTTTTTTGTAGTATTATAATATGATGAAATGATTTATAATCTTGTTTCTAGATATTTTTACAATGTATTCTAAAGGTTTGATTATGGTTATATGAAATAACCATGAATCCGATGTTTCAATGAATGGCAGTGTTCAGTGTGTTGAGAATCAAGGTAAAAATACTGAATGTATGCATGTGAAGTGCAAATCTATTATTATAGTAATGTGGAATAATTTTATAAGAATAAAATCTCACTTCTACCAATGTTACTCTAAGAAAAGAAATTGAAAAAACATTTAAAATGATACTCTACCTATTTATTCTCGAATCATTCAATGAATGTTAAAGCTTTCAACAGACCTCCCCCAAGCTCTTTGGTGTTCAAGAGAACACTCAACATTCCATTGATTTGCTACTTGGTGTAAATTCTTTAAGGTGTACCAAAACATTGTCACATCACTATTTTTAATTTTTTTTTAAACAGTCCTTGTTTACCATGTAAAGATACATTTATGGATGATTATGATAGAATCTAAAATTGTAATAATCAATTATAATCCTTCTAAAATTCTTGATAACTTTGGATTCATTATTTTTTATGGGGATCAAAATTTAAGGTAAAAAAGGATTGTAGGAGGGACTAGGCCTTTTTTATCCTATGTGGTACACCTTAAAGGATTTTCACCTTACAAACCTTCTCAAGGCACCGCATTGGGAAATAAACCATTTGTTAAAAAACTTTACCTATTTCAAGCTTTCTTGAATTCTCAAATGCCTTTGAAAGGACTCAATGAATGATCTCACTTTCTACAAAACTCCCCCAAGTTTGATTTTGCAAAAAACATCAAAAAACAACAAGGAATAAATTTCCTACTCAAGAATGTTCTTGGGTGTTTAGGAGAGCATTCAACATGCCATCAACCTCATTGTAGACCTTCTCATGCGGGCATGTTGGGAAAAGACAAGAAAAAACCTTTAAAAAAAACAAATATCTTTCATACTGGTCTTGAGTGCTTTCGAAAGGACTGAAGTTTTAGATTAAATAAAGAAGTTGAAGAGGAAAGAAATTCAAGTATAGGGAAGTGTGTTACTTCTTGGCTTATGGTTGTCTATGTTGGATAAACTTCGGCTTGCAAATGGATAAGTCTCACCTCTTATAAATATGCCTTAAAAGAATGCCCTAAAAGCTTCAATGCTTTGTAAATGACTTGCACAACACAAGAATTGACCTTACCTCCTTATTTCTTCCTAATGTGGGAGATTAAGGTTCCTTTTCTTAGTTCTTGCCATCATTTTCCTCTTCTGCCACTGCTTCATTCTTGTCCACATAAAAATAAAAAAAATTGCCTTCTATGAGGAATGGGTTTTACTATTATGTTTTCCTCTTTTGGCATTTGTAGACTCAAAGGAAATATCATAGTAAAATACTTTGACACAATGTCGTTTATTTTATACTTTGACACCCCTTTACCATGAATTTGAAATTACTATTATCTATTTTATCTCAAGCTTCACAATTTTGACTTGTCATGTTGATGGATATTTCAATTTTTCATTAAATTGTTTTCAAACTTGCAATAAATATGTCTCTAGCAGCATCTTCTATCCATATGTTATTGTTTCATTTTTATGCTCTAAATATTGGTGCAACTAACCCAATTACTGAAAAATATTTTGTTTCCTTCTTAAATTAAAGGTTTTAGTAATTTCCTATTTATATAACCATGGGTCTGAAAATTGGAACGTAATTGTACGACAAATACGTATTGTAAAATTCTCATATTTTCATATTTGGCATTAAAAATTGAATTTAATCCTTCCTGGGCTTACCCTTCTTTCTTGGCCAAATCATTTTACATCATGCTCAAGTTTATTGCCTCATAGCTTTTCAAATGCCTAGTGATAATTTTACATCATAAATCATTTTATTAACCATTTAACCCATTCATTTTTTAAAAATGTCATGCGCAATTTAAGTGTCTTCTAAAGTTTGTTTCATGTCGACAATTATTAGGTTTCCCTCAACTAATAGTTCTTATTGAACTTTTAAAATAATTGTTCTTCTGTAGATGAAGTTCCATTGAAAATATATCTATAATTTGTCCCTACCCTTATCATCCTAAATGTACCTTTCGTTCTCCTTTTTTTTTTATTAACTTCAATGTAACCCTCTTCGTTTCTTAAAATCTTTTACAAAACAATGAGGCTAGAAAGTACATTAGTCGTTAGTCCTATTCTTGGAGGTTTTCATTGCCACTGAACATATTTGATCTTATTTGATGCATTGGAATGGGCTAACCATGTAAAAAAAGGACTACTATAACTTTGTTGGACTGTACCCATAATGACAATAACTATTTCTCCTAGTTCAAATGTCCTAGAATTCACTGTACCTAGATATTTCCATATTTATACATATGAACATTTGTTCTGGAAGTTTTGTCATGGCTCATCTCCTTGTTGCACAATTACGAAACAACTTCCAAAAAAATCACTATTGTATTTGGAGGGTGGATTATTGTTTGTAATCAAGCTTTTAAAATGTTCCCAAGGGTAGATACAATAAGGTTTTAAGATCCCAAGGGTGGAAGATGTAACCCAATTAGAACTTTGAAAGTGAGGGAATTATTTCGTAAGGGAATGAATTATTTCATAACGCATTGATTACCTCGATTGTTGTGCAATGTAAGTCCCTATTATTAGGGAATTATTGTGTAGACATTGAACTGTGCCCTTAGTGCTCAAACAATGACAACATGGACTTACCATTTACATAACTTCGTAATTTAGAATGTTCTAATTTGTAGTACTCACACTAACTTCTTATGGGTCATGTGCATTGTCCTACCATTTTCATTTAATAGAATTAGTTAAATGTGCATTTATGAGTTGCTTCATTCCAACCTATCTATTGGTCTTATTTGTCAATTGTCGATAATTATTGTTTTTCTTGTTTTTTGTTTTGCTGAAACATTTCACAATGCAAAGGTCACTACACTAATAAATTCTACATTGTGACAAAATATCCTTATACATTTTAAAGCCCCATGTTGATGTGCATTACAAGTGACTTCATATCGGCTAAATGAAAAGACACATGTTGATGGATAGGGAAACAAATGAGATAACAATGAAATGGAGGTAGTTATTCTCAAGTAATAAATAGTTCTTAAAAAAGTTATGAAAAGAAGGGAATAGTTATTAAAAAAGAAATGTAGTAGTTAGGCTTGAAAATGAAGCAATTATTTCTAGAATTATTTTTGGAATGGTCTATGAACAACCTTATGAAGGATTCAAAAAAATCCCACATATAGCAATTTCGATTAGTTGTCACTAGAATTTACTTTTTCACCTTTTTCCCTGATGCTTACTTATTCCCACAACATTCTTCAACATGTTCAATATTTGTGGTGGTGAACTTAATTGTGGTTGTGTAGTTTAACAAACTTTACTGCCATCTTTTTAGTTTTGTACTCTTCTACTTTTCTTTTTAACTATATGTAGTCTGTGATTAGAAATGGCCACATTTTATGTTGAAAGCAAGGTTGATCTTATGATCTTAGTTGATGATTTTGGGAACACAAGAATCATTGAAAAATGTTTGTTGTATATGTTTGGTTTTTTATGTGGTTCTATTCATGTCTTTAAAGATGATGCTTATGATGACAATACTGTTGTCAAAAATTCAATATACCAGGAGTTTAATTCAAATCCTAATGGGGTCCATTGGGATGTTAAGGCAAGGAGGTATAGGATTGTTGGTGACAACTTCATACAATTTTTTCAAAAAACAATCTTCACCCCAAGGACAACTACATTTGTGGTGAATGTGGTTCCCGAAGCTTTCATTGTGAAGCAAGAAATGTTGAACAAAGAGGGTACTCTCATTTCATCTTTGCATTTCCCTTCATAAACCTCTATTGATCTCAAAGACTCTTTTGATGAGGATGTCTCCCTGCTTGTAAGTTCTAATGTGAATGTTTTCGGCTCATTTCCACCTTCAAATTCATATGCATACACTATGGAGGATGTGCCTTCGAATTTGCATCAGGTTTAGGGTGAAAGCTTTGAAATCATAATAAATTGTTTAAAAGTAATGTTTGTTGCACCACATTCATCAAATGAATTGAGGTCATTAGATTACAACAAGATCAAAATCCAATATGTTTCTTTTTTGCTCATCACATTTAACGATGACATCATCTTTGAATTGTCACCCATATGTCTTCCAACTAGCCATTCTGAACAAATGCAAAGCATGGACTGCAAGTACATGGTCATGCTTGGTGCAAAGTGAAAACCTCCAACATCAAGAATAGTTTTGGTTTGGGGTTTAAAACCACTAGGTGTTTGGGGCACTTGTGTTGCAATAACGATTCCTATGTGCATTTCTTCCGCTCTACTATCTGAAGAGAAGCAAGTTGGATTAGTGATTCTACCCAAATTCTCTTGGTTGGTTAGTTTGCACCAAGACCTTCTATTTGTATAATTGTTTGCAAGTTTTGTGTTGCAAGTCCTTTGTATGTGAATACATGCCCTTATCAGATGTATTATGTTATCCATAAACTTCAATCCTTTTCAAGAGCTGCGATTCACCTTGGTAGGCATGAACACCCTATTGCAAAAGGTATGTGCAAGGAGGCTTTGGAAAAAATCAAGGTTTTGGTAAAAGGTTAAGTTTTTTGTACCCCTAACACCAAAATCTCTACAATCACCTTGAATGTAAGTAAAGCCTTCTTGGCACATCATTTGTTCAATGAAAATGGCAAGTGACATGTGGAATTCTTTTAGGTGAAAAACTTGACAAGGTGATGGACAAGTTCCAACCCTTTTGTTCTCCCAACATTCAAAACCTCATTACATCCTTTAAGCATAGTGTTGGTATTAGAGGCCCCATGGATAACATATTTCTCTTTAAGTCAAAGAGTCCTTATGATTACATCCAAGATAGTTGTTTCCTTGGACAAATGGCTCGGCAAAAATGTTATTCTATAGGCCAGCAAGTGGGGTTGATTTGGTGAGGAGCATGTAACTTAGTGGTGATTTGTAAAATTGTTGGTTGATGTTTGATCATGTCAAGCATGTTTAAGAATGGACCACCATGGCTTGTCATGTTTACGACCCAGTGCATTACAAAGTGCTCACCATTGCAATTTGCAACATGCAATTTGAATCCAAAAAAGCTTAATGTGTCATGTGGACAAAACTAAACCAGGTGATGCTCAGGTTTAATCTTACAAACCCTAATTTCAAAGGGTTCATGAGAGATAGTGCACATGCCAATTAAAATGTTGTCCATATAGTGTATGGTTCTGAAGATGTTTCTATGAAGATGGTTGACAAGGAACAAACTTGCTTGTTTCATTGAACTTAGTTGCTTCATAGAAACACAAAACAATTGATTGCACTAGAGTTACAAAAACAACACATGTTTTGTGTTTCAAATACAAAAATGCAACATCTTTGTAAGAAGCGAATGTTTGATATGTTGTAATATGGTCTTGGTGGTATTATATAAGGGTTGATCCCAAAAATGCAATTCACAAGCTCAATAATTAGTTGGGTTTCTAGCACTTCCATGTGAGACAATGGGGGGGGCGTCATGCCACATGTGAGACACCTTGTCTTTTTGTGTGAAGTTGTTTAATCATTTTCATGATTATAATATATGATTTGCCTTCCTTTGAAAATGCTTATAAAAGTTTAGCCCAGAGGAGTTTGCCAACATGTTGACTTGTAACTTGTTGGAAACAATCCATAATATTTGGCTCCAATAGTTTGGGAAAAATGTTGGATGCTTTTTCGTTGTGACTTTTGATGATTATGTTAAGGCATTTAGAGAAAATGCATCTTACAAGGTATACTTGAGTGGTGGAAGATGCAGAAAAGGTCCTAGTAGGGATGAATTGAGATTGTGACAAGCAAACCAATCTAATGACTCATCACAAATGGCCAATGCCATCGCTAAATACACCAACGGGTTTTCCTTCACTATTAAGATACCTCATTTGGAGGGTCAAAAAGTTTTTTGATCCACAAACTAGAGGGCTGACATAACCCCAAGGTCAAAAGGTAATTCACATAAGCATGATTGTGAAAATTTCTTTCAATTGATAGTTAATGCAATGTTAAGTGGCTTCACTAGTTCAAATGTTGACATTGGCGAATCCAATGGGATTATTAAGGATGAGGCATTTGTTTTGACTTTTCAAAGATTGAAGGTTCAAGAGCTTGTGTGTGGGGATGGTGTATGGAGAATTGAGAGGTGCCCATCATCATCCAATACTCATTGTTCTACAAATCAAAGAGACTTGATGAAACATTGTGAAACCAAAATCATTGCCAAAAAAATAATTTGTGGCATACTTAGTCCATATTACAATGGTTTGTGGTCTAATTTGAAAGGGTTTACACCAATCTGTCACAAGTTTTAGTTTTGTGCAGATGATTTAACTCATTGTGTTGAAAGAATAAAAAGGAAGTATTGTGTTGATAGGCCACCTGTCCCATCAATGTGGCTAGTGCAAGTAGGGACCGATTTGACTCAATTTGAGGTGACACCATTGGAGGAGGTAGGATTTATTCTTTGTGAAGCACGTAAATGTGCTCCTCAAACCTTTTTTTGTGAATGAGAGTACAACACCTCCTAACTGACTTGCAAATCCTGAAGCTTGGCCAAAAACTCGCAATAACAAGCTTATTCGGTGAGCAACAACACTTAAGTTTTCAATGCAATAAACAAATAGGTGGGAGGCTGGATGAACTTTGGAGGCTATTGTTTTGCCACCTATTGAAGTTCTTCCACTAGGGTAGGGACAAATTTATATCATCAACTTTGGTCCACCTCCTAACACAAAATAATTTGAGGTGACAATTGGAAATTTCCTTAATTGCATTTGTGTTAACTTCATAACAATGATGGTAGGTTCCTTAGGTGGTTAAGGGAAATGGTTGCATTATAAACATCTTTATTTCATTTTGCAAAATGTGATGTATTATGGCCAAATAGAACCTTTCATTCATTTTTCGACATGGAGTTGGGATGAAGTGCAATGCCTAACAAATTATGTTCGGGTGATATTTTTAGAACAATTGGAGTGTTGTTGTCAAGCTTTTTATGGCATGCGATAAAAGGATTTTCATAGAGTACATTTGGAAGCAGTTAATAGATATGAAATACTTGTATGAAGTGCAAGATTTGCTAGTTTTTGTGTTTGTAGATTACCTTAAATAATGTTAATTACATTCTTCTTCTACCGAAGCAAGATCATGTTTATCTTTGTCATGTGTCATGCCACTAGTGTCTTGTTAAAGTATGAAAATATGCATGTTTTGTAATTCAATAATAAAATATCACTTGAACATTTTGGATGTCCTTTCCAAGTATAATTTTGTACATGACATCCGACCCACTAACAAACACTAGTATTTTATTCAATAAACTTTAAAGAATGAACAAGTTATGGTTTTAGGGATAACCCTTTACCAAAAATAAGTTCATTTGGAAAGTTTTGTCAATAAAGCTTTCTTTATGATGAATTTCATCCATTATTTTTCATTCATTTTGATTTCATCCATGCCCATGTGGTAGAATATTCTATCATGTCATTTAGATTCTATTTTACATGGCAAGGAATATTCCAAGGATATGATGTCCATGTCATCAAAATATTCTTTAGAAAAATCTATCATGTTCATGTGTTCACACTCACATTCACATGTTCATAAGATAGTGTCATTGATAAAACAAAAACTTCCAAACCCAAATATTGAGTGAATCAAACCTCAACATTATAACTTCTTGTGATATGAGGTTAATGCAACCAACACAACATGTTGGACAATGAAGAATCATGAAATTGAGCTATACTTGAAATAATACCTACTTATACATGTGAACTCTAAAAGCTTGAATTGTTATACAAGAAGAAGGAAAATAATTGTAAAAGTTTTGGTAGTTTTATATGTTGTATAATAGCCTTAAAAAATGAAAAATTGAAAACTTTCAAAGCTTCCTATGTAGGAATGAAAACCCATTGTTCAAAAAGACACAAACCCAACTTGTCCAATGAGAAAAGAACCCAAAGGTTAAAAAACAAACAAACAAGGTCAAAATGAAAAAGCAAAGGATAAAACAAGGATGAAAAAAACCTATTTTTCCATGAGGTATTGAATTTGTTTTTTTTCATATAGATGATGGTGCTATTTTTTTCCTCACCACCTCCCTTTTGATTAAGATTCATGTAAGTTTCAACGGCCCACCACAATAAAACAATTGCCTTGGTTATAGGAGCCAAGATGTTTAACCTCAATGATCACATGGACTCCCAACATTGAATAGCCATGGTGACCTAGGAAGTACTTTCAATAATCAAGTTTTTTGACTAAGCATGGTTATCAAACTACCACTCACAAGGGCCATAAAGATGGCATGTTTTGTCACCAACTTCACTAAAGTAATTGCTCTTTTCACTTCTAACAACAATTGCACTAACCTAGACATAAACTCTCTCTCAAAACTACATCAAAGCTTGGAACAAGATTTATAATGATGGAGTTTGACAAAACCTTTTGCATGACTATTTCCTTTGCAAGAACATTAGGAAATGTAGGCAAGGTTTTTTTAATTGTTTAAATTATGACTTATGTGACCCTCCTAATTTCACAAATTGGCATAAAAAGGTCCAAAATCTCTTAACCATTTTTAAGGACCCCATTCTTGTACTAGGCTATTTTGTCAATTTCTCTTCTCCAAGATTGACAACCTTGTTATCATTTTGGAACTTTTGCCCTTTCTACAACACTGCCTCATATCACCCCTAGATGCCTATCCTTAATTCTGTTTTTATCCATGACCTTGATAAGGAAACCATAGCCACAACCTTCACAACAAAACCAAAAAAAACATAAGCACAATAAAATCAACTTCCCACCTTACTAAACCTTCCTTCCTAGACCTGAACTTTAGACCTAATGCCTAACCTCATGATGATGTACTCTTTCATCATGGATCTTTGAATCTTGGAACTTTTCATGTAAAAATGGAAAAGTCCTTTAGTAGCATCACCCCAAGTAGAGCTTGTAAACAATATGATCTTGAAAAAAAATTGGAAAACAATAAATATATTCACCTCATATGGACTTATGAAAATATGGTCCATTAATTTTGACCATTCAAAGTCTTTAACTATCAATTGGCTAAAATTATTAAAATAAGGGCTTTTGATATGAGTTTATCATGTCATTCTATAACATATAATAAATCATTAACAAGAGTTTAAAATGAAAATTAATATAAAATTTTCCATTTTCTAATGTTCTAGCCATACAACCACTCTAAATTTTTATATTTTGAAAGTCCATAATTACTAGTAGTGCATGAATTTTTCATTAAAAAAAACTAGATAATTTTTTTCATAATCAAGTTGTTAGTTTAGATTCAAATCCATATTATCATATATAAGGACATATCAATCACCATACACATTTGAACAAAGGGCACCCAAAAAAAAATACCATTGTGACACAAAAAATGAACCATTGTACCTTGCATTCACCCTTACTTAAAGATTACTTAGGCCACATAAGGGCTTACTTAGAAGGGATTATTTAGGCTATTTAAATAAGTGACATAGATTACCTATGGGTTACTTATAAAGATTCCCTAAAGATTGTTTTAACTACCAATTAAATGCCTATCTAGGGGATATTAAAACTATCATTACAAGAAAATGCGATTTTTTAGAAGGCCAACTTGATCAAAATGTCCACATTGACCAAAAGGTATGTCCATTTTGACAAAAGGTTAGGGGCATGAAAAACACATATGACATTTGACTAGTACATTTGATTAAGGTGACCTTTTTGACCAAGTGTCAAGTCGAAAATCTAGTCAAAATGAACAAATGTCCATAAAAATGGCCATGACTTAATCAAAATAACCATATTGAATGGATAGGGTTTAGTCAAATTGACCATCTTGATTTGATTTTTAGTCAAATTGACCATTATGATTTGACACTTAATCAAATGAACCATATTCATTTGATGGCTTAGTTTACTTGTTAAACCTAGGCTACCTACCTAACATAACATAACTAGTAGGTTAGGTTAGGCCTAGACTACTTATGTAACCGAGCATAATTAATAGGTTAATAGGTTATTTGTTAAGTAATAACCTAATTAGTAGCCTAGTTAAGTAGCCTAGCCTAGACCTATCTAGTAGGTTACCTAGGACGTAGTTTACGATTACTAAATAGCCTATAACTAAGTAGTGTAATCTTTCCAAGTAGGTATCCTAGGTGACCTAAACTTATTAGCTAAACCTATTAGCCATGTAGGTAGCCTATTAGTCTAGGCTTACTATAAGTATGTAGCTTAAGCCTACTAGGTAAATAACATAGGCCATTTAGGCCTAATAGGTAGGTAGTTTATCCTTTTAGCTAGGTAAGTAGCTTAAACCACCTAGGCCTACTAGGTATAAAGTAGCCTAATCTAGGTTATTGAGGTTTAATTGGTAGCTACATACATAGCATAAGCCACCTAGGTCTACAAGGTAGGTAGTTTATTTTAGCCTACTAAATACATATGTAACTTAGCCTAAACCACCTAGGCCTACAAGGTAGGTAGTTTAACCTAAGCCACCTAAGCTTATTAGGTAGGTATGTAGCCTAACCTAGGTTACCAAGGTAGGTACATAGCTTAACCTAAGCTACTTAAGTAGGTACACAACCCAACCTAGGTAGCTTATGTTAACCTAACCTAGGCTTACTAAATAAATACATAGCTTAACCCATAGTTATGACATTCTTGGTGCGAGAATGTTATGGAAGCCCAAAGAAGCAAGAATTTTAAAGAATTTTATAGATCAACCAGTGTAATTTGGTAAACATTCGCGGGTCAAAAATGTTTTGACAAGGTGCTAAATGAAGAATTTTAAAAAAATTTAATGTGCAAAATGAAGAATGTCATCACTAGGGCTTAACCTAAGCTACGTAGGCAAGTACATAGCTTAGGTAGCCTAGGTTAACCTAAACTAGGCTACTTAGGCCTACTAGGTAAGTATGTAATTAACTAAAGTTAGGTCACCTAGGCCACTAGGTAGGTAGCTTAGCTTAGTATTAGGTGGGTAATTTAAGCCTAAACCTATTTAATAGGTTAGGATACGTATTTAATATGCTTAGGGTAAATCTATCAATTATAAGCTAGTAAGTACCTACATAGCTTACCAAATAACACAAGCATAAATAGGTATAAACATAAACTTAATAGGTATTTATAAGGTTTAATAAATTATAACCTACATGTTACCTAACTACATGCATTTATTAATATGTACTTCTTACCTCCCTAGGCTAATCTACCTATAACCTTCTTGTTTATGTATGTAATGTAAAAAAATTCAAGTTCATTTAATGCAATATGTTGAAAAAAAATTCAAGGAAGTTGATTACAATATGTGGGTCCAAAATCATGTTCATTACAATATGTTGCCCAAAAACAATCACCTTATGGGGTGGTGGTGCAATGGTTAAGGACTTGACTTCTAAATGTGGAAATGAGGAATTCAAGTCCCCACACTTGCAACCTAGGCTACCTTGGCTACTTAGGTGACCTAATTAGGTAGCCTAGGTTACAAAGCCTCCTTGACCACCTAGACTGGGCTACTTGGCCTAGCCTAAGTTATTTGGTCTAGTTTAGGTGGTTAAGTTAGGTGGCCTAACTTAAGCCTAAAACATAAGGTTAATAGGTTTAACATTTATTTAATGCTTACTAATTAAATAGGTAGGTAGGTAGGGTGGGGTGGGATAGGGTAGGGTAATTAATTATAATTATTTTTATATTTTTTAAGTAAAATAATTTAAATAATAAATATTTTTGGTTGTTGTCCAAATTATATTATTGTCACTATGGTTCAGTAAAAAAAAACTTGGTAAAAACAACCTAGTAAAAAAGACCAACAAAAAAAACCCAATCAAAATGGTCAGGTCCAAATCAACTTTTCCAAAATGGCACTTCAATCAATCTCATAAAAAAATATAACAATTTAAAACATAAACACAAGAAAATAGATTAAGGAACTTTTTATTTTTCATTTTGAAAATATTTATGTTTCCATTGGATTTATGGTAAGTTGAATATAAGGTTTGAAGAATTTTACTACAATAAATTAGATAACAAGTATGTTTGCAATTAAATGGAAAATATTCTTTTCAAACCTACTTTTACCTTACAAGCTAAATATATTTTGATTAGAATGTGAAAAACATGAAAAACCACAAGCACATTTTAGGACCCCAATAATTTAAAAAAAATAAAAATGTAATATTTCATCTACTTACAACCTACTTAAAGGCTATAAAATAGATTGTGAGCTTTGTTTGAGTTTCCATGAATATATTTAAACCTATTTTAAACATGTAATCTTTAATTAAATTTTAACAAAATTGAAAAAAATCTTCAAATTAAATTATTGAACTAGATAATATTTTCAAGCTCAATATATCAAAGCAAGTACTTGATGGCTACTTTTCATTTATACTAAAAGGAACATTTGTGGTCTAATTTACCATGCTTGGACCATGTAATTGTATGTATTATGTTTTGTTACATTCATCAATCATGATGTTGACTATAGTCAAAACATCTTATTATCACATGGCCATGTCATCATCACGGGAGATTAAATTTTTAGTCACAAAGGTCCATGATATTTTTGACTAACCATTATGAGAAATTAGGTCCATCAAAACCACATTACCCTACAACTAAAACTCAAAAAAAAATCATATACAACTATTGTACAACTATCCCCCTTGAAATACAAGGTATTAATAAATAAATTACCACATTAAAAAATCAATTAGTTATACAATAGTTGCAAGTGAATTGAAAATGGGTCTTCTATATGATAATTTATACACATCATACATAAATATGTAATAAACCATGTTTGATTTTTAAAAAAATTGCATTGTAATTGCATGTGGCAACTACTTTATAATTGTTGTAAATGTGCCACTAAAACAAACAACTATGTTGCAATTAATGTACGATGTATGTACATGCGATTATGCCATGTGTCATGAATGTCAATGCCATGGAGTTGATTCATTTGAATGTTCGTCCATGTACCTAACTTTTAGTTTAGTTTTAGTTCACTTTTAGTTAATTTCCAATTAAGTTTTAATTTACTTCTAATGAACTAACTCCTAGTTAAGTCCATGTTAATTTTTAATTAAGTCTTAATTAACTTTTAGTGAAGTCTTAGTTAACTCATAGTTGAATATGAGTTCGAAGGTTTTCAAAAAGTTTTATTATTCAATGAACACATAAAAACCTACTTAGAAACTTCCTTGAACTAGGTCTCCAAAGGGATATAAATAAAAGTAGGACCCCTCATTTCCTTTAGTTTCTTTAACATTAATCTTAAGCATGATCTTGCAACATAACCTTGTCATGTTCTTTTCATGTTCATGTTTACATGTGTTAGCATAATAAAGATCCATTTTCACATTTATCTTACACATCTTGTGTTCTTGTTTTTAATTCTTGTGTTTTTGTTTTTTGAATTGCATAATCTTATCTTGTTCCTTGTTTGAAAATTAGATTTAGACCTTTCTTTTAACCTTTGTTCTTGTTGATCTTTGTGTCTTTAATAGTTTGAATAGACTCCATCATGTCTACCTCTATTTTTGCGTCTATAAATCATTTAGGAGTTAAATTCCTTAACACATATTTAATTAATTTAGGACTTTATCCAACCTAGTGGATGGTATGAACTCCACCCAATGGCCACTAGATTAAAAAAATGTAACCTTACATTCAAGTAAAAACAAAAAATTGAATATTACATCCATGTATACATTTTGTCTCAAAAAAAATCATACCAATTTTTTTATGCAAAATTTTCAATCATTGTTTTTAATACATTAACGAACATGAAACTAATCCAACAACACCAACATTGTCAATGGATCCATTTGTCTTGTTCATATGGTAACAAATATAATATGATAGTTTCAAAATGAATATATTAATATAATGATGAAGAGAGTATTTTGCTAGGTGCCCACCAAGTGAAAATTATAGGTTATTCATTATCAAGTTTGGAAGTCAATGTTCCTATTCATGAAGAAAAATAAATCACTATATTAAAATAACTAAGCATAACGAAAATTCATCAATTGCAATAATGTCTATGGATCCAAATTTGTTGCTCATACCATAATAAAATCATTAATCATGTTTGGCAGTTCTATGCCATGAAAGAAAAAAATAGACACATGGTGGCTACTGGAGATATTAGGGTTAAGGTCCCAAAAAAAGATTATCAATAGCTAATATCCAAGAATACACACACAAAAATGTTTACAACAAAAAAATTCTTTAATGCCATGTTATGCCACTAAAAAAAAAACAAACACCTAAGTGGTGATTAAGGATGTAACAAAAAAATCATTGACCATGACTATCTAAGAATATACACATTTTTTTGGGATCAAAACATTGTTTAAAAATATGTCACGTCAAACACAAAAGAACTCAAAAATTTAAAAAACTCTTATTAAATTTAGAATCAATGCCATGAAAAGGAAAAAATAGACGCCTTTGGCCACTAGGGATTAAGGTTTAGGTGTCGCAACCCTAACCTTGGGCTCATAACCAAAGCAAGGGCTTACAAAGGTGTGAGCCAAGAGTGAAACCCGAGAGTCACATTTCATGTTCCTAGGAGTGTGGGAAAATGAGAGTGTGAGAGAATAAACTTCCACCCTCACAAGTGAACTCCCATTTTGGGAATTCTAATCCAAATGGACTCTTGAATTTTTAGAGAGTGATTGCAGGGGTCAAAACCCATTGGATTGAATAATATTTTATATCATTGGAAAGCTCTTGGAACGTAGATGTCTGAAATGGGTTTGCGTCACCCATTTGGGTACTTAAAACACAAGTTATGGCCAAACGAAGGGCTGGGAATCAAATTACCAATTTGACTTCTGACCACTAAAAGTTAAGAATCACCTTAATTTCATTGCATGCAAGTGATGTGCAACATACTGTTTAAAAGCTTTTGATGAGGGCTACAACTTTATTTCAGACCTCACTTCAATCAAAGGTCTACACACAAGGTTATGGGCCTCCAAAATTGTGGGAATCCCAATTTCAAGAATTTCAAGACTCCCATTTAGGAATTCTAGGAGAAAATGACATTTGGGTGATGGCCCTGTGGCCATGCATAGAAAATACTATAAAGGGGAAGGTGATGGCTTGCTCCAAGTCTAAGCCATGGTCAATCTTATGAGTTTGTGTTTGCTCGTATTTCATTCGTGCACCAAAAGTGCTCTAATTATGCATTAACCAACTTGTTGTTTGGTTTGTGCAGGTCTGTGTGAATAAGTGGACCACTTGTCATTTGTCCTAGTCCCATCGCAGAGCTCCAGCATGCCTTTCTACCCCCGAAATGTTGTGAGCCAGGGATCTACATTTCATTTGACAAATAATGGTGAAGCCCCAACTCCTTCTCCTTCTGTTGTCTCCACCTTTGGACTCGTAGTTGAGTCCATCAAAGAGCTTGGGGATGCGTCATTATGTGCAACAACAATGATCATTAATCATGATTATTAGGAACATTGTAGACAAAATTATTTACGATGAACAACTTGATTAAACAATACACCTTGTCAAATATAAAAACACAACAATAGTTCTTTGACCAATGATCAAGAGAAACTTTAAAAAGACCATTAAAACAATTTGAACTTTGTATATTATTCTATTGCGAGATTATGACTTATGTGTTGAGATGGAGAAGATGATTATATGCTTCTCAATGGAACATCTAAATAGACATTTATTAGTCTAAATAATTATACTACAAGTTGCTGATGATACTCTTTTCAAATTGTGCCTTTATTATTGAGTATGTGGCATTTAGATGAACCCCATGATTACATGTTGGATGATGGACTTGATTAAGGTGTATGCATTATGTAGAACATAGTTAATTTCTAACAAATACAACACTTGATATAAGTCCTACATAAGTTCATAGAAACTATTCAAATGGATATGGTTGTTATTTTTAAAAATGTTACTGCTATGCTCTTTAAGTATTAAATCTTCACCCACCTCTGAACATTCCCAAACTTAAGTTAAAACCTACATCAAAAGATGTTGATGTCATCTTTTACAATGGATTGAAAATCCTAATAGAAAATCCCATGAAGTCCACATGAATTTTTTTAAAATTAATTTAGGTTTTTAAAAAATGATATAAAATTTAAAAAAAATAAAAAACTTTAAATACTAATTTTAGTAGCAGTATTTAGATATATATATCCATTTAAAATGGATTTATGAAAATAAGGTCCAATGTTTACCTTTCAAAAGTTCATAACTTTGGTTAAGGTTTTCTTTTATAAGGTTTTTTTAATATGAATTTATCATTGGGTCCATTATATCTCTCAAGAACCATTTCATAAGCATATGGCTTCAAAATTGATGGAATCTTATAAAACTTAATTTTCATTCACATATATTCATCACATATTAATTTGTGACAATATAAAATAAAGGATGATGACAAGAAAAGTATGGGCCATGCAAAAGCAAAGGAATGTGTTTATAACTAGTATTTTTATTGCTTAAAAAACTTTTACAAAGTCTTGAAATGATTTGAAAATGACATATTTATTGGAATTTTTTTTTAAAAACCTATATACATATTATGATTTTCTTTTTTGGGCCATAAGAATTTTTAATAAAAAATTACAATGACTTATAAATCATGATATTAATAGAACTCCCTAGATGACTAATCATGTTATGCCACATCACTTTGATAAACTAATCCACTACTTATAAATATTCACCACAAATGGGGATTTTGGTTCTTAATATTAAAAATGCACCCTTTTTCATTTTTCAATGTACATATTTAGTTGCTAAAAATAATTTGGAATGAAACTTGATATATCAATTCTTGAATTTTATTACAATCAAGCAACCAATCATATATATTTTTGTACTTTCAAAACTCCACTATGAATAATGAGTGCATTAATTATTACTTTTAAATATTAAAAAGATGTTTCATAATCAAGTTCAAACCATTTACCAATTGAATTAAAAAGAAATTTATGTTGTGTTAACCATAAACCTTTAAACATAATGCACCCAATAAAAATCATCTTTATGACACCAAATATGATGTGACAAGTTCACAAGCACCTCACATACATTTTTCCACAAGCTAAACAATGTAGGTGGTTAGTGAAAATTATGAAGCCAATTTTGGGTTACGATTTTCTTTTGGATTCAATATATTCACATGGCCTATATTTGAGAAGAGGCCTTCACCTTCCTCCCTCCCTATAATATATTTTGGATCTCATCATGAGGACTAAATTGAAATGACTTTTTTGTCCCACTATTCCCAAATGATAGTTCCAAAATTCTTAAATTATGAATCTTGCAAATTTGCATGTTCATAATTTTTTCCTATGAGCTTTGATTTTATAACTTCCAACTAAAATTTGTAGATTTTAATGAGATCTTTGCAACTCCATGTCACATGTTTTCATTAAATGTCATCTGACCCTTGTTTACTAGATATTAGAGATTAAGAATCAAACTACTAATTTGACTTTTAGCCTTTCTTTTGACAATAACTTTTAACTCCTAACATAAAATAGAAAATGAGAACTCATTTTACACTTTGAAAGTTTTCCAATGGTATACAAAACTTTGATTTACACAAGGTTCACCCCAAGTACTTTTATCCCAAAATTTTGAGACATTTCGAAACTCAACTTCTAAAATGAGAATTCATTTCAAGAATCTTGAAAATGTTTCCTTTTCGCTCCCCTAATTTTTAGGCCTATTTATTGCCTTAGATTGTTCTTGTTTCATTTCCTTTTACTTGCCCAACTTTGGTCATGAATCCAAAGTTGTAAGGGTTATATGACATAAATATAAATTGAAAAATGTGCAAGAATGAAATTCATATCTACTTGGGCTTCAATGGATATCAAGGATGCAATTGATCACTTCCACCATAATTTCTAAACTTGTTAATGAGCCCACCTAATAAGGTAAGGGGTGTTAATTATTTTGAAATAACAACATATTGCAAAAATAGGCAAAGCATAATGGCAAAAACTAGAATGTAAGAATCATAGCACATTGGAACAAGGCTGCTTCACACCTTTTTTTGTTAAATGAATAAACAAGGAGGGATAAGAGAAGTATGAACCTGAATACAAAAAACATCATGACCAAGAACACAAAGAGGATGATGAACAAGACCACAAAAGGTCACCACAAACACCAACATTAAGAAGATCACTGCAAATATAAATTACACAACTAAGATGAAACAAATGGGAGGAACACCATTGTTAATACAATAGAGGCTATTAACTAGGAACATGTGCAACAATACAAAGAAGCATGTGGTTGTTTAAAACGGCAGAACCTATTCATGGTCAGGAATACATGAAGAGTGCCACATGACCATTCACTAGGAACCTTGGAACCTTTAGTTTTTCTTTACTAGATCACCTCCATAGGCTTGATGTGAATGTTAAAATGAACATAATCATTCATTTTCACCTCAAGCAATTTAGTGATGGGGTGGGAAGTGTCCAAGTGTTAACTTTTGATTGTCCGATTATAAGAAGCAAAGTGTCCCTATGATAACAGGCCAACCAAGTTCTCCAACTTGGAATCCCAGGCTGGGAGGAGAACCAACCACGGTTGCTAGTCACAACACACTTAGCCAAGGTAAAAAGAGATTTGCAATAACAACTTTTTGTAGGTTTTTTAAAATTCAAAGGGGAAAACAAGTCACCTGTTGAAAAGGCTTATGTTGAAATCTGTTTGTTGAGGGTGGCATCTTATGTCATTTTCTTGACCACATTATACAACATAATCTTTTGATGATCATCATTCATGTGCGACTGAAATATGTCTGTCAAACATACATTTTTTTCTAAATTGTTGAATCTGTCACCCCAGACCTTAATGTCTTGGAATGGCCTTGAAAATGTCCATTACGTTGGATGTCTCACTGAGCCCAAACACGTCCACTGCTGTGTACCCACATAATGGACAATGCCTTGACTACCCCATAGTGCATTTTGGTTTAAATGAAGAATGCCAATAAAGGAATCAAAAGAGTAGATGGGCTACTGAGTGGAAACAAGTAAATAGGCTACTTTTACAGTTAAACACAATTGACCCCATGACCCAACATTGAAAGAAAATGGGAGTCTGTTCAACATGGACAATTTATAACTCTAGTAGAGTTATCCGTGAAGTAAGAAAAACACAGCACCAGAACCCTGAGGTTGGTCATACACAGGGTGAGATTAAAAAAAAACCTGCAAAAAAGTAAATTAGCATTCGACGGGGGATGAAAGTCAGAAAACCATCAATTTTGGTGGTGAACTGAGTTTCATCCTATCTTTCCTTTTTCCTGAGCGCCACTACTGCTGCTACAGATATTTTCACTGCTGCTAACTGTACAACTACTATAATTAGTCTTGAACCTTGTGCATTAAATGCTGAGTATGATCATTTCATACCGAGTTGCAGCATTTCATACTGAGATTTATTAAAATGTCTTTACTTTTCGAATACCGCTGAAAGAGGGTTTAGGGGGTGAAAGGAGGCCCAAAGACAGGGTTACTTTACCGATAACTGTAGTGACTTAATGTTTTTGCACCCAATTCAATGAATTCAGTTAGCCAAAGAACTATTGACATAAAAGTACAACTCCTGTACTTAATAATTTTATTATGACTGCAGAGTAGTACATGAGCAGTGCAGAATCGGCAGCTGAATAAAGTGCAATTTACAAGCAGGTGCAATTGTATGTATGTGTGCATGATTTCGATCACTAACCATGTACTAACCGTGTTTACAGCTTACCTGCAAAGCTTGGCATAAAAGGCTATCATCACAGCTCGCATGGACCTTTTCATGCACCACATGGACCAGCGGTCCGTAGCATGCACCACCATTATTTGTCAGTTACTCCACCATCATCCTCTGCACTACCCCCAGACACGGAAAACATTAAACAGGCCAACGGAAATGAATGCAGTAAGTACAAAGGCACTGCTGCGATTTTTTTTCCTCCAGTCTGCCCATTTGCCCAGTTTATTTTCACTTTCTCATGCCTAGGCATGTTTTGAGTCCATGTTATGTTCGTTATGAACACACTAGGGGTATAAAGGGGTATGAAACGTATTACTGGGCATGACATGTGAGGTTACAAGTGCAAAACATGCCTGGGTGTCACTTTAGAAAATATGGATGGGGCAAATGGGCAGACTGGAGGAAAAAATTGCAGCAGCACTTTTGTACTGACTGCTTTCATTTCATTTGGCCTGACACACACCATCTCTCTCGCGGCATCTTCTTCAGTACCTCACTACAAGTTAGTGACCTTTTTCAATCTCCCTCACGAGTCATCCATCACACATGTGATGCTCTTTTGTGTACCTTAAAAATAGTGTACTTACCTACCTACCTCCCGAACTGAGGCTTGTAGGGCTTACTTTACATGTTTCAAACTAGGGGCCCATACTTAATTATTCCTGCCACTTTTTCTTTCAGAGTTCCCCGCCCCGCCCCCTGAGCTTTGGAAGACGTCAGGAAATATGTACCCTAGCGCATCTTACTAGGTTGACAATGAGTTCCCCTCAGCCCCCCCCCCTTAAGGCTGAACCCTACCATCCAACTGTTTGGGTATCTAACAGAATTGGGTGGCCTGAGTATATAATACTTGTCAGTACCCTAACAGCCTCACAAGTGGATGAAACATCATTTCAGAACTGCAAGGTTGAATTTGGGGCCCCAATATGGTATTAGTGACACCTTGTGGTTTCTCTTGGTTAGTTGTGCATGCTTTCACTTTTTTTCCTTTTTTTTTTGGTGATGGGCCTTGTTGATTTTCCCATCACAAGAAAAAGGACCAACACTTTGGACATTCCCAACATATAAGCTTGTACTCTCAAGATACAATTGGCATGGCCATTGCAATTTAACCACCTCTATAGATAGTTAAATGTGGGTGATGTTCTTTTCATTCATAGATGTAGTTTTCAATGTTGTGTGTGTATATGGTTTAGGACTTGCACTCCATGGAAGTGTACAAGGACCATCTACATCCATGTGAGTATAAGTGTAAGTGTTTAGTAGGGGACATGTAAATGTAAAACCATATAAGTCTATATTATTCAATTATAATACATTGAAAAAGTTTAGGTAAAAAATGTTGATGAATAGAGTTTTAAATATAAATTCTACTCAACAATGAAGTGTGGCAGCATGTATCCAAAATGTGCACCTAAGATATTTTCCCAACAACACCACAATTTGAAAAATCATTGCATTAAAAAAATTACATTGGGTGAGTGCACAATTAGGTGGGCTATTGTAACTACAATTGATGTTTGGCACAAAATAATTTATAAAAGGTGTATTTGGAAATTAATATTCTAATTTTTGACAAAATTATTGAAAATTGAACTCCCAACTTGTGAAAAACTATTTATAGCCCCAACCATTGGGTTATTATTACAAATACATAACAAAAGGTGTATTTTGCAAAGTTATTTTTCATATGTTGAAATTAATCAAAATTATATTTGAAATCAAGTAATTTCATTTAAAAATAAATTAATGTTTGATAGAAAAATATGAAACATCACTCATAGGTAAGATATTTAGATTGTTAGATTCCTAAAACTCCTTTTAACAAGAATTGAAACAATTTCAATTTATTTTTCAATGATAAATAAATAATGATGTTCCCTTAGTTCTTGTGTAATCTAGGAACATCACTATATATTTTAAGGGTGACATTATTCATATCCCAAAGTTTTACTTCATAACTCAAGTCTCACATATGAAAAGGTGCATTCCCAAAAACATTTGCCTTTTCTTATAAATAAATTTAAGAATGAAGTGTGTGTATAGGTTACACACGTGCTTAATGATTAGAAGCTTTATTTTTTTTCTCACCCACATGATTGAGCCAAGATTTGGCATCTAATTATCAAGGACGGTTGTTTTTTTGTTTGTTTTTTTCTTTTTTTGTCATATTGAAATTTTCCAAACCATGGTAGCCCCCATTTCACTCTTGATACCAATTGGAAAGCCCTCCATGAACAGAGGTGCACCAATGTGGTGCATAATGTTTAGACCTATAATATAGGAGTATTGAATATTGAACAATGTTTTCATTGAAAATTCCATATGTTGAAATTAAATTTTTTAAATAGATTGAGGCATGTTCTTCATATTGTTGGAAAACCTTCAATGACAAAGATTTTATGGAGGTGATTTCATAATGACTATTCTTAAGGTGTGAAAAATGTTGAATTTTAAATATATTTGGTCTTTGGAGTTTGAATTAAATTTCAAGTTTTAATTCTGAAAATTGGATTTTCAACTTTAAAAAGGTGTGCCATTTTTCAATTCAAATTTTCATTCAATTGGGCCAATAGCACAAAACCTACAACAATGTGTTATTGTATTTGAATGTGATCCACATCGTGTCAACAAGTTTTGAATTCATGCCCAAGTTTTTATTTGTAGGCCATCATGAATTCATTCCCACTTTGTGTTATAATTAGGGAACATCTATTTTTCACCTTGTTTGTTGACACATTTGTGAAGGTATAGGGTTGGGAAATATATGGTTTAGGTGGGACTTGTAATTCTATAATGAATGTGTGGGACCCAAGTTTTAACTCTTGTGTTATATACCTTGTAATCTTGTAATAAATGTGTAAACCCAAAAAATACCACAATTGGGTTAACCAAACAAGCTCAACTTGTGCATTTTCTTCATTAAAGCACAAAACCTTAAGAATGCAAAAACAAGTTTTGGAATTAATGGGAAGGGTTAGGTTGTAGTCTATTTTGGCACTATTGTGAACATTCTTGGATTTGATCATCAAAGTGTTCCGTTGATTATTGTGATGATGAAATTAGGTTGATGGTCAATAAACCATAGTTGTTACGTTCATAATGAATCCCACTTTTGTTTGAACATGTGGAATGTTCTTAATGGGTGTAGGTGCTTTAGAATTAAGGTTAGGTTAAGCCCATAGGTTTAACATTTCTTAGGAATTAGGGTTTGGACAACAAGATACAAGATTCATTTGGGGCACTTAAGGTTAACAATTTAACATCCATTATAGAAGTGTCATGAATTTTCTTCAAGCATAAACAACATCAACATTTGGGTATACAAGTTGAGGGGTGTGATTTTGACCATTGATGTCATCAACATCTTTTAAGGAATTTATATCCAAATCTGAAAGATTGGCTAAATTACATTGTTATTCCATTATTATGGGATATGGATGAAATGTTTGGAGCCACCAATGGGCCATGTTAGTTTTCTGATGCAATTAGCACCATCAAACTCAATGACTTCATCCAAAAGTTTGCTACCTAATATGATATGTAACAAATTTCCAATCCCATATGTTTACACCTTTGATGGCATGGAAAGGGTTTTCCCAACACTATTAAGGGGACAACTATCGTGAATTCTAGAATGCCCATAAAGAGTAGATCAAATAATGACAATTATACTAAGCACCAAACTAATGTTTCATATCATCTATAACTAATGGTGTTTAACACCAAATGAAAATTTAATTATTTTTGTGATTAATAATGTAATTATAGGTGATTGAACATGTGGCATTCTATGCAATTTGAATTATGACTATATACATGTAAATTTATATGTGTTAATGCATGCATTAACTAGTTTAAGCCTAAGTACCCCCTATGTACCTTTCGTTGGGTAGCCTTTTAGGTAAGGCACATTACCACAATAATGTGATTTTATGAATGGACATTTTTGCTATGGTTGAATAGCCTAAATTAATGCAAGGTAAAATAACCAAGTTTGACTTAAGGTAGAATAGCCTTGAATAACCAAAATGGACCTATAATAACCTAGGATAAATAACGAATAATAGTTTAAAATAACTTAAAGTAGAATAGCTTAAAATAGCTTAAAATAATCTAAACAGCCTAAAATAGCCCAAGGCTTGAGGAAATCATTGCATATATATTTTTAAAAGCATTTGAAATAAAAGGATTTTTTTTAGCTTGCTATGAAATAATGGCATATTTTGAACATATTTTAGGTATATCTTAAAATAATAATTAGGTAATTTCTAAGTATATCCTCATAATGAATTATAGGTGCCTTATTTACATTTAAGTAAATTAATTATATATTTTTGATAAGTTGCACGTTATATGTTTTACCCACCATTTGTAGTTAAAAATAACCTCTTTAAGGTTTAGAGAATAATAGTCAATAATAGCCTAAGGTAGAATCTACAACTTAAAGTAGAATACTCTAGAATAACCTAGGATAGAATAGTAAAGAATAAACTAAAATAATTTAGAGTTAAATAGTCTGTGATAGTCTAAGTGGTCTAGGGTTATTAAATAGTTTTAAAATGTAGGTTATGTCACATATATATAATAGGAAAAAAATGTTTATAATGTAATGACAAGAATGATCAATTGTTGAAAAAGTGGTGCAATTGTTAAAATGTTGAACTTTTAGTGTGAAGGTGAGGGTTCAAATCCTCACACTTGTGACCTACTTGAATGTGTTTAGTTAGCCTACTTAACCCATGTTAGGTTAGCTTCAAACCTTTTAAGCTAGGTGGCTTAGCCTAATTTATGTAGGCCACATGATGCCATTTTTTCAATTTGGAGCTTGTCATGTGTCAACGTTTTAGTAGTAAAAACTTGAAATGTTTAGGCCATATTTTTGTTATAAAACTAATCACAAATGATTATGCTATACAAGCATATGAAATTACAAATTTAGTTGTGAACATGACCATGTCATGTTGGATGGATGAAAAGTTGGTGTTAATCACACCTTGATGTGATTGACATTTCAATTAGGTGCCACATCACATCTTTTGCAACTAAAATTTTGTGCAACTTGTCCAAGGCAACTATATACTTATAGAAATTACATGTGGCATTGACAACTTAAAAAAATCATTTACAACTAAAAACAATAGTCATTAATATGCAAATTCCTTATAATAGTAATAGTTTTTCAACTTGAGTTGGCAATCTTGGGCCTTTAACTAATGCACAAGCAAGTTTTTCAACTAGTGAATAGGTTGGTCCCTCAACTAATACATAAGTAGGCCCTTCAACCAACACACAAGGGCCACAACTTGTTTTCAATCCTATTGTGTAGGATTTTTTCACACTTTGTGAAGGAATTACCAACATGAAGAAGTTGCCAAGTTTGTAAAAGTTTCAATGTAAGCCCCATGAGAATTTACAAGACACCTATATTTGAGTGAGAAGGTTGATTAGCATGACTAAAGGAATCATGAAAGCACAAGTAAAATAATTTTGATACAAAATTTTTGGACCATGAATTTGAAAAAAAGTTGTGCAATGCCATTTTATTGCAACTCACTAATCAACATTGCCAAGGCGTTTTTTGTAACAAAACGAATTGAGTTAAACATGTTCGAAGAGTGAGTGGTGGCTCTTGGGTTCATTAAAGATAATCCAAGGAGCCAATCAACTCAAAGTCAATAACAAGCATCCCAATAATGTGGGCAAGCAAACAAAAATGCTACACAAAAGCCCAAAGGGCTATTGAAAGGCTTTAGGCATCACCACATGTGGACAAGCCAATTAGAAGCAAAGGTTCAATCTTGATCTTGTGGGAATGCCCATGCAAAGTGGCAAGGGACAAAATCAAGCCCACTTGATTAGTTGTAGTATCGGAACCAAATTGTGGGAAGCAAGGTCACAACATGGAGCGCTACTATGAAATAAAAGCATACTACAATGGATTTTTTTGGATGTCACAAAGGCAAAGTTCTTTGGGTTGGACACATATTATTATATAAAACCCATATGCAAGTTGGAAATTCCAACAAAATGAACTCAAATAAGTGAAACTAACTGCTTTGTCCTTCTTAATTTCAAATAATTACACCAAAAAATTTAATTTCTAATAAAATTATGTAAGCAATTTGAAGGTCACGTTCCATTAAAAAATATATTATGGACTAATTACTTAAAATAAAAATAAATTTTTTTTGATAATTTTGGAACATGTTATAGTTTCAAGGGTTATGACACTTAGGAATTTTTTTTGGAAAATATGAATATTTGATTGGCTTTATTATTTTTTATTGTGTAATAAAATTCAAAAATAATTCAAACTTTGTCACATATCCAAAATGATGTTTTTCATGATCAATATTGCATATATGCATTCAAAAAGGTTGAAAGTAGGGCACCATTAATTTGGACATGGAAAATTTTGTCAAATTAAATGTTGTTTCTAGGATTTTGTGTTTTTGTCTAGTTTTTTTAGTTTAAAAATACATTAGAAAAACTCCCAAAATGGACTTTGCAAGGCTGTTTTTGGTACCCCCTAATGTGCTTTCACCATATGACTTACATCTCAAATTGTGCACAAATCAACCCCAAGGCAACAATGGAGGCTAAAGTCTTGGAAACGTAGTTCCCAAGGGCAAAGAAGTCAAGGATGAGGGGCAAGATGAAGTGTAACCCCAAGTCAAGGCAAGGAGATCATATAAAATAAGGAATGGTGGATAAAATTATTTAATTGGAACAATGATTAATTGCCATGGTTAGTCTTCCTATTCTGAATCTAAAGATCCTTTGTCAAATTCTAATCCTTCCACCGTGTTGAATTTAGCTAAAATGGGAGTCATGTCTGGAACTACATTGACACAACCACTATTAATGGTTGTCAACATGGTTGTCATTCAATCATTTGTTCAAGCCCTTGAACCACAAGGAATAGATGTTGCTTTCAATCCACAAAGAGGAAAGGCCAATCACCAAGTTTGATTCCTATAGTCATTTACATTGGACAAAATTATTTCCAATTCTTTTATGGTCCCAATCCAACCAAGTGTACCAATGTTGGTGTACCGTTAGTGCCATCAAGGAGAGTGTCACACACAACAATGGCATTTACTACCACAATAAACACCTTGTTGGAGGCAACTACAATTGTTACAACACCCCTTTTTTTCAACAACAATGGTTGCACAACCAAGTTTCTAACTAGTTGTCATGTTCAAGTTAGTAGCCACACTTTATGAAGGTGGGGACATGGTAATGTCATTTGTAGAATTAACAAATGTTACACAAGACAAACCTATGGACATGGATTTGAATTTGACCATAGTTTCTCCATTGTAAACAATAACATGTATTATGCAAAGATTGCTAGTAAAAAATGCAATTAAGCATTCCATGGTAACATGGAATGGTGTTATTAGACAACATGCAACAACTTTTTTGTTTGACTACATCTTGAACCAGAAAATACTGGCCATTGTGAATCTTGTCAAATTTTAGAGCTCAACCATTCATGTTAAGGTCAAATGGCCACAATTGGGCTAGGTTTCACAAAGGAAAACTTAAAGGGTGAAAACACATTAAAAGGAACTAAGGGTGCCGATGTAAAAGTCTTTTTTCCAAGGACTGCACATGACACATGTATCATTTCTATGTTGGCCTATAATTAAAAAATAATTATTTTGGATACCTAATTTAATACTACATGTTAAATTTAAATATTTTCTTGACTAAAAATTGATTTTATATCATATATATTATGCATTCATGCCCTCTATTACATAAGTATGAACAACTTTTGTTAAGGTCACATTTTCAAAATTTGTAATTTTCAAGGTCAAAAACACATTTAACCAAATTTGCTCAAATTAGTTTCTTTTAAAAAAGTCATTAGTTCAACTCTTTTTTCCTTTCTAGTCATCAATGTTTAAATCCTTTACAATATTGAAAAAGAATGGTGCACATTTGAATTGGTAGAAAAAAATAAGGATTGTCCATCCAAAATTTGAGTGTTTTGAACATGAAAGAACATTTTTAATATATGTCAAACTTTGAAATTAATAGAAAAATATTTCCAAAAAAATTATGATAATCCAAATTGTTATGCTTTCTTTGTATTCTTTCAAACATACAAAATGAAGTTTTAAAGAGAGTCCACTCACTTGGATGGCTCCTTTGATTATGTTTTTACCTTAAAGCCTTGTCCATTCCATATATAGACCTCATGGGGATGATTAGGAAGGTTCAATGAGTCATTCGTGAACCAATATGTATAAAATTTCAACTATATCACTCCACAAATGGGTCAATTATGAAGGTGGAAATTATTATGACAAATGTTGTGTCATACAATGTGTTATTCAATAGAATTTTGTTAAACCCCATGAGTTTCACCTTGGATTTTTAAGGAGAAATGACATATAAATTGGGATGACAATTTGAAGATGGCAAGAATGTACACCTTCCTATATGTTTTGTAGGAAAAGGGCTATTGAATCCCAAAAGGCCAAGTTTCACAACATTTTTTGGGATTGTTAATTGTGGTGGAGATCTTTTAGATGGGTTTTGGTTCTTTAGGGTGACCATGAAACTATCCATGCATGTCCATGGGTGAAAACACACTACAAGGGGGCCACTTTAAGCAAAAAAATGGATTTTTGGGGGGTATATTTGGGTATATCTTGGGGAAAAATTTCTTTGATTTCATCTAGTGTTTTGATAAATATATAAATGAATTTTAATATAGAGGCCTCCAACATAATTCTTGTTATCTTTCAAATGGAAGTAATTTTTCAACAAAATGGCCTTTTTTAACACACTTATGTTTGTTTGAATGAAAAACTTACTTAGATTTTTTTTGTGAAATCACATGATTCATGTATTTAATAAATTTCAACTTTTGAAAAGTTCAAAATTAACATTTGACCATTTGGAAGTTGGAAAATTAGAGAAAAACTGTCATTTGGCGGCCACCAAATGATGCATAAATATTAATAATGTTTTGCTTCACTAGATAATCCAACAAATAGATGTTCATAATGTTTAGTCTCAAACTTGGTCCCAACCACCAGGTTAGAAAAAGTCTAGAATTGATAGTTTAATCTAAAATTAACTAAATACATGTTATGAATCAATTTTTTTTATTGTAATTGAAATGGTACAATCAATTCATATTCAATATATGACTAAATAGTTCATCAATTTTTGTAATTATTCAAATAATCTTTAAAGTATATTTTCACATTGTAATATATTGTGACAACATCTATATTCTCACAAATATACTCTTTAATAATTTAATATTAATAAAAATGTAGTTTCTTTTGACAATTGCATTATCTAGCAATTGAACTACCTTATTTTAAGTATCCTTTACGAAAACCTCTTCTGCTATTGGCTTGGTGAAAGTTGAAAGTTGCACATGTTTGAAAAATAATATTTGTGACAACATTTTTTGGCCATTATAATGTGCTTCCACCCCCACTATCAAATTTAGTATGAGACTTCCAAATAGACTGATATGAATTATGTGAATTTTGACAGTTGAAATTGGGAATATGACAAGTTCAAGATGTGAAAACGTAATGCAAAACATAAGTTTCATTTTTTTTACATGGCATTTGGCTCGTATTTATAATTTTCAAATATCCACATGTAGCTTTTTAAATATCCCAATTTTATATGCAAATTTCATGAGTTGATTATTAAATTGTTTAAATATTTGTCCATTTTCGGTCCATTGTAATGAACCAACACCTAGATTGGCAATGTTTTTTCATTAGACATTGTTCCAATTTTGGAGGTTGAAAACAAGAAATGGATGTCATTCCAATTGTCCCCCTGGGTATTAATAAAAAGGCATAATGGTGGGGGTACCACAATAGATTTGGAAAACATTACATAACATTATGTGCAAAAAATGTGGTTAAAAGCCTTTGTGCCATTGACCATAATGGATGCCACTTCTTTGGGTCATACATCATCTCCTTTATTTCCTTTAGATTCCACACTCATTATTTGGCAATGTCCAAAAGAAGGAAATTAATTGTGTGGACTTGACTTGTTTGGAGGTATTGACACCATATTGGCCATTGTGTTGCAAGTTGGAATATAAGTGCAAAAATACCTTTATGTTGACAATGATGAAGTTGGTCAATATGTTTCATTACAAGTTTTTTACCTTGCTCAATAGTGTCTTGAATTGCTTCTACTATTAGTAATTCAATCATTTTGACGCACTCCCAAACTCCTTAAAGGACTCAAATGTGAGTCCAAGTGAAAGACAGCGGAAGAGGGAGGAGTCGGGATGCGCTCCCTAGCTCTCAACACTTGGAGGGGTAGAGGGGTGTGTTGAAGCTCCGGGATGGGACTAGGAAGAATTGACAAGCTTATTCACTCACATGGGCCTGCACACAACCCACACCAAGTGGTTAGTGCAAAGTTAGAGCACCTTTGGTGCTAGGACAGCCACGGGCAACACGGACACACAAGACTCACCACGGCCCGGACTTGGGGGAAGCCACCACCTTCCCCCTTATAGTATACTCTGTGACTCTCCACGGGGCCCACATCCAAATGGCTTTTCTCTCCCGGGACTCCCAGGACTCCCGCGCGGGAGTCCCGAAATCCCGCCCAGCGGGACTCTCGGGACTTTGAAGCCTCATAACTTTGCGAATAGACCTCGGATCGAAGTGTGATCTGAAGCAAAGTTGTAGCTCTCGTCGAGACCTTTCCAATGGTATGTTGCACGTTGTCTGCAGCCAAGTATTTCGGGTCGATTCCTGACTTTTCGTGGTCGGGAGTCAAAACTGGCAGACTCCCGGGAATTCGACTCCCGGTCCTTCTTTTGGTCGTAACTTCCATTTTAGATGTTCAAATGAGCAATGAGAGCCCATTTTAGACATCTACGCTTTAAGAGCTTTCCATTGATATAAAGAGTGCCACGAGCCATTGAGATTTGACCCCTCAAATTGTTCTCTGAAGTTTCGAGAGTCCTTTTGGGACTCCAACTCTCACCAACTCCCAACATGGGAGTTCACTTGGGAGTGTGAGGGTTCACTCCCTCACACTTTCTTGCACTCCCGAGAGTCTATGATGTGACTCCCGGGCTTCCTCTTGGCCCGCACCCTTGCAACCCCTTTTGCCTTGGTCGCGAGCCCAAAGCTAGGGTTGCGACACATTTCAAGGTGTTTCCAAGAGATGTTTTGATGTTGGAACAAAAACCCAATTCACTTGGTCATAGTAGGATGGCCTTTGCCAAGGTCATTTTTTGGTAGGCTATGGCAACAAGTTGTAAAACATAATAGAAATCTGATTTGTCTTGGGAGATGCTACAAGTATTACAATACTTAAAATTACATCTTACACCTCTGCTAGTTTACATTTTGGAAAATGTACTGTCCATGGGACATTCATCAGCCAACATGATGGTTAGTTTCCAACAAATTAGATTCAAGATTGGAACTATTGTTTTGCTAGATGTAATAACAATGGGTTCAAGAGCTCATTGGCCATAGTTATGGTGGACCAATCTCATGCCATCATAGTTATTCAAACTAGCATATGATAAAGTGCAAAGACCACCGCCACTCATTGTTGACTCCATTTTGGATAAAGGGATATTGTCATAACCTATTTAGTATGATGGTCCAAATTACTATTGGTCATTGTCAATAAAGTGAAACAACTATGACTTGCACTACCAATGTTGCTTAACTTTCTTGCACTTTTTGAAACAATGGGCCAAAATTTGTTTGGGATGCATCCACCAACACATATTGGTGGAACCACTATTGACAAACAAGAAAATGCCATGGGATTCGCATTGGTGAGGCATCACATTGATAGGTGTTAGGTCATGCAATGGACATCAACTACTTGAAATGGATTGTTAACTTGTGTATAATGGAACAACATCACGTACAATCTTTCATAACCCCTACCAATGTAATCTCATAATTTTTTTGCTTATTGAGATGATGAAAGTTGAGGAAGGAGGTGAACACATATGCAAACACCCATGGCAAATATGTGATGAATCATGCATGAATGTTCTTTAGAAAGAAGATGTTTTCAAAACAAAAGAAGAATTTAAATTAATGTTGGAAAATTTAGTAAAATTTATGTTGGGACAATCCATACGAGCTATTGATGATGGCAGTAATCAACTATAATCAACTAGCTAGTGAATGCATCAGTTGTTATTGACAAGCTTGGTATAGCTAAAGGGTATGAAAAAATTTGTGAACCACAAGTTAGACTTGTAGTTATCAGGAATGAGTGAAGTTGGATCCAACAAATTTTGAGATCTTACAACGATGGGTTTGTTTTTAATGTGAATGACTTGGGATCTTTAAAGGGCCATGAAATTTACATTGAATTGATTAATGATATGCCCATATTTTGAAAGCCTTACAAATCTAATGACTTAGAAAAGTCATTGATCTAGTCCAAACCTAAGAATTATGGGAAGTTGGGTTGGTAGAGTTGTTTGTGAGAGAATATGTGTCAACTATTATGATGTTGACCAAAAAGAACATCTTTGGAAACTAGATCAAAAGACACATTGTGAGGGTTATTGATCTTTGAAACATCAAACCAAGTTTGATTGGTATGCCATGTGTCGCAACCTTAGCTTTGGGCTCGCGACCAAGGCAAAGGGGTTGCAAGGGTGCGGGCCAAGAGGAAGCCTGGGAGTCACATCAGAGACTCCCAGGAGTGTAAGAGAGTGTGAGGGAATGAGCCTTCACACTCCCAAAGCAACTCCCAAGTTGGGAGATGGAGTCCCGGTGGACTCCCAAGACTTCAGAGACCGATTTGAGGGGTCAAATCTCAATGGCTTGCGGCACTCTTTATATCAATGGAAAGTTATTAAAGCGTAGATGTCTAAAATGGGCTCGCATTGCTCATTTGGACATCTAAAATACAAGTTATGACCAAAAGAAGGGCCAAGAGTCAAACTCCCGGGAGTCTACCAATTTCGACTCCTGACCACTAAAAGTCGGGAATCGACCCGAAATACTTAGCTGCAGACAATGTGCGACATACCATTGGAAAGGCCTCGATGAGAGCTACAACTTTGCTTTAGACTGCACTTTGATCCGAGGTTTGCTCGCAAAGTTATGGGGCTTCAAAGTCCCAAGAGTCTAGCATTTAGGATTCCCGCGCGGGAGTCCTGGGAGTCCCGGGAAAAATAGCCATTTGGATGTAGTCTCTGCGGAGCGTCGCAGAGAATACTATAAGGGGGAAGGTGGTGGCTTCCCCCAAGTCCAGGCCGTGGTGACTCTTGTGTGTCCATGTTGCCCGTGGCTCGTCCTAGCACCAAAGGTGCTCCAACTATGCACTAACCACTTTGTGTGGATTGTGTGCAGGCTCGTGTGAGTGAATAAGCTTGTCAATTCTTCCTAGTCCCATCCCGGAGCTCCAACACGCCCCTCTACCCCCTCCAAGTGTTGTGAGCTAGGGAACGCATTCCGACTCCTCCCTCTTCCGCTGTTCACTTGGACTCACATTTGAGTCCTTCAAGGAGTTAGGAGTGCCTCACGTGGTGTCAGAGCTTTGGGGAAGCTCGATCCATTTATTGGGAAGTTCCGATGGCACCAAAGAGGGCCCGCAAACCAGTCCAAAAGACCGTGGTGGATGAACCCACCCAAGACCTAGATTTTCCACCCGAAACCATAAGGGAGGAAGAACAAAAGGGTTCCGAAGATGAGGGAAACCATGAGGACCTTGATGACCATGAAAGTGAAGAGGAGCAACTAAGTGGAGTCCTCTTCACCCTCGAATAATTAGAGGTCTTGCTCAAAATGAATAGGCCCAATTTCAATGAATTGGTTGCCGCCCTCAAGGGAGGATCATCCAAAGGTGTGGAGTTCAAGCCCGCTAATCCCGGGACTTTTGATGGGGCCCGGGATCGGAAGGTTGTGGATACTTGGCTTGCGGAAATGGAAGACTACCTTCATGCCGCCAAGGTTGATGGGCATTCAGCCGTGAAACTTGCTCAATCTTATTTGAAAGGCTATGCTTCCACATGGTGGAGGACGGTGAGGCAAGAAGAAGGGAAGACCCATGGCTACACATGGGAATTCTTCAAGGAACGTATTGAGTCAGAATTCATTCCAAAGAACTCCGACTACATTTCAAGATGCAAACTTCGTGACCTTGTGAATGCCAACAATGATAACTTACGTCAATATGTGAGGGCTTATTCCGAACTCATGCTTGAAATTAGGGATATGCATGAGTTAGACCGGGTGTGCCACTTTGTGATGGGGCTTCCAACTTGGGCCAAACGCAAACTTGAAGAAAATTGGCCCGCCTCATGTGAGGAATTTATTGCACACCTTCACCACTAAGATATGCACTCACATAAAAACTGGTTGGAAGTGGAACTACTATGTAGTTGTAGTCTAACAAGTAAATGGTTCAAGATAAATAATGAATTTCACGAAAGATCTAATGCATTGTGTCCAAATCTCATGATTTTTTATTATTATTTATTTATGTCTTTGACCAAAAGTTAAGCCGAAACTAAAAACCACTTGCTTAGATTGAGGAAAAAAAAACAACAACTCAACCTCCTCTACTTTCAACAAATGCAACTCCTTCAAAACAAAACCGATGACGCTGAATTTTTGTGAGGAACTTCTACACCTTGCAAATTAAAATTGATCTAATTTTGACACAAATCTAATGGTGGATTTGAGAGAAAAAATAATTAAACCTAAGGTCCAGAGGCTTCCCCATGGAAATCATTCCATTAAACCCACTTCAACAGCCTCTACTTCCAACACCTGCAACTCCCTTACAGCAAAGCCGATGGTGCTGAATTTTTGTGAAGAGCTTTTACACCTTGCAATCTAAAACTGATTTAATTTTGACACAAATCCAATGGTGGATTTGAGAGAAACAATTAATTAAACCAAAGGTCTAGAAGCTTCTCCATGGAAATCTTGCCACACACAACTCCATGCTTGATTCTTGCACACATAAGAACTAACCAAATTCCTCACACTTCCTCCTCCTTTTTTTTTTTTTCTTCCATTCCCCAAAAACCTTTCTCTTTTGGTAAGCCCCCATGACCCCCTTGAGCTTGTTTCCCTTGTCCAATGAAAGCTTCCAAATCCCTTGCTCCAATCGATGGCCTCCTCATCCTTCCTTGAGCTAATGAGAATTTGAGAATGAATTGCCATCCAATTAAAATTAGGATGAGAATCCTTGGGCCCAATGAAACACATGAGATATCTTATTCTCCAATCAAAGAGGATGACAATCTTCATGACTAATGGGAGTGGAGGATCCATCCTCCCCCTCATCTTGGATATCTCGATGAGGTATCTTGAGCTTGATCTTTAACTTTTCCGTCCGTTGACCCTCACATCTTACTTCTTCATCCTAATTACTAGGATAGTTTATCGATTGTAACAAAGATAAGTCCTTGAGTTCTTACTTGACTAATTCAATGGTTGAAGTAACATTCTCGTGTACCATTTACTCTTTGATATTCCCTACCTATTTACTTTATTATGCACTAATTAACTATGTAGCACATAATAAATTGGAATTACAATTTGCATCATAGAAATAACTTCCACATACTTCTAGATCCACCGTTGAATTTAGGGTTTGATGAATCCATTAAATCTAGGGTGTTCGAGTTTTCATGAGGTTTCGCCGTCAATTCCACACCTTCGCCTACTTTAATTTGTTAAATAAAAAGCCTTGACTCTTCCGAATGCAAGTATCGCATTGTTTCTACTACCCTCCTGGTCTTTGTTGTACAGGTGAGAACGAGTCATGGCGGATGATGTCGCTACGCCTCCAAATCCTCCAGTCGCACTTGTACAACAAGAAAAGCTTAAAGAAGCACCGCTCGACTTGAATGTTTTTCAACGGCCGTGCGAAGAAAAACCGCCCAAGAGAGTGGTGCGCACTCAAGTAGATCGTTCAGTATGGGATCGTCGATTGTCACCTAACCCACATGCTTTAGCAATTAATTTAGAGTTTGTTCCTGCTCGTGGAGCCGCGCCAGAAAGGTTTGAAGAATGCCAGTGCGAAGATGATGATGTCCGTCACCATTGTCGAACGTGGGTTCCTGGTGATGGCCATTATCGTTGGCTACGAAGTCCGATCAACCCACTTCCCCTGGAGCATCGAGCCGAGTACCTCGCTCGCACCATTCGTCGCATCCTAAATTTTTTACAACTGTGATCTATTCTTTAAGTCAGTTATTCAGTGGTAATTCACCTTAGGCTACTCAGGCGAAAATGTTAATACTTAAACTCGATTTGGATTCTATTTTTTTAAGAGTCTAATAGAAGTGAAAAGTAACTAAAGATGTATCAGGACTGCATCTTAGAAATCTTATAAGTACGTCATTAGTGCTTAAGGATTATTCTATAGACTAACTTATAATTGTCATGATGAAATGTTAATGTTAATTGTGGGCGTATATTCCCAATATATCAATAAATCCCATCTAAATTTACATCCCTTTTCCCTTCTCTACAACAATAAAAGGATAAAACACTTGAAAAAGTTTACTAGGTCCTAAACTAATTAAACGTTACATCAACTGAAATGAAGAGTAGTCTATACCTAAAAATATCACAAAAGCTAATTGAACTATTAATAATCACTACTTGGAGGCTTATTAGCATTCAAATCATAAGTGCTAAAGAAATTTAAGGAACTAAAGCTTAACTACTTATTGAGCTATAATCCGTGGCTCACACCTCACTAACCGAAGCCATCATGAAAGTGGAAGGCTTTTCGGATGTGGGGCGAGGTGAAAAATCCGGATTCAAAAAGGATAGCAAGTTCCCTCAGAAGAAGGCATGCCATGAAGGGGAATGGAGCCGAGGCCAAGACACTTCAAAGGGGGAAAAACCCAAACCATTCCAAAGCTCGAGTTTTAAACCTAAAGGAAATTTTGTCAAGAAAGGGGCTCCTTTCAAAGGGAGCCAACCCAAGGGAGATGCTAATGGGAAACCCAAAAGAGTGTGTTTCAATTGTAATGAAGTGGGGCATTACTCCAAGGATTGCCCCAAACCCAAACTGGGGAGTGGGGCTTCTAAGGTAAGTGCCCTTGCCACCAACCTAGCCCAAGGTGAATGTAACCGCCTTATTTTCTTAAAAGGGAAGGTTTCTAAGCAGGAAGTGTTATGTCTTTTGGACACAGGGGCTTCCCACAACTTCATAACACAAGAAAGTGCCAAGAGAATGGAGCTCCCTTTGGAGGAGCTCAAGGCACCCATCGAGGTGCACTTTGCGGATGGGATTCCCCATCCCACCAAGTTGCAAGCAAAGGATGTGCCTCTCCAATTAGGGAATTGGAGAGGCAAGGTGGATTTGTTAGTTTCCACCTTAGGGGGAATGGATTGCATCTTGGGAATGGAATTTATCACAAGTAATAATGTGCTCATAGAAGGGCACAATAGACTAGTTAGGATCCCATCCAAAAATGGGATTGTGCGAATGAAGGCACATGAAGTGCCTAGTGTGGGTGGGACCACCATCCACTTGATGTTGGGGAAACTTTGGAAAAGGAATGCATTGGAGGTTGTGGCATGTTGTGTGTGATGCGGGTGTTGGATGAGTTTGAACCAAAGGAGGCCACCAAGGTGGTGAGCCCCCACAAGTGCATCAAGCAAGTGTTAGAGGAATTTCCGGATGTGATGCCCGAAGAGTTGCCCGATGAATTGCCCCCAAGAAGACAAGTTGATCATGCAATTGAGGTGATGCCGGGAGTGGCACCTCCCGCCAAGGCCCCATACCGAATGGGTCATGAGGAGTTGAAAGAGCTCAAGGTTCAACTTGAAGAACTCCTTGCCAAAGGATACATCAAACCTAGCAAGTCACCATATGGGGCACCCGTCCTTTTTGTTCACAAAAAGGATGGGACTTTGAGGATGTGTGTGGATTATAGAGCCCTCAACAAGGTGACCGTGAAGAACCGGTATCCATTGCCTCAGATTGATGACTTGTTTGATCGACTTTCGGGAGCCAAAGTGTTTAGTAGGATTGACCTACGTTCCGGGTTTTACCAAATTCGAATTGCACAAGGGGATGAGGAAAAGACTGCTTGCCGCACAAGGTATGGTTCCTACGAGTTCTTGGTGATGCCTTTTGGCCTCACCAACGCACCCGCCACATTTTGCACTCTCATGAATGACATTTTCCGAGAGTGGCTTGATGACTTTGTCATCGTCTACATAGACGACATTTTAGTTTATAGTAACTCCATGGAGGAACATGCAGAGCACCTTCAAAAGGTGTTCCACAGGTTGAGAGAAAACAATTTGTATGCCAAGTTTGAGAAATGCGAGTTTGGAGTCTCGGAGGTAGACTTCCTTGGGCATAGGATCACCCAAGAAGGTTTGAAAATGGATGACCACAAGGTGAAGGCAATTTTGGATCGGGAACCGCCTAGGTCGGTTCCCGCTTTAAGGTCCTTTTTAGGATTGGCATCCTATTATCGCAAGTTCATCAAGAACTTTACAAAGATAGCCACACCTTTGACAAACCTTTTGAAGAAGTCATCCGGGACTTATGAATGGGAGGAGACATGCGATGAGGCCTTTGAAACCTTGAAAGGCATTTTGGTGAAGGCGCCCGTGTTGAAGTTGCCCGATTTTGACAAGGATTTTGAAATCCATTCCGATGCTTCTGACTCTGCCATAGGAGGAGTCCTAGTGCAAGATGGAAGGCCGGTGGCCTTTGAAAGTAAGAAGTTGAGTGAGACGGAGCGAAGGTGGCCGACCCATGAAAAGGAAATGTGGGCCGTGATACATTATCTCAAGACTTGGGGCCATTATATAGGCTCGAAAGATGTGGTGGTGGTGGACTGCTTTAGCAAGATGGCGCACTTCATTCCCACCAAGGAAAATGCCACGGCCCAAGAGACGGGAAGGTTGTTCTTCACCCACGTGTTTAAGCATCATGGCCTCCCAAAGGACATTGTGTCGGACCGAGACCCAAAGTTCACAAGCAAGTTTTGGAGAGCATTGTGGAAGTGGATGGGGTCGGAGCTCAAGATGAGCACCTCATTCCGACCCCAAACCGATGGACAAACCGAGAGGGTGAACTTGGTGATCCAACAATTCCTAAGGAATTATGTGGCGACGGATCAACAAGATTGGGTGGACCATTTGGAGTTGGCCGAGTTTTGTTACAACAATTCGGAGCATTCGGCAACGGGGGCCACCCCTTTTCAAATGGTGACGGGCAAGTCACCAATTGTGCCCACAACTTGGGTTGGGCAACCTCCAAGTGATGCAAGTGAGGAAGTGCCCATGGTCACACAACTTGATGAAGAAAGGCAACGCTTGTGGGAGATGGCCAAGGCCAATCTTGAAAAGGCGCATAAAAGGTACAAGGACTTTGCGGACAAGTCCCGACGAGAAGTGAACTTTGAAGAAGGGGATAAAGTGTGGTTGAACATTAAGAACTTCCGGTTGCCCGAAAGTTTGAGTCATAAGTTCTTGGGCCCATATGCAGGCCCATTCAAAGTGTTGGAAAAGAAATTTCCCGACACTTAAAAATTAGAACTACCGAAAAATCTTAAGGTTCATCCCGTATTTCATGTTTTGCTTTTGAAGCCGGTCACCCGTGATGCCTCAAGGCCTAATCGAGAGCATAATTCAAGGCCCCCTCCGGACTTCGTTCACAATGAACCCGAGTTTGAAGTGGAGGTCGTGCTCAAGTCAAGGCAATTAAGGGGGCGAGAGTGGGAGTATTTGGTCAAGTGGAAAGGTTACCATCCAATATAGGCATCCTGGGTGAATGAGTCCGATATGGAACATGCCCAAGAAGCCATAAAAGAATTCCACAATAGACCGGTAAAGAGGCAAAGGAAACATAGAGTGTGATGAGGACATCACCTTTCTTTTAGTGGGGCGGAAAGTTACACAAATGTACCACATCAAGTTGCAAGTGAAATAAAGGGCTAAATTTTTAAAATTCCAAGAGATTGCATCACAAACATAATGAATATTATAGAAAGGGGGTTGTCAAGTGGCATGGACAAATGGAACTCTCTTGCGTAAGCCCAAATCTTAATCGGACTCCTACTTGGGGGCTAAGAGAAATCTTGGTCCCAAAAAGGGAGGCAAGCAAGGTGAGCTTGCGGGGATGTGCACATGCCCAAAGTGCATGCTAAGGGGTTGGTTGGTAGTGGCGGCCAACGCGGGAAGTCATGACCTCGTTTGCATACTATAATCGCGTAGCTTGGGACTTAGGCCTTTGCAAAGCCTAGACGTTGCTTCTCGTACCTTGATAAGCACACCTTTAGTTAGGCTTGATTGTTGTGATCAAGGCGCAAGGTTGGGAAAGGAGTCATGTCAAGTAGTTTCGCTCAAGATTAAACTTGATTTGAGTTCCTCATGAGGGGAAGGATGGAAATTGCCTCCCAAATGAGGGCTTCGTCAATTAGGCTAGTTTAGGTCTTTTGACGAAGCAAGGGTTAAGGGTCTTTGAGAGACCCACCCTTAGACTTGCCAAGAAAGTGTTGGAAACTTAGGGTTGCCTAAGTTAGCTTGAGGCAAGGTCTTGCCACAAAGGTTGGCACTTGATGGCCAAGGATCCAAATGAAAGCAATTGCATTGAGGGAATAATTTCTAAGTGTCAATGAGGACATTGACCTCTTCTTCTAGTGGGGGAGAGTGTCGCAACCCTAGCTTTGGGCTCACGACCAAGGCAAAGGGGTTACAAGGGTGCGGGCCAAGAGGAAGCCCGGGAGTCACATCAGAGACTCCTGGGAGTGTAGGAAAGTGTGAGGGAGTGAGCCTTCACACTCCCAAGGCAACTCCCAAGTTGGGAGATGGAGTCCCAGTGTACTCCCAAAACTTCAGAGACCAATTTGAGGGGTCAAATCTCAATGGCTTGTGGCACTCTTTATATCAATGGAAAGCTCTTAAAGCGTAGATGGCTCGCCTGCTCATTTGGACATCTGAAATACAAGTTATGACCAAAAGAAGGGCCGAGAATCAAACTCCCGGGAGTCTGCCAGTTTTGACTCCCGACCACTAAAAGTCAAGAATCGACCCAAAATACTTGGCTGTAAACAACATGCAACATATTGTTGAAAAGGTCTCGACGAGAGCTACAACTTTGCTTTAGACTGCACTTCGATCCGAGGTCTGCTCGCAAAGTTATGGGGCTTCAAAGTCCCAAGAGTCTCGCATTCAGGACTCCCGCGCGGGAGTCCTGGTAGTCCCGGGAAAAATAGCCATTTGGATGTAGTCTCTGCGGAGCGTTGCAGAGAATACTATAAGGGGGAAGGTGGTGGCTTCCCCCAAGTCCGAGCCGTGGTGAGTCTTGTGTGTCCGTGTTGCCCGTGGCTCGTCCTAGCACCAAAGGTGCTCCAACTCTGCACTAACCACTTTGTGTGGATTGTGTGCAAGCCCGTGTGAGTGAATAAGCTTGTCAATTCTTCCTAGTCCCATCCCGGAGCTCCAACATGCCCCTCTACCCCCTCCAAGTGTTGTGAGCTAGGGAGCACATTCCGACTCCTCCCTCTTCCGCTGTTCACTTGGATTCACATTTGAGTCCTTCGAGGAGTTGGGAGTGCGTCACCATGCCCTTTCTTGGGGAGATTTTTGATGTAATTTGGCATGCCAAGGTGTTTAACATGTTGGACTAGTCACTAAAGTCAAGCTATTAACAATTGCCTTGAATTTTGCACATTGTTACATAAATGATATCATCATTTTTAGTGTTTCCATGAAGGAACATGAAGTGTTTTAAAGTTTGCAAACACATGGATTAAAGCTCCATCTAGGAAAATGCAAGTTCACCTATGGTTGGATTGAATATCTAGGTCATATGATGCACCTTGGAGGATTAAAGGTTCAACAAACAAAGTTCGATGTTATTACACACATTCCACACCCTATGGATGTGAGTCAAGTTCAAAGTTTTATGGGATTGGCAAACAACTATCAATGATTTATGAAAGGATTTATGTCATTGCCAACCCATTCATTAGGTTATCGAAGGTGGATCAAGTTTGGCAATGGGAAAATGAATAGGGGTAGGCCTTCGAGGAACTCAAAGCCCAAATGACCTCAATAATAATCTTAAGGTGACACACAATAGGGTACCATTCTAATTACATAAAAATGGAACATATGAGGTCTTAGAACAATATTTTAATAGGTGGATGACAAATGGAGAAAATTTGTGATCACATATACCAACTATTCCAACAATTAATAACAATGATTCCAAGTAAGTTTTTTACAAAGGGGAAAGTTTCATAATAGTATAAACTATAACACATTTCAAGTGTTATTCATAGAACAACTCTTGCACCCTAGTCATTGATCATCAACCATTAAAATGGTTGATGGAATCAAATAAGTTGAGAGGAGAACATGTATGATGGGTGCTCATGCTACAAGAATATGATTTGAAATTGGCCATTTTCACCTCTTAATCACATGATTTCATTGATAATTTTATTGTCTCAACAAACTTTTAACTACACAACTAAGGACCAAATGCTTCATCCTTGAACATGTGTCCTCTAGGGGGAAATCTAGGTCTGAAAGCTAGAGAAGGCCTTTGTAATTCAAATTCCATATTTAGGTAGTATTGGAAAGAAAAGGTGTTGTCAATCTTCGTCACATATCATATTTGCCATGATAATGAAAAAGACGCAATCATAACTTGACCTAATGATAGAGCTCATCATAACACCATAATTCAGGCCTCATAGTCTGTGGCAAATGCCAACTTTGCCAAAATTAATTTAATTTTGGCAACTTTCTTTGGGTAATTTTGGCAAAATTGGCAATGTGTGTATTTTAACGTTAGAAAGTGAATTTCAAGGGTTGTCGCCATCGTTTGCAACGTTTTGACGTTTGGAAATTCAATGGGCACACAGAGTGGAAGCCTATTTGTCATTTGTAGCCAAAAAGCTTGTTAGAGGATGGCTATTGCTTGCACTAATCATCTTGAAGAACTTTCAATATTATAGTCCTAAATATATATTGAAAGCCAAAATTGAAATTCAAGTTCAATGTTTTTTCCTTGGCATTTATGTATGTATGTATGTATGTATGTGTTGCTTCTTCATTAATCTCCTTACTAGAACTACAGAAAAACATTCAAATGCAATCAGCACTTTTGATGAACCACATGCCTTCATAAAATACCAAACCAGTTCAGATCAAACTTTAAAATCATAACTATTGCTACCAGTAAGTGTTACACCAATACCTAGATTTATACCTAGATTGGCATTTAATCTGCAAAATTTCTTGATCTATAGGATTTGACTTCAAGATATATAGGCCTGATTGGTCTGTCTAAAATATGACACATGCCCAACATTGATAAATACCTGTAGAGAAAGTTTGCCGACATGGCATTCATTGATTGGCCCTAAGAACGTTTAGCTACACCCTGTAGGTATGGCAGTTCTTAAGCGGCTAGCTGTTAAGTCATAAACTCAGACATAAAGACAACCACTTAATTTCGGCAACTTTGAGTTTTTATTTATGGCAAATTTTGGCATCTAAAAATAGATTGCCAAATTTTATGAGGCTTGCCATAATTGCCCCCTTAGTTGATAATTGCACCTTTGTAAAGCCAAGGGAGGTTAGTTCCATTTCTTTTCCAAATGACAAAAAAAGGCATAACTTAATGAAGACAAGTAAAATTTATAATTCATTTAAACATAAATAGGGTGTCAAGAATTGGATTATGATAATATTTGTGAGATATTTTTGTAACATTTTCAATGTTAATAGATTTTTTGAAATATACATACACTTTTATTTCACATGCTTCATAAAATATATAATGAGTAATCTCCTTAAGTCATAAAGAAGGTGACACTATAAATTAATGGCTTCAATAGCTTACAATAACTAATGGGTGTTGATATTTATATTTAATCACAAACTTGTGTAAGTTTCCTAATATATTCAATGTCAAGTTCATATGCTAAATATAATTGAACCCCATTTTTATAAATTGCCTCCAATTTTTTTGTGGTTGGACTCCATTGTCAATTCCTTGAACAACTTCAAAGTTTTTTTTTATTGAGACATAATGATTTTTTTGAAGTAGATAAGAAGTACAATTAGAAAGTCCAAATAATTTCCCAAGTTGTTGTGCGCTACCACATCAAAGTGTCTACATCTATCGTTGCCACAAACCATAAGCATGTCATGACACTATTATAAAGGTCACACACACACACACAATTGCCCTCTATTTGGGAATAAGGTCCCTCAACCAAATAGCACATCTTATGTAGACTTAATAATTTTGCATTATGGGCACATTACAATTGGACACCTTGGTAATTTTGAAGAAGTGAATCAAATAACTTGGGTGCAAATGTGAGTCCTATCATTAGTTGCCTAGCTATAATCCTCCTAATTCCTTGACTAACTTTAACAACATTTGAAGTTTCTTGACAAAATTCATGTTGCTTAAATCTAGCTACAAGTGACTAAGCTTATTTGTGTAGACATTGAAAGCATAACCAGTCCCTATTGGGATTCTCCAAAAGTAGTGTTAAACATCCCATGTGCCAACCCTTGGAACACCAATTGTATACATTTCCTTCTCTAAAGACTATACAATTTGTTATAACATCCAACATCATGGTGTGTTGTTTGTTTTAGGTAAAGCTAATCCCTTGGATTATACCATCAAACTTGGGGATAATACTTTCCTCCATGAATAGTGGCATACTTCAATGTGTCTCTATGTTGAACCTAGCAAGCTTTTCACAAGCCATTGGTATGACTTTTTTGAACAACTTTGCTCTTTCATCACATGCACACATCCAAACATTCAAATCATCTACGTTCAAGACTAGTCACCATAACCTTTAAGCATATTGATGCAAGCAAATTTGGCTCACAACCATTTAGGAAAAAATATGGTGAAAGTGAAGTGACATTTGTTTGCTCAACTTGTAACCCATGGTCAATTAAAGCAATTGAAGGCATTAGTCACCCAAATGGTCCTTCTATAGGCCATATTTGTGTAAACTTCCTTTCATTATTTGCACAACTCATTTGGCCAAACTGCCCACTTACAAATGATCATGGGGCATAGTATGAACTTCAATGGTAGCTTAATCCCATGATGGGAAGAGGTTGCAATTGTGGAGTAGGAGCATTGAAGGAGGCCTACATTCTATCACATATATCATGCATCTTGCCACAAATTGTTACACATCCATGTGTATTCCTTGCCATCTATATATTACCCTTGTAATAAGTTGTGGGTGCATCTAACACCAAAATGCTTGAACTCCTCTTAGGCATGCCACACTAATTGTGTTATTGTGTAGGTTGAAGCACAATCTTCACTTTTCCATCCTCCCATACTCAAAACAGATGGTTACCTTCCCACCTAAACCTCATGGTTCATTATAGGATTTGATATCTCTCTTTGGTAGTCACCTTGACAAACATGTTGAGGTAATGCATAAATATTCTTAACATTCTAGTGTTGTCATGCACATCCTTTGATCCACCAGGCTCTTCATTAGACTTAGGGTCCTCTGGTATGTCTAGTCTTCATGGGATAGTGACATGAACTACCATAGCTAAGATACATAAGAATGCATAGGCATGCCATCTTAGCACCATTTCCTTGTTAATCTCACCATGCGACCTAGCTTTTGTGTGTTACTGTTGGTTAGTGCAATATAGGTTTCAACTCAACCCATTTACATCTTGTTTAATAGAGTAGCATGATAGGGCATCAAACCTGAAACTGGGAATGAAAATTTCACAAAGAAGAAATAACTGGGACCCAAACTAGTTTTTCGATCAATTTTGGTGGTAAACTGAGTTTTATCCTGTCTTTCCTTTTTCCTGAGCGCCTCCACTGCTGCTACATATATTTTCACTACTCCTACCTGTACAACTACTATACTTACTCTCGACCCTTGTGCATTAAATGCTGATTTTCAGCATTTCATACTGAGATTTAATAAAAGAATTCATTACTTTGTGGATACCACTCAAAGAGGGGCTAGGGGGTGAAAGACAGGGTGAAGACAGGGTAACTTTATGGATAACATGTACCAGGTGCCTACAATTTTTTTAATGGGTTTCATATGGAATCTTTTGGCTCTTTCATACAAGCTTTTCAAGGCTTTCAGGCTTTCACCCTTGAAAGAGCCAATAATTCCAAATTCTCAGTCTCAATGACAGTGGTAATCAAGATTTAGTTCCAGAGCTTGGTATCCTTCAAAGAAGCGTTGAAACATCATAGCCTATCGAAATGAAAATAATTTTCACTGACAACCTCTCGCCTTGAAAACGCATTCTTGGACTTAACCTTTAAAAAGCCACAAAATCCCTTTATGAATGCTAAAAATGAGCACTTAAGGTCACTTGACACCCAAGGTTGGCATACCTCAAAGTTATGCCAGATCACTGTGACAGGATATATTTCAGCACTCTGACAGTTCCTGTGCTACCTAATAGTTACCAATGATTATGGTAACTATTGTTGATAACTATCACTTTCAGGATAATTCATCTCATTATTCAGAATGATAGATGATGATAGTAGAGTGAGGAAAAGGCTTCTCTGGAGATAATCCCAGCATATTTTTCAGTTTCCTAATGCATCAGTGGCAATCATCCCTAACAAGATTTAGTATCAATAAACAAAATGTTTGCAAAAAACCATTGAAACTGTTAGAAAACTGGCAAACAACTGCCCCAAAACTAAAAACTGTGTCAAAACATCAAGAGGCTCTATCATAATAATTTTTCTTCCCTTGAAAAATTAACAATTAAAAAATAATTAGAAAGGAAACTTGTAACACAATGATTCCTTTTTTATTCTTTTATGTCAAAATTTCCCCACCAAAAGAAAACACCACAGCAAATCTCCAAGATTATTCATCACTTTAGTTTTCAAACTGGTAAAATATCACTGCCCATAGGAACTAATAATAGCAAGAATCTACATATTTGAATTTATTTTCCCGTTGCCTGCTAGTTATCACCCTGCCCATCTCCTAGTGATAGGCTTAGTGTTAGTATGCCATATCAGCATACATTTCAGCTACCTATATGAATGTAAGTACCTATAAATTTGAATGTAGACATGTCAATTTCATGATATCAACAAATGCCACCCCTGGGTGGGAAGTGTGAACCAACCTTGTGCTTTGACAGGTTGGAGGTAAGTGTTTGGTGAGCCACCACTCTGAGCTCAATTGCTATCCAAGGCACACAAAATTAGTCATATCCTGAAAGAGCAAGAAAGACTACTACCTACCCTGGCCTTACAAACTGCAAGTCAAGACTCAAATACTGGAGCAGGCTGTGATGATCCACAGCATGTAAACAGACCTTTGATTAGTACCTAATTTGCAACATGAGGGTCAGCTTTGCACAGCTTGTGTTTTTCACCCCCAAACAGATTCAAACTTCAGACACCCATGGCTACTAGTTGTCTGATGTTTGCAGGTCTGAGAATTTCCTATATGTTACTTGTTAGCTGGTTTCAAAAAGACCATTACTCCAGTGTCTTCATATTCCTAGCTTCTGCCCTCATTACAGTGTAAACTAAGCACTGTGTTCCAACTTGAGAGTTTTTAAGTTTCAGGGCCTGATCCACCACAACCAAGTTAAACATCAAAACACCAACTGTGCACAGAATGGGATTCTTGTAACCAGCAGGAAAAAAAAGGCTAATACATCCCTAATGTCTGATGAAGAACTGTGTGTACAGTGGTAAACACTAGACAGTGGAGCCACCTCTGCTGATATGAAAAATGCCTGAACAACTATGACGGATCAAATGCAAAAACACTGGAACCATGTTAAATCAAGTTCAGCAGTTACAGTTCTTAAACTTAGCAAAGACTTTGTCACCTGAGAGCTGCAAGGAAGACTTGCTCAGTTGTACTAGCCTATCCAAGTGGAGGTCCATTTGATCCCAGCATCTGTCCCACAATTCCTGTCACCTGTACACAACATATACAGGGTCAGGAAACAGAAAGGATAGACAGATAGAAAAGAGTACAAGTCAAAAACATGCAGTGAATGTACCAACAACAATGCTCTTGTATCACCACAGAATATGATATAGTGAGCAATTTAAAGAGATGAATAGAGGCAAGAAAGAAGTACAATACAGCAGTGGTGAGGTGAACACCAAACACACTGTTTCATGATAGGCACACACTGTGACCCATGATCCAATGTCATGTGATCAGGTCCATTGTGTCCTACACATTCTTTGTTACCGTATACATATATGCCTGACTGGCCAAAATACCTGACTAGTAGCAGGATCTCAAGCCTGAGCTTGTCCTCCAATGCTTCAAGTACAGCACCAAATATATGTACATGAACATCTTCTCTTCAATATGGTGATATATGGTAATCATGAAGCTCTGATGACATGGAGAAAGTGAAGGCCTTTTACCTATGAAAAGACTGCCACTGCACAGCACCACTATCTAAATCCTAAGGATTTAATCATACATGTGGTCCTTCCCTCCATAAAGAATTTGTGAGGAGCTTGGACTCCACTGGAGGGTCATGCAATAAAGTAAAAATAAGGAGGTCAAAACAGAAGTAAGGAAAATGCAGAATAGAGGTGGCAAGAGAGGGAGCCAACAACATGCTGTCATCATCTGCATAGGGTGGAAGCTGCAGTGAAGCATTGGATACAAAGGGTTTCTCACTGGCTAGCCACCCACTGCTACTACCTCTTCAGACATTCTTTAGACTTGCAAAGTGGCAAACATGGTTAAAGCGCAAAGTTTAACACCATGCTAGGGCAGACTTAGATCACCCACAACTCCAAATGCATTTCTGAAAACTTGCAACAAGTCTGGACAAGTTTTATGTCACACTTTGTTTTCCACACACATTCAAATGTCATGGCTCTGTATCATCCAGAGCAAGCAATGCCATCAATTTGTAGTGGGAGCAATTGTTTCACATCTTGTGCTGACTACAGGAATGCAAGGAAACTGTGGCTCATTTCTCAGACACATGGTTGTAAATGGGATCTACCTGCCAGTATTTGGAAACACAGCAATCAATGCAGCTATTTTCTCCCACATTCAGATCTGCCTCCTTGTACCGACAAATTGCCAAAAAAATTGATTCAGTGTCAACAACATACAGTGAAAATGGAGGAAGAAACAGTTCAAAAGTCACTTGCTGACAACTTTATCCTCACACACAAAACACAAATGCAATTCTTTATATCCTGATACCAGCTTTGAACTGCAGGGAAAGATATAGTTCCATAAGAGCATCAAGAACAACATTTGGTCTTTTGCTCTGCACTACTGGTGTGCACCATTGGTGATCATACAGCAGGAGATAGATTGGAAAGCCGCAACACTTTTGCAGTGTATTCTCTGCTTTATCTCTTCTTAATCTAAGCAAAAGTGCTTCACTTTTGCAGTGCATTCTCAGCTTATCTCGTCTTATATCTTCTTCTTCAAGTTTGGTAGAGGACTCTAGTAGAGGTGCGTTAGAGAGGATAGGCAGAAATGCAAAAGGAGAACTACAACAACGCAGTATCACAAAACAAACGAAATACTCTCACAAGAACAAACGAGGTTATGAGCACGAACTTTCTTTCAACGCACTTGTGAAACCATGTCTGCGTCAGCCTGCACACTTCCACCTTGTTTGTCAATTACTTGTCTAGAAGGGAGCTTGCTTGCTTGCTTGCTCCAGTGCAATTCCGCTGCAACGTATTCTCTGAAACCCTGGAAAGCATTCACAGGTAAGAGATGGCAGCTGTAAGACATAAAGCTAGATAGCCGCCATCGCTCAGTCAGAAACACTCACTTGTTGAAGAGATCGACTCTATACTCCATCTCCTGTTGCGCCATCCCAAAGATCTGCAATCCCGCCGGCCTCCTCCATCACATCGCAACAGCACACACGCGTCAGTCCGTCCGAACTGAGAACTTCTCCATACTCTTCTCCAGAATTGAGAGAAGAGTCGATCCTAAGGAGTATATACATACCTGCAAATTGCAGGTCTGACAACCAAACGAAAGAACAAACCCAAACAAGGAAGACGAGAGACAGCAAGGGAGGGAGGAGAAAAAACTTCTCAGTCCGAACTCAGAACTTCTCCATAGTTACGAAAGAATTGAGAGAAGATCCGATCCTAAATGAATACGCACATACCTACAGATTGCAGATCCGAGAAGAAAGGAACAATAATTCCAAACGAAGAAAACGACAGACATCAAGGGAGGGAGGAGGGAAAACGACATTTCCCTGTTCCTTGTCCACAACAGGCATACCAGACGGCACCTGCGAAGAATAAGCCATGGCGATATGAAGTTGAATGCAGCAAAGCGACGGAGATGCAGGAAGTAGGCGACGACGACGACGGCTGCAAGTCAAGTAAGAGAAAGCACAACGCGATAGAAAAGAGAACGAGACAAGAGATGAAGTGAAGTTCTCTTGTCAACTGCGAAAATTGTGAAGACGTCAGCAACGGCGTTTAGAGCAGCGGTAGTGTCGTGATCGTGCACTACATACCCACTTTCTTTTCTTTTGAGCTTTTATGTCCAAACCCTGCTTCAGTGGAGAAAGTTTAAGTATCACATTGTGAAGAGACCATTTGTGAAGAGACCAATGTTTGTTTGTTTTCCGGGTTACAATAATTTGGTGATGGAAAGGTTTTGGGAATTTCAGCGAGATCAGTGAGAGAGGGAAAGAAAGGGAATGGGTACTAGTCGAGCCCATGTTGACAACTATTCTTTGCTTTTGAGCTTCTTTCTCCAAAAACTCTTCATTGGGAAAGGAAGTACCACATTGTGAAGAGAGTCTCCTTCTTCTTTCTTTCCAAGTTGTTTGTTTTTCGGGTTATAACAATTTTTGATGATAGGAAGGTTTTGGGAATTTTAGCAAGATCAGCAGTGAGAGAGGCAAAGAAGGGGAACGGCTAGTGGTAGTAGTGCCCATGTTAACAACTTTGGAGCATTTGAGGTTTCTCTGTCCAAACCCTTCTTCATTTGGGAAAGTAAGTATCACATTGTGAAGAGACCATCATCCTTTTTTCATTCTTTCCAAGTTGTTGTTGGTTTTGTTTATGACACTTTGATGATGGGTAGGTTGCAGATGTTGGGAATTTCAGTGAGATCAGTAAGAGAAGGAAAAGAAAGAAATGGGTAGTACTAGTGCCCATGTTGACTTCTGTCGAGCTCATCTGTCCAATGTCCAAACCTTCATGGAAGAAGTAAGTATCACAACATAAAGGGACCATTTCTCTTTTGCACTTTGCAAGTTTTCTTTTTCCTTTCTTGCGAGGGGTTATAGGCTAACAACAAATATTCATTCCATAAGCAGAACCTTGGGAAACCATTGTTCATTAAGAAGTTTCATCATTATTTAACAAGAATTAAGAAGCAACTTTGTAATCAAGTATTATTGCCATGTTATCACAAATTTATTCACCATGGGAGGATCAATTGTACTAAGCATTCAAGATGTTTGCAAGCCTTCATTATTGGGGTTGATTATGGCACATTACGGATGTAGGGTTTTGCTTCAAATATGACTTTGTGTAATATTGTTAAAATGAATTTGGAGTCACACCCATATCATCAAACTTAGCAACAACTTTTGTAATAGATTGTAATCTCTACTTATGTAACATGAACAATGTCTTGGTTGCCTAAGCTTTTGGGCATACTTTTAGAAGAGAATGTAGGCTTACTTCTTCTTTGATGAAGCAGGTACTGTAGCAACTGGAATTGATCCTGGAACTGAACTTGTCGTAGGTGATGGCATTATGCCTGATTTTTGTTCCAACTCCACAAGCTTGCTTATGATACAATTTTCACGACTTTTGTAATCATCTTGGAACACCTTTTTTGCCTCTTCTATCTTGTGCCTTATGGCACGTTCTATTGCTTCATCAATTGTTTGAGGTCTTAACCGCACATATTCATCAGGTGATTTGAAATCTTCACCACTTTCCTCTTTTTCATTTATGATGTTGTTGATTGCTGTTTCTTTCAAGTGGTTTAAGAAAGCAGCCACCATTTCCAAACATTCCACTTCTTCTTTTTTGGCCTAGAAGTTCAATGTGAAGTTAGGTTGAGTCTAAGTTTATAGTTTTCAAAATGAATTTCTATTTCCAAATGCATGATTTTCCAAACATACTTTGTTTCAAAATTCTTTGGAATTGGTGATGTATGGATAATCTTCAAACAAAATACTTTTCAAATAAAAAGCCACATAAAAACATTTTTGTATTTAGTGGGTCAAGGCTTCAAGCTTAAGCAATTTTGATTTATTATCAGGACATTCAATGTTCTGAAAACACCCAAACCATGGGTGGATGTTACTTGCAAAAATGTTGATAAACTACCAAATTGGTTTATTCATGCTTATTGTAAGTCCAATCGATATTATAACATTGAACTGATTGTTTCTCCAACAAAGTTTTCCATTGTATGTTCATGAACCAATTTGACATGAAGTTGGAAGTTCATTTTTCGTTGGACAAGAAACACTTATGGTATATGAGGTCTTTGGTATTATTGTACCTGAATAACTTCTAATTCCATCTGAGTGAATGACTCTATTAGAGGAATGTGTAAAGGTGTTTCACACCACACATGTTTTGAATAGAAAAAATATGTGTGGTCATGTAAAAAACAATAACTGAATAATGAAAAGTGTTGAAATATTCTGCATCAAAAAAACTTAATTTATTACTGATTTAGTGCCTAAAAAAAGGTCAAAATATTTATATAATACTAGTATAACAGTTATCCACCAAGGATAAATAGAATCTTTAAATATGCATGATGAACCCCTTTCATTATAGTTTAATGACATGAATCAAAAGTTTTTCATTTTTTACATGTTTAACTATATTTGGTTTGATAGTGATATGCAATATTCATAAGTCAATGATATATATTTTTTGCAATCAATAACCTTTCAATGAATGACATAAACATCCAATATATTTGCCCATTATAACATAGATTATCCTTTAATAGGAAAATGTTTGTCTTAAATTTCTCGTGATATTCAATTTTTTTGTGGCTTGCAATAATGCCTATGGCTTCATTCTACCAATGGACAAGTAGTGGTTTCATGTTGTGGAAATGATATGAGATGACCAAATCTACGGATATGGACATCTTATTTGTCATTGTGGGCCTGAGCATTAGATGTAAACTTTGACTATCATAATTAATCCAAAAATGCTTTCAATTGTTGAATTCTCCAAAACATGGGAACCTATTTTTGAATTGTGAAGGAAAGATAAGGACACCTAGCTTGCCCATGTAGGGAGTAAGGGTCTTTGTATGATATAAAGCTTGCAAACAAGGTTAAAATATACTAGTCAAATGGTCATGATCCTACACCTAACACTCTATTTCTTGAGGTTTGATTCACCTACGTGGTGGTAAAGAAAGGTGCAATCTTTTGAATGTCTATGTTAGAAAGTGGTGGAACATCCTTTTTTGTTTGGGAAATGCTCAACTTGAGAAGGAGCTTCTTGAAACTCCTTTCAACTTCCTCAAAAGTCATTCCACCTACGTGTGGTTAATGCAATTAGTTGGAACTTATGTTTTGGCAAACACAATATATTCTTCAGTACATGATTATTATTGAAACAATAGCTTGAATGAAGAAAAGGTTGTAGAATGTAGATGACCTTTGAACCAACCACCAATTCAATAAAATCATATTTAGAAAAGTCCATTTTGCAAAAGAAAAAACACCCATATTGGGTTCAAAAAGAGGTCCATCATCATGTTGTTTTTGCTTTAAAGGAATGTGTGTAAGAACATTGTCTAGCCTTTTGAGACATCAAAGTTGTTTCCTTGTTAACTATTGATTTGTTATCCACATGTCAATAGCCATTGAGACAAAAAAAATTCTTAGAAAATGAACCCATATAACAATAATTGGACTTTTTGAAGTTACCCTGCATAGTTATGTTAACAAGGTAGATGCAAATAGAACCATTGAAAATATATCACATTGGTGACAATACTTTTGATCATATCCAAGACTTTGTGGCTCAATTGATATGCATGCATTGTTGATTGCAAATTCAACCCTGCCTCTTTCGCAAACCTGTTAATGTGTCATATTTTTAGCCCCAACATGCACAAAATGGAATACACAATTATATGGTACAATAGGCTTTCCCATGAAGGCAAAGGCCTCAGGTTTCATGACTTTGGACATTATTGATCATACAGCAGCCTACATTGTTGTTCTACATTTATGACAATAGAAAGGAAAATCAATTCATAATTTATGATGTTTATGAAGCTTGGACCACAATGATTTGCAAGCTAATGGCCTTTAGGCCTATTGCATTTATGTTCTATTGTGTTCCTTCTACAATTATCCAAATTCAATATAATCATATTTCATTGATAGATGTGCATGAGTCATTTTTCTAATAATAACAATAATATATCAGATGTTTAACCAAATAATGGAGGAGGAATATTTTCAACATACAAAAGGAAGCCAGAAAAATAGTCTATGATGATTCGTTCTTGTGCTTTGTATGAAAAGCTTTGCAATCCCAACACACCTCCCAAATACCTGCGAGATTCATGTTGGTGATATGTATTTACAATGCAACATTCCCTATAATGGACAATGTCAATGGTAATATACCATCAACATTACAAAAGGAGTTATCAAAGGATGAAAAACTTACGAAATAAAAGAAATTCCAAGGACATTTCACATTGAAAAAACAAGATAATATACGTCAAAATCCTAATAGGATGAAAACAAAATTGCAGAAAGGAGAGTAAGTTTTAAACCACAAAACATGCACAATATTTTCAATACATAAATGTCAACAACCATATAGATACACAAACTTGGAGTTAATAAGTCGAACTTTGTCAATTCTTCTTCAGACTTGAGTGCATTATCATAGAAGCCTTCCAATTGCACATCTGAAATCTCCTTATGGTATCCATCCTTTGGGAGTTCAGGCTTTGGGATAGGTTCTAGGAGTTCTTCGGATACCACAACTGGCTTGATTACAACTTCTTTGACTTTAGAATCAACTTTTTTAGGACCCATTGTTGTTTCATACGAAGTATAGATCATAAATGCAACCAAAAAATTCTCTGCTTTTTTTCCTTTGAATTGACAAATGATGAATTACCAATCTTCATGTTCCAAACCATATTCTGACAAACTCAAGCAACATGATTAGTTGACCATGAGGTAGATCTTCTTGTTCAATTCATGTGTGTCATTTATCTTATTGCCATTAAACTTGAATCCAAACATTTTTCAAAATCTCATCAAAATATCAAATGATTTACAATGAAATGATTTGAATATCCTCAAGAACCCACATTCTTCAAACTGGAACCTTGTAGTGTCATAGTATTGTTTTCCAAGTGACAACAAATGGACATATTCCATCTTCATGTTTTCATGAAATTGCTGATTTACTTAGTTGTCATCATCATCCTCATGAATACTTTTAACTAATTACTCATCCAAAATTCTCTTTGGAATCCATATCAAATTTTCTCTCATTGTTAATAGAACTATCTTTCATTTTACGTTTTGTTTATATCAAGAATGCTAGTTTGTGTTCCAAGAATGAAGTGTTGATGAACTAATTCATGACCTATTTGTAATTGTTCAAAGATTGCAAGTTGGGGCCTTGAAGATAAAACTACATTTGTGGAAGGAAGGCCCACCAATCTTTGTTGGTAGATAGGGTTAGGGGACAAGAACTTCAAAAATTTGAAATTCAGTGAGGACATACTGAGGATCTCTGAGACAAATTTCATGTTTTCTGCAAATGTTGTGAAAAGAACTGTTTAATATCAATTGATGTGTTGAGTTTTTGGAACACTTGGTTTGTATGTTATGCATGCAAGCTTACATCCTTACATCCTCAAGGAGGTTACAAAGCATGTTCTAATGAACACTTACCTATTGTAAGATGTGATATTGAATATCAATTAATGTAGCCTCAAGTCAGTTTCACATTGACAAGACAAAATAATTGTTTTTTTTTTCGAAAGATTAATTTGTTGTTTAAATTTGAAATTATTATTTTTTTCATGATCTACTAAGATTTTGTTGTATGAGAAGTGAAATTATTCAGATTGTAGGCTGTTATGACTATGATGGTTTTCCACACCTCACCTTCATATTTTCACAAAAATTCATTTCACTATTTTAAGGATTATTTAATGACAAAACTGACCCTAGGGTAATTTAATTCCCAGTCTTTTAATAATCATGAAATCACATCATTTAATAAAAAGAGACCATATGAATGCCAAAAAGAAAAAGAAAAAGAAAAACATTTAAGAAAATTTGAACCAAAAACAAATAAGAAAAGTGGATCTCTTCTGTAATTGGTTAAACTGATTACTTCAGTAAGACAATGCATGGTTCAATAGTAACCTGCAAACAATTGCACAAAATGGGAAAAATGGGTTGCTCCTTATGTCAACATGTCTATTTCTCTAGATGTTGGACTAATATGTGGGTGTGTCAATTGAATTCTCATTCTTAAGTTTCACATTGAAGCACATGTTTTGAAAGGTGTGTTTCAGTTGATGAAACACTTCCTTTTGACTTTTCTAGAAGGTAGTAGAACAAGGTGTTTCTCATTTTTCTCTATAACTAAGAAGGTTGGTTGATGAAAACAATTCATGAACTTGTGACAGACATTCTCAGTTTCAAGCAGACAATTGTGAGGACCCTGGGCTCAAAAATACTTCAAAATGACCTGTCAGAGATTTTGGAGTGTATTAGAAGGATGCCTTAAATCTGTAAAATTGTAAGATCCCCTTATGACAGAGGAGGTCATCTTATGCTTTTGGGCGGGCTGTTACATTTTTTAAGGGCTTGTCATTTTTTCTTTGTGTTTCAGATATGCAATCAAAGGTTAAGTGGTCATTGCGCTCAGTAAGGACCTCGAACACGAGTGTGTTGTCAAAATACAGTGCCTGCCCAAGGCTGCAAAATTTTGGTAGCACCCCTGTGAAGCACTCCAAGAAAATTTCTAGTGCATTTGAGGACACCTTATATCTGGGAATATCCCTCCTTGACAAAAGAATGGATCTTACACCTACTTACAAGCATTATAGCAGTTGCCTTATGCTTTACAATGAGAAAAACCCATGGGTGGGATACATTCCCAAAGTAAGGGGGTCTAGTATGATGTGCTAGCCAAGTCCAGGATGTCCTAGGCCCTTATTTCGTGAGTGCCCCCACCCTAGGGCTTTGCCCTACACAGGAAGAGCTCATCGAAATTGGCTGGTGGATGGTACAGCACTGTATTTTTGTGAATCATACCTGGTCAAAAGGAGGAGGCAGATTAGACCTACTAAATCTTGTGGAGAAATAGACATATTGCTGAACTCTATTGATTTAGAGATACTTGTGATTTGCCAGGAATTTTTCTTAACATGGAGTGGATCAAATGCATTTAGTGGGATGGGGAACCAGAAAGCCTCTATTTGACCCAAAGGCACATGTCTAAATACCAAATTGTAATAATGATTTGATTATGTTACAATCAACTAGAAATCTTGCCATCATACTTCAATTATGCTTACTACCAAAACGTGGCTATGGTGGCATATGAAAATGTCGCACAATTCAATTCCATACATTTGATCACACAAATGGATCTGGAAAATATAGTTTGTCGGTAGATAATACCCACATTGTGCAAGAGATGATGATCCAGTCACCAAGTTCTCAGAACCACAGTTCAATTGTTCAATGTACAGGCTGCAACTTTCTCTGTGTTTTCACCACTGAGAAACACAAAGTCTTCCTATTGTACATATGGGTTAAGCCCTGTGTAGGAAGGCATGAAATAAGAAAATAATCTTACTGGCTGTGCAGACTCTCAATCCAGATTGTGTCACTGCTTTTATCTCTTTGCTTGACATCCCTGTTGGCTTCAGTTCAATGTCCTCTTAAAGACCTAATTTTGTGACACAACTGGAGTCCAATCTCGATGTGCAAAACAGATAACAAGACAGGAAATGTCATCTCGACTGCCTCGCTTCAGGGCAGTGGCTGCCAAATCCTTGGCAGCTGCCTCTGCAGAGTTTTGGGCCTGGACATGATCAACTGCTTCTTGGTTGTCCATAACTTTCCACAATCCATCGCTAGCAACTATGAAGAAATCATCCTCCTTCGTTAAGCTGCTATCCCAGATGTCTGGCTTGACACTGAGATGCTCCTTAATTGTGTAGTCTCCAAATGCTCGGGACATTGCCAGCCTCTTGTCAACACGGTAAACCCCACCAGCAGCTGATATGCTCACCTCACCACCTTTGGATTCTACCTACACACATCATAGCCACTCCTGAATCTAGTATAATTATTGAGGAAAGAACTTGAAAATGCTCATCCTCACCCAGCAGACCTGAGTGTTCACATGTCAACACAGAAGAGCAAAGGGGAAAAATATCAGTTGGACATTGAAATTCAGAACCCAGGGTCTGCTGTTTCAAATTACAGAGTGGGTTATGTGTGAGAAACGAACCATTTTGCGTTCCTCTGGCTTCTGAGGCTCGTGGTCAACACTCAGCTCAATGGCACACCCATTCCTTGAGAGAACTGCTCGTGAATCGCCCACATTGGCCACTATGAGGCGTCTGCCTTTATCAAGCAAAAATGCAGTGGTTGCAGTTGACCCTGCTCTGTATGCCATCTGTGTCTCTCCTTTGTCCAATATTCTGCACTAGAGAACCCTCATTTGATGAGCTTCAATTCTTACACAAACATAAAGAAAAGGGGTATACACCTAGCTGGTTCATAAACACAGATGGATATTGAAATGTGATTGATGGGTCAATGTGCAAACAAGAGAGATGGTGCTCTTACATGTGTGTCCAACATACAGAACTAGCTAGGGCAGAGGTAAAGAGAGTTACATAAAAGAGATGTGTTTTATGGGTCAATGTGCAATCGAGAGAGACGGTGCTCCTATTACATGTGTGTCCAACATACAGACCTAGTTAGGGCAAGAGGTAAAGAGAGCTACATAAAAGAGATGTGTTTTATGGGTCAATGTGCAAATGAGAGAGATGGTGCTCTCTTACATGTGTGTACAACATACAGACCTAGTTAGGGCAGTAGGCAAAGAGAGCTACATAAAGAGATGGGGTGGCCAACCTTTCATCAGTGGACAAGTAGACATCGATGATGGATTTTTTGGGATCCTTTGCGAAGTCAGGATGAACCAGAATACTGTCAAAGAGTTTTTGCTCCAGATAAGCTGCTACCTCAGTCCCTGCATGGCCATCATATACAGCAAATAGTCCTATTTCATTAGTTTCAAATGACTGCATTCGCGCAACATGGTAGTCTTCAATTGGGTGATCTCGCAAACCCTTCACTCTTGCATATCCAAACGTCACTGGCAATCGTCTACTTTGTCCACCCCCAGCCCATGCTGTTGCTTCTTGAGTTTGATTCTCCATTAGGCAGGTATGTTACTTCTGTCTTCCGAGCTACCCTTGCTAATTCACCACAAAATCCATCAACATGTTATAACCTCTGAAAGCATGACTCCGATGAGTTTCTTTGCAGTTTTCTGGTCACGTGGAAGCGTTTCAGCGATGGTGAGAAAGCACCGGATTTGTGAGACGTGTCGCGTCGTGTCATGTCAGGAATTTTTTCTCCTCACTTGACACGTTGCTCATCAATTTTACTTTCGTTGGGACTTGCCTTCTCTCAGGGAGGGAGAGCCTATGGAACGATGTAGAGTTTAGTTCATCTGGTCCCACATCTTCAGGCGGAACCTTTTTCATTTTAGCTGTTGTTGGTTTGGAAGAAGGTTCAGCCCAGCTCTCTTAGGTAAATTATTACAGAGTCACTTCTCGTGCGAAATCAACTACACAATCCAGTTGTCTTGCAACATTAACTAGAGTTAGGGATAGATTACACGTGTAGGGTAACAGCCTCTCTCGCAAAATCAACCATACAATCCAGTTCTCTTGCAATATTAACTAGAGTTCGGGACAGATTACGCATGTAGGGTAACAGCCTCAGAGAAGGGAGATCCGGAAGTAAGTGTCCGTAGGCTCAGATGAGCACTTACTTTCAGAGGAACTACCTGCTCAGAGGGCTATACTGAGCTTAAAAATCAAAATGGTTTTTTAAACAAAAAGTTTCCCATGATACCCAGCGAGTATCTGGAGGGTACCCGCCATGTATCACAGGAAGAAAACAACATGGGGACATTACAAAAACTTGTAATATTGGTGTCTATGGGTCTTTTGTTTTTGAAAATGCCCTATGGGATTTTACACTCTGTAAAGCATACCTCCAGCTACACTAAAAAAAATCTTGGAAGTTTTTTGGGAATGATGTAGAGTTCATTAGGTGGATGGTTTTTTTTTCAATTTTGTGAGGGAGGTGGGTTGGTAATCCTGTACAAAAGAGCGTAGCCGAATTTGGCCACAGGTGAGAACTTAGAACCCTAAGAGCTTCTCCACCAGTGCTCAGTATGTCACTCTTGATAATAAAATTAATGTCTAAGTTTAGTTATGTTTTTTTTGGCAACCCCACCAATAAAATTGTGGCTGGAACTGCACATACGTGGGAACTACTAATAGAAAACCACCTGGACCAATCATTATGATCGACCAATCAGAAATACTGAGCCACAGTCAGGTCCAATTTATTACCCTCTTTTTTGGAGGTGCACCTCTGTGTTGAGCCTTTTACCAGCCATGGTAAGCTGCACGAATCTGATGCAGAAAAACCAATTTCCTGAGCTAAATCGGCACATTTTGACCTTTTCACAATAAATTTTGTTGTCTAGAGTCACATACTGAGGGCTGGAGTGAACCAACAGCCACCAGTGCACCAGTTCAAGATGAGACCGTTCAAGCCGTTTTGGGGATGAACCAAAAACACATCCTCCCTTGCCCAAGGTTTTTGGTTTTTTCATCCTATAATCTGCCCCAAAGTTTTTCCCTCCTACCAACCTCGCCCCTCCTACCTACGTCACCTCACATTGTGCTCATTCCATCATCAGAGCTCGGAAGAGTTTGAAGTGAAAGGGCAAAAGAAGTAGAGTAGAACTAAGAGCTAGAAGGGGCGGCAAAAGTAGCAATGAGAAGTGGGAAGGCAGTAGTGGTAGCCATGACAACGCGTTTGAAGCGGGAGCCCAAAGTGAGAGGGCAAAACAAGAGTTTGAAAATAACATCTTTCCCTTCTTTTCATTTTTTTTGTTATTTTCTTGTGTGGTGTTGTTGTAGCGAAAAAGGCAACGACAGCTTGCCTTCTTCTCTGTGATTGAAAAGAAAAAGATAATTACAATGTGCCATTGTTTCTTCTATGATTCTTTTGCAACATAAAAGGTGACGACAACAAGTTGTCGTTGCCTTTTTTTTGTGTTTGAAAACAAAAAGAAAAAAACAACAACGTGTCATTGTTTTTTTATGTGGTGGTGTTGCAATGAAAAAGGCGACATAAGTTAGTACCATCGCTTTCTTTTTTGTGTTTGAAAAGAGAAAGATGACATCAATGCACCATCGTCTTCTTCTATGGTGGTGTGGCAAAGAAGAAAAAATAATAATAACAATGCGTCGTTGTCTTCTTTTGTGGTGGTGTTGTTGAAAAGAAGATGATAGCATATTGCCATCATCTTCTTTTATGGTGGTGTTACAAGCAAGAAAGCAACAACAACAAGTTATCATCACCTTCTTCTATGTGTTTAAGAAAAAAAAAATGACAATAACGAAATGTCATCTTCTTCTTCGGTGGTGTTGTAGCAAAAAAGGAAACTATTGTCGTTGCCTTCTTCTTTGTGTTTGAGAAGAAGAAGATGACGACAATGCACTATTGTCTTCTTTTGTGGTGGTGTTGCAGAAAAGAAAAAGGCTACAACAGCAACTACTGTTGCCTTCTTTTGTGGTGGTGTTGCATAGAAGAAAAAGGCGACAACAATAACTATTGTTGCCTTCTTCTATGGTGGTGTTGTAGAATATAAGAATTCAACAGCAACAGCTACCGTCACCTTCTTCTATGGTGGTGTTGTAAAAAAGAAAAAGGCAACGATAGCAACTATTGTCACCTTCTTCTGTGGTGGTGTTGCAAAGAAGAAGAAGAAACAACAATAGCTTCCGTCACCTTCTTCAATGGCTTTGCTATAAAAAATGGTGACAACAACTATCGTTGCCTTTTTTAGTGGTTTCCTTGTGAAAAAGGTGATGACAACAATGTCTTCACCTTAATCTATGGTGTTGATGCTATGAAGAAGGCGATGGCAGCAAGTTGTTATCGCCTTCTTTCTTTTTTTTCTTTTTCTTCTTCTTTGGTCCTTTTCGTCTAGTTCATTAAAATTAACAATTAATAATGAAATTGTGGTTTTTTGAATGTTGATGGTTGTAATGGCTAGAAGAAGGAGACTTTTAAAAAGATGTGGTGATTTGGAAGTTTAGAAACAAAATGTTGTTTCATTAAAACAAACAATTGGGAAACAAAATGTTGATCCATTATAATCAAGACTTGGGGAGCAAATTATTGTTCCATCAAAATTGAAACTTGGGGAACAAAATGTTGTTCCATTAGAATTGAAACTTGGGGAAAAGAATGTTATTTCATCAAAACTGAAAAGTGATGAATTAAGCAATTTATGTGGCTTAGAATTAACAATGGTGACAATCTACAATTCAAAGGATGAAATCACTCACAATATAAATTAGGAATTTGATCAAAAAATGGTGGGTTACATTGTTTTAAAATTTACATCCATTAGATTAAATGTAGATAAAATAAATTATATATGTTTTTAAGTTTAACTATATCTGTACCTTCCATCATTTTATGGATGGTGTGAGATTTTTTTTGTCAAAATGTTTTTATTGCAATACTTGAAAACAATTAAAGTTTGTAAGAATTCCATTTGATTGTGTGATTTTATGTTTTTCAATACATGTATTCCGTTTTTTAAACTTTTTATGTGTCAGGTTTTAGGGTTAGGATTTTTTTATTACAAATTAATGATTTTTTTAAAAATATTTCTTGGTTGAGGTCCGAAACTTGAAACCCACCAGGCCTCTCAACCATCGGCACCCCCTTGTCCACCTAATATGGCTTGAAAGGACAAAGAATGGACGAAGGTTGGGTCGAAATGGAAATGTAAAGTTGGCACTTGCATTGTTGCATATTGTGCCAAATGGTTGTTGACTAAACATTTGAAGGAGGTGCATGGCTTGGTGATAGAAAAGGCCAAACTTAAGAGGTTTTTGACATCAAAACCATGCTAAAATGAAAACTCACATCCTAGGAGATATGATGGCCATGCAAAAGCAGAATGATCAAAAGGTTGTTAGTCATGTTCGTGCCAAAGCTTAGCATGAACGGGATAAGCTATTAATTATTTTAAAACAATGTCCATCATTACTAAAACCAATTTTGGTCAAATAAGTTTCAAAATAATTGTTGTAGGTGTTGGGTTTTAATGCCTAGGGCGTGGGAAAGGTGCCTCAAGATACAACATCACGGATGAAAAAAAATGAAAACTTACAAGAGACAATTCGATCCATCCAGTCTACATATGCATGTCAATTGAAGATGGCATGGGTTATCAAAAATTAGGATCAAGAATCCACTAAAGCAAGTCGAACACAATAGTTAAGTAGATATATTGGAATCCATGAATCTAGAATGATTCATGGAAGGCTAAAGGAAAAAAATCAATGTTTATTGTTTTTTTAGAATTTTGTTTCATCCAAGGTGTGTTAGGGTTTAATTTGGTGGTTTGTGGGTGTTTATAAGGTTCAAAGCATAACAAAAGAAGAATTTGTTGCAAACGTAATTCAGGTTGAAATGCAATGTCACCATCTATACATTATTTGTCATGCAACAAGGGCTACAATTGTGATAGTTACTTACCAAGCTAAACACGAGATTCTACATAATGATATGGTTTAGGGTTTCCACTTTATATAATTAGCTAGGTTGTTTTAACCTTGTCATTTTTTGAATTACCCAATTTTTGAACTTTGGTCTTTTAATATATTGTAGACAACTTTTTTTTTTCATTGGGTTTTTTAGCATTTTTTGATCCACCCATATTTATACATCTTTTAACAATATAATATTTTCTTCTAATCACAATTGTTTGATGGGTATATGGTTAATTATATTTTTTTTTCATAATCTTCTTAGTATTTTAAATGTAAGAATCAAAACTTAAATAGGTCCACATGAATAAGTAACATTACTTTGTCTAAGGTGTACAAAAATCAAAATGAACATTGTGCAATACCTATATCCTTTCTATTATATTTTTCATAAGGTCATTTCACGTGTGCAATACCCACATATAGGTCTCATAAATAGTTGTTGGTTTTTTTACATCCATTGCAATACTCGCATGTCAATCTCATAAATAGTTGCTAGTTTTTTACATACATTGTAATACCCGCATATAGGTCCATAAATAGTTGTTAATTTTTAACATCTTTTGTAATATTTGCATATAGATTTCCATTGTAATATTTATAAGACTCATATGACATTAAAATCTAATTTAAGTATCAACAAATAACGTCATAATTAAGGAATTACTAAAATATTATTTCAAATATTAAATGATTGATTATCATATTTAAACAATCATTTTTAAAATATTAATTAACCGATTATTTGGTTGAACCTTAATTATTCAGATAATTAAAATTTAGATTTAAAAATTAAATCAATAATTTGATATTTAATTTTTTATCTTAATTAAATTTTTTATGTTGATAAGTTATTCAAATCATTATTTTAAATAATTATTCATGATAATTAATTGTCATAAAATTAATTTAGGTATATAAATAGACATATTTTGGGTACCCAAACCACTTATTTTGAAGTGACCTTATACATGGGTATTGAATTAAAGTTGATTATTCACCAGGGTTGTTTAAATCACCTATGGATTATTTCAAAATGACCCTACATGTGGGCATTGTATTTAGTGTTGGGTCTACACCACAGGTTACTTAAATCACCTATGGGTTATATCGAAACAAATTTGACTATGCGTATTGCATTTAGGTCTAGGTATTCATATAATTTTGCAATACCTGCACACATACTTATTTTCACCAACTAGAAATTTGGCCTTAATTTTTTGAATAATTAAATAAAATTTGTAACAAAACATAGGTATGTTTATTACCATTTTGTAATATTTCCAAATTAAGTTCTTTCACTTTCTTTTTAAAATATAAAATGACATTGCATTGTTTTACATATGCTTAAACCTTAATTTTTTTGTTCAAAATGCACCCTGGATTTATTTTAATTATTGTAGACTTGTAAAAAAATGTTAATTAATGTATATGTCCCAAACTTTAAACCTAAACCATGATTTTTTAAATAGTAATTTTTTTACATTAAACTTTAACCCCATGTATCATCAATGTCACCAATTTTGCATTATGTTCATTTTTATATATGTTAAATCATACTATAAGGTGAATAATAATTTTGAAAATATGAATTTCATGATGTATTGGCGGTGAATAAAATATTTAAAAATATTTTCATGTTTCATGGTTAATGAATTATTATAATATGATACGGGTATTGTATTTAAACAAAACTGGGTTACGAAATATTGAACTTTAACAACTATGGAACATATGGAAACAAAGAATATTCATAATTATGTTATAGATATAAACAAGTGATAAAAAATAAAATTAATACAATGAACAAAGTCTAGAATATATACCTTAAACTTAATATATATGAACCAAATTCCTAAACATTAAATCATAAAGCATAACCTTAAAAATTCAAATGATATTTTACCATAAGCCCTATTACAACCCTAACTATACAAACCCTAACAAAAAAAAGTCCTAGTGATATATGCCTTGAACCCAAAAAACTATACAAAGTAAGCAAATTATATAATGCAAAAAAAAGACTTAGAAACCAAAATTTAAAGCTTTTAAACCTTAATCTTCAAAAACAATCAAATAAATTTTGTAAAAAACCAAAAGAAAATATATGTCTCTTACCTTTGTGTGATCTCTCCAAACTAATTTTTTCCACTCTTTTTGAAAAAGATTTAGAATGAAATTATGTCTAAACATTAAAATTCCCCCCCCCCCCCCCAATTTAACTTAGTTTAAGTTAATTACTATAGATATGTGAAAAACTTGCTAACTAAATTATGTGTCCAAACCTTAAACCTAAACCGCAATCCAATAACACATTCTTATAATAATTACATGAAAAGATGCATTGTATTGTCCATTCTATAAATAAATCAGGTAAACCAAATTTAATAAAATATGCATTAACTAAACCAAAATGGTTGCAATTATGACATTGTTTCCATTATAAATTGTTTGTAATACCGACATATAGGGACCTATGTTCATCATCCATGAACTAGGGTGAATTTTAATAAATTGATAGGTAGGATTGGGGGCTGGAGGGGTGGGAAAAGTGAGTAGGTAATTAATTAAGTATTTGGCTATGTAAAAAACATAGGTAGGTAAGTGTACATAGTGGTAGGCATGTGGGTGGGTGCATAAGTAAATAAGTAGGTTTATAAATAGGTGGTTGGGTTAGTAGGCAAGTTAGTAAGTAATAAGGAAGTTCAAGGAGCAAAGTAGATAGGTTATTAAAATAGGTAAGCATGTAGGTAGGCAAGTTAATAGGTAAGAAGAAAGTTACACTAGCAAGGTAGCTAGGTAGATAGACAAATTAGTACATAGGAAACAAGTTACCTTATCAAGGTGATTAGGTTTATAAAGTATTTATGTCAATAAAATAGGTAATTAATACAATGGTTAGGTCAATAGGGAAGTTAAGTCAATAAGGTATGCAATTAACATGGTAACTAAGTTAGTAGGGTAGGTACTTCGTATAGTAATTGGGTCGGTAAGATAACTAATAATTAAGGTAGTTATGTCAATAAGGGATAATTAGTAAGGTACCAAGGTTGGTACAATATTTTTGAAGGTAGGAAGGTGAGTAGGGTAGTTATGTGTGCAGTCAAGTCCATGGAGAAAACAACTAAGAACAAACCAAAACAAAAAATACAATGGTTAATAGGGAAAAGAAATGGATTGTGATGAACCCCATCTAACATTGAATGAAAAACCGTAGCCCATCTAGTGGACAGAATGGCCAATTGGTGCATTGGTGATTATTGGTTCACTGTGGCCCATACTGAACACTGATGGAGAGAGCATCTCCACCAGTCAACTAGAACCTAGCATGCATGCCACTTTTGGATGAAGCAATACACCACAATAGTTTGAAAGTGGGTGTAGAGGTAGACCAAATTGTTGCTAGATTCTAAGGTTTCAATAGACACAAGAAAACAAAAAAAACATTATTGCTAGTTGGTGTTTACATTCCCTCCCCACAAACTTTAGAAGACCAAAATGCAAAAATAACCATTAGAAGAAATCTAACATGTAACCATTCAATTTGTAACTACATGCAACTATTTATCATTTGTGACTTTATTTTATCATTTTTACAATTAATCATTGTCTTTTAAACTTTACAACTATTCTTGCAACTATGGTCAGACTATTAAACTACACATCTTTTCATATTGACTAACTTTTTGAATTTTTCATTTAAGAATAAGCTCCTATGTTCATTTAGTTGCAAAATTAGTTGCAATTTGATACTTATTATGGTGTGTTTATACATTTGATGTACACTAAGGTTTTGTGGATTACACTAGGAATATACTATATAGATTTTATTCAAGGTCTATTAAACATTTATTAAGTTTATTTAACATAATAAAGTGCATTAAAATAATATTCAAGGTACATTAAGAATATTTGACTTGTATTCAAAGTATATAAAAAATATAATCGACCATATCATGGGCATATTGGATTGAAAAAATTCATTTAGATTTTGTATGGTTCATTTTAAAATATACTAGTTTTACTAAAATATGATTAAATTATAATAGCAAGGTCATATTAATATGATATAATTGTTGTATTAAACGAACATTAATTATTGATAAATTATTATTTAAAAATATTTCATTAATTAGTATAAAATATGAGCTAAATAATTTCATTTAATCATTTGATTATATTTTAAGCTTATAGCAAATAATTAATCAATCAATTATCATTTATTAATTACTTCAAAACTTTTTATTGCTCAATTGGATATAAATTGCCAATTGATAAAATAATTAATCATTATTCATATTCATTAATTGATTAATTAAGAATATGAAATAATAATCAGTTAATTAGAAATTACCTAATTTTTATCAATAAGTCAATAAGTATATAAATAAAGAATCTACATTTTATATTTATCAATCAATGATTTTTGTATAATTCATTTAATATTTTTAAATATTTAATTACTATGAAATAACTAATTACTCTAAATAATTATTCAGATAATAATTATCTGATTATTCCTTATTTAAAAAATTCTAAAATATATGATTAGTTCTAAGATATCTCAATAATATAATATAGGTAGTTAGTAAAGAGTTATGGTCTCACTAATTGGCCCATGCGTGATCTTTACATGATTCCTTGGTGTATAATGTTATATATTAATTGCGTTGTTTGTCTGTGACATGACAATTCTGGCTTTGCATTCTATGGCAGAACCGGCCTCTGTAAATGGCCCTACCTAGGGTTAATACCAGGGTTTTTTTTCCCGCCCTTTTCCGGCGGGCTGCCCAGGATTAATACCAGGGTTTTTTTTCCCACCTTTTCCGACGGGCTGCCTAGGGTTAATACCAGGGGTTTTTTTTCCGCCCTTTTTCGGAAGGTTGCCCAGGGTTAATACCAAGGGGTTTTTTTCCGCCCTTTTCCGGGGGCTGCCTTGGGTTTTTTTTTTTTTTTTCCGCCCTTTTTCGGCAGGTTCACTGTGTAGGCTATGTTCTTCCATACCCATATTTGATTCTGCTAATTATACCCGGAATTGATGGTTCTGAATTTTTCAAATACACAAAATCGACGAGTATGTAATACTCCCACACCGCCCTTTTCCCCACATTGGTTAATACCAGGGTTTTTTTTAAAAACATTTTGGGGCAAATTTCTCAAGTAGGTCCATTGGCGAGGATCTCGAGCATTAATTAGCATTAAATGATGACGGTCCTACTCAGGCTATAGCATTTTAAAAAATAAAAAATATGGCGAAAACAATGCAAGGGCGCCTCACAGTGACCGAAGGTCGCGGGTACCCACTAGTGTTTAGTATTTACACTTGGAGAGATTTGGATGTGAAGACATAGAGTACAGGCCAATTTCTCAGCATGTTACTCTGCAAAAATATTTCTCACATCCAAGTTTTGTTAGGCTATTTATTCACTTTTTTGCAACCCTAATAGCAAACCATCTAGACCAATCATTCAATCATTATGATTGGCTAATGAGAAACAGGATGCATCAGTCACATCATATTTATTACAATCTTCTCTGGCAGGTGCACAACTGTACTTTATATCTCAAAATATGTCAACTTTGATCAAAATTCTCAAAACAATTCCTATGAGGGTGTTTCAGGCCTCCTTTTTTTTTTGGTCTCCAAGTGGTGAAATTTCATTATAAAAAAAACATTGATGTGATCTCACATTTTCGTGAACATTTCAACTGTTGCTGGTTTCGAAAAAGGAGCCACTAACTAATTCTCTTACTGAATTTTGTAAAATCAACTAGAGGTAAGGAGACATTGTTTGGAGGGTAAAAGCACTCAGCCAAGGGAGGGTCAGATTTCGGTAATGCCCCTCACCCAAGTGCTTTACCCAGTGTGAAGACTGTCACAGAGACTTTTCAAAATCGGAAAACCCTCCTGCAAAATGAATTGCTACTCCACTGGGTGGAGGCAAAAATCTGCTTATAACTCCAAATACCCTAGCAAATTTCAGCTAGGTAAGGATTGAGAATGTGGCTGTTCTGGGAAAGAGGACCCACCACGAGGGCAGGAGCAGAGCACTGGATCCCAGGAGTGCCTCATTCGAGGTCCTTAACAAGCATAAAGATCTGGTACAATTTTCAATTCTTCTGATTTTGTTTGCAAATGAGAGGAGGCACCTTACATGCATAGTTCCTAACAAATGTTACATCTAATGTTCTTTTGAGGAATTTTCTGGCTTAAGGTGCCTCCTCTGGTGAGACCAAAATCTTAACAATGAATGGTAAGGCTGCCTCCACATACACTTAAAACAGTTCTACCAGTTCTTTATGGAACCAATCGAGTTCATCTGGTTGCAAGTTTCCAGGAAAGTTTTCTTGTTATAGTCTTGAACAAGGTACAGCCACTTCTCTCACAGAATCACTTCTGCAAAATCAACTACAGAATCCAGTTTTCTTGCAAAATCAACTTCACTGAGGAGACATTTCTGAATCGATGTAGACCTTTTATTTTCAGGAACATTTCCTATTTGGACTGTTACTGATTTGGAAGAAGGGGTGAGCCGTTCTCTTAGATAGTCAATTCTCTTACAAAATCAACTACAGGTAGGGAGACGCTGGGGAACAATGTAGAGTTCATTTGATCCCACATTTCTAAGAACATTTTCTATTTGAACTGTTTCTGGTTTGGAAGAAGGAATGATGTTCTTTTAGAGAGTCACATCTCTCACAAAATCAACTAGATTATGGAGAGATTAAAGTTTGATGTAGAGTTCATTTGCTCCCACATTTTCAGGAACATTTCCCATTTCAACCATTGCTTGTTGTTAAGGAACCACCAGTTCTTTTACAGAATCTGTTCAACTCTCTTGCAAAATCAAGTTGTGTTGGAAAGGTCATGTGTTAAGCAAGAGACATTACCCAACTAGTTGCTTGTTTCAACAGAGATCCTTTTTGGCAAATTCAAAACTGATGTGATTCTGGCAAGGGAACACAAGAAGAAGAGAAAAAATGGAAAAGGAAAGAAGGAAAGGACTTAAATCATAGAGTTTAATAACCAATCTATGTCCTACCTTAGTAACCAACATAGATCCTTTCTTCATTGTCAACATCAGGCATCCATGTCCCCATGATTCATGTCCCTGCCATTAGCCCAGGCCAAAAATGGTCAAAACTGGTAAAGAACAAAGAAAGGCAAAGAAAGGCTTTGCAGCCACTGACGTGAGCCAGCATGCACCCAAGGTGCCTGGTTTTTCTTCTTTGGGGTGATAGCCAGTGTTGGATTTTGTTGGATTCTGTTGTTCCCAATGTGTTTCAACATGTTTCCATTAGCACTTTACTTTGTCCCATATGCTTTGCCCAAGGTTGTCCTCTTGGAACGCATCTAGGTGAGCCAATATTGGGAATCATATGTTTCTATGTTTGGATGTGGCTTGCATCTTTTGGAGAGAATTAAAATGATATTCTTTACTTGTGAAGGGTGATGATGACTGGAAAGATATGGGGGAACCTTTTGGATCCTTATTGGCATATGCTTTGTTAGCGCAACAAATATGCAAACAGTTGTAAATTTATTTGTGGAAGTGGCTACATATTTGTTAATGGAAATTTTGATCGCATTGGTGTTAAAGATCATTGTGGCTCAATTCTTTTGTGTGCATTGTTTCTAAATTTAGAACTCCTCACATTTGAATAATGATAACATTTATAAATATGAAACTTCCATTGTTCTACAACACCATCAAAATCTTAATTGAATTATTTTAAAAGTTGACAAAAAAGATTAACTTATTCTTAAACCACATGGAAATCACCCCAATGATGCAAGACAAAACATCACACACATAATTGTGAGCAAGCACAAAATAGGAGAAACAAATTAAATGTAACACTAACCTTGATGTAGTTGCAAGACAACACCCAACAAGCCTCGGTGAACATTCTTTGAAAATAAATGGCTAAAAATATACAGCTTCATATCTTAGTTGTCGGTTAGATTTCATATTTTAATTTTTTAATAACATGGTTATTTGTATGTTGAAATTTTATTTATAAATAATGTAGGATATAAATTTATATATATAATACATGTAATAAAGAAGTTAAATATTAATTGTTAGTAGGCTCAATTGAATTTATAAGTTAATAATTTAACTAGTATTAGTAAGTGAACTCATTTATGTGTCGATTTATGTGAAAATCTTGTGCACAAGTGCAAACATGACTTTTTTTTTAAAAAGTCCATCACATGTTCATCATTTGTTTCCTACCTTGGTTTGTTTTGAATGAAGAGGAACAATTGATGATTTAAAACATCCTATTTATGTGCTATTTTTTTGGTAAGATTTATAATTTATTCATCCAAGGTAAAAAAATCATTATGTTCATTTCAATGGTTGTATTCCTTTCACTACATTTTTTTAAACCCTTGAAAAATGAGAGCCATCATGTGCCCCTTCTTCTTACTCAAGTATTAAATCTTAAATTTCAAATAAATATAGGATATCTCAATTCAATACAAACAAAATAATTTTTATTGTATGTAAGGTGGTTTAAATATGTGCAATTTTAAAACAAAAGGATCCCTCATTTAATATCCTAAAAAATATCTTATTTGACATAGATAATGTGAAATTTTAACATTTAGTGTTCCCTCAAATTGAAAAGAAAAAAGAATTTTTAAAATTGTACCCAAACTATGATAAACGTGTTAATTATCATTCTTGCACCATCATTTTAAGGGGAAAAATTGCAGTGTAAAGGAAAGAATCACCCCCTCTAATCCAAAAGTCCACAGTTTGACTATTTTCCTCAAATTCTCATTTTCTTCATGCATGGATGAAAACAAAATGTAGGCTAGTCCATTGACAAGTTCTCAAGCAAATTTCCCCGACAAGAGAAGAGAGAAAACCCTGTAAAACTTTCCCTTCTCCAAGGGAAGTTGGGGGAACTTGGTTAAGTCCCCTTTTCTCAACAAAGTTGCAAGTCCTTTTCTTCGAACTTCCTCAGTGCGAATGGGCCCCAAGCTCCTGAGGAAGTTTGTTGAGGAAATGGGGCCCATTTGCTTCAAGGAATCAAGTTTCCCTAAAGAATTTGAGCCGATGTGTTGGGAAACCATGTTTTATGTTTCCATTGGGAACTTGGGCATATTTGCTTCATGTTTACAGGTTTCTTCAAGAAACTTAGGCTCATTACTTGAAAGAACCATGTTGTGGGCCAATTTGTCTCAAGCAACAATGTATCCAATAGGATTTGAGTGCATTTGCCCCCAAGGAATCGCATATACTTAGGAGGCAACTTGAGCCCATTTGCCTTTGAAAAGTTGCAAGTCCGTTTCCCCGAGGGACTGGGGGAAACTTGATTAAATCCTCTTCTCCCCAAGGAAATTGCAAGCCCTTGACTTTTGAGGAAAACCTGCTTGAAGAATTTGCTCAAGAGCTACATTTATTTTCAAAGATGTCTGAAAAAAAATGAAAATTTGAGAGAAAAAAATCAAACCTTTGGGCTTAAACATGATGATTCCAACCATTGCACCATAATTTTCCTTTTTGAGATGGTGGTGCAAGAAAAATAATTAAAGCATAATTCAGATTAATAAAAAAACGAAATTAAAATTAAAATTCCTCTTGAACATTTGTCCTACAAAAACATCAAACCTGATGCTGCATTTAATTCTTTGTTCCTATTTAGTGTTCAACACTTTCTTGGGAAGCACAGGATAAAAAAATCATGTGGTGCATGGACTGTCGGTCCTTGCTGACTTTGAACTCACAACCTCTCAGGAGAAGTGACACATTACCTTAGCTACACTTTGGATTGACAGGAATCCAAACCCTTGGTCAGACCTTTGTGACCGCCACAGTTGCAACACTGACACCGGGTGGTCCATGAGGGGGTTCTTCAAGGTCGCCGAATTGAGCGTTTTCGTAAGTGGGAGAGGCAGTCAATTGCTGGTTCCACGTTTAGGCTGGTGCAGTTAGTTTAACTCGTAACATGAATTGAGAAGGAGAACGTGCTTGCAATATGAATGCCGGTGGGCAAGGGAAAATCGGTTACCCTGTAGAACATGCCTTGGTAGACCTGGTATGGATCTGTCAGAATTTTCATTGTGTATTTTGACAGCATTGTAATGTTACTAGGACGTACCTAAAAATGTAGAACATCTTTTTCCTGTTTTAAAAGTTCCTACCCAGGTACCAAAAGGGTATCACAAAAAAATTCCATTTACGAAAGAGATGGCGCTTTTGCATGCAGCAAGGCCCTTGGAGTTTCTGGGCAAGCTCTTCCATTTTTGTAAAGCACTCCTCATTTTTTTAGTGTAAGGGAAGGTACCCTGCTTTATTTGTGGTAATCAGACCCCATTCTAGGGAGAAGGTTCTTGTGCCCATAAAGAGCGCATCATGTAAAAACAACCTCCACACATACAAGGAAAAGGAACCTCTTTACCCTTCCGTAACTCTGGCCGTCAGATCTTGAAGACTTTGGCCAGCGAAAACCAACGCCCATTATTGGACTGTTGAAAATTGTAATGAACCGAGTGGCACTTCACATTGGCGAGGTGAAGGCCCTAGTGTCGGGCAGTCCACCCCAGGCATTGGGCTTCACCCTCAATTCCAGGGCATACTGCCTTGACACCAGGGCCTTCCCCTACACATAAGGGCCTGTTATTTTGCCTTTGCCCAATAACTCATGCGTAAGGAATCAGGATCTTGCCCATTAGATCTGGACAAATTCTCTGATAGGCCATCATTACAAATGGTAAGGCCCTCGGACAGGCGCATTAGCAGAAGAATTCGGCACCTGCCCTCTGTTGCTACCTCAGGCAGCAACTTATTTTGGTAACACCCCTGGGCACAGGCCTTACCGACCACGTAACACCTAGCGGGCATTACAAACCAAGTTACCGCCCAACAGGACGATGGCTCACTCTAACGGGGTCTCGCCACGTTCTTCCATACTTAGTGCAAAACAAGAAGCAAGGCGGCGGTGTAAATTTCACAGTAAGTTATTTTGGGCGGTCAGCCCGGCGCAATCGGGAACGTCGTCAGCACGCGGCGTGTCGGCGACAGCACGTCATTTCGGACGGCCTTTCACGGCACGGGAAAAACTGCGTTATGGTCGGAGCTACAAAGGACTCGGAAACCCAGTTGAAGAACCGAATAGATCACGCGCAGATCGTCGACAATCCTGTACTGGCCCAACATCGTCACTCCTGCCTGGACGTCCTCACTCCAGGAGGTTACACGGTGAACTGCCGGCTCCTGCACACGCCTTGCACCTTCTTCGCGCTTGTTCGGAAAAACAAGAACATCAAAGCCTGACGAGAACCAAGGATTTCAAGCCGAAGCTGCTCATATACATAAGAGCTTGTGAGACATTCAATTCACAACTTGCACACAAATAACTGACTTTCACATCAATTCCCATCTTTGTTTCGTAAGCAAGTATTTCCTGTCAAGGTCCATAAGTTCACGGGTGTTCGCAATTTAGAACTTGATCCGCTTGTTTAAAAAAATTCTTCCAGCAGTAGTTACATAATTTTTGCAGCTTGATTTCTGGATTGCTTCCATTCCAAATTGCACATGCTGCTGTTACCCAGTTGATCAATTTCAGCGGTCGAATAGTCTTAGGTGTCTATATCTTTGCTACAAAATTGTCCTGATTTTATACGGTCTTAAATCGTAATAGAAGCTACTGGATTTTTTGGTCTAGAGTGTGCAGTTCACCAAACGTTTTTGGAGTCGACTCAAGTGCTGTTTGGAGCGACGCATTTGACCGATTAATCTTCCCAGTACCGGCCCGGTCGAGGAAAATATGGAACCTACATCTTCAAGCCAAACTACTCATAAAACAGATATTAAAGCTGTGCCAACAAGAGGCGAGATTGAGATTGAGGTCGCAGAATGTGCAGGAATATCAGCACATATGGTAAGCGAGCTGACAGAAGTCTTCAAAGTTTTCGATCGTAACGGCGATGGTAAAATCTCACAAGCGGAACTTGGGTCCGTTCTTCAAGCCCTCGGAGAGAATCCCTCGAACGCGGAGCTCAGAAGAATGGTAGAGGAAGTGGATATGGATGGTGATGGGTTTATCAACTTGCAAGAATTTATTAGCCTGAATTTGCACGGAAGCGGGGTGGACGGACCTGAAACAGCAGAAACTGGAGCTGCTTTTTCTGACGTCATGGAATCCGCCTTCCATAGTTTCGACCTGGATGGCAATGGAGTTATCTCTGCAGAAGAGCTTCACAGTGTGCTAAAAAGCTTGGGTGATACCAATCTAACCTTGGAAGAATGCCATTACATGATCAGATCTGTGGACACAGATGGGGATGGCTTGGTTGATTTCAAAGATTTCCAAAACCTGATGTGTGACACTTGTGTTTACTGATCGAATTATTCAGCTCTTCAGATCCCCAGCTGTGTATTAATGGATTTGACCCCTAAATGTCAGGGCAGATCCATTTGGTCAGCTTCTCATGGATGTAACCCCTAAACGTCAGTGCAGATCAATTGGGTCGGCTTTTCAGTGTATATTTGGCTTTCTCTGACATATATGGGTCCACTCAAGATCTATCTCTTGTACATGTTCATGTCACGAAGCAACTGGTATAGTCTTTACGTATGTGCTGTTATTGAGCAGATTGTCTTCAGTTCGAGGGAGGCTTTTGCAGAATTGACATAATATGTACATGTGTTGTTGATCTGTGGGAAGTACTAGGGCTCAAATACTATTTAGCATTTCTTCTCTGGTTCTTCTTCTAAGTAACCTTAGATCTTGCACTAGAGCTAAATTCAATCAAGCTCAAATATTATTTCAAGCAAAGTCCAAAACCTCCATGTAAACAGAAATGGGCCAATTAAGTGATGTTCCCAAAATATTTATTTATTTATTTGTTGCATTCTAGACCAACTGATCTTCAGAGTTTCTTTTTTCCAGTTTTGTCAAGTAGATGTGAACTGGCGATCATCCACAAGAGGAAATGAGCCCAATTTGGCTAGACGTCAGCCAGCAAAGTAGGAATTTTTAAGGATCCCCTCTTCTTCTTCTGGCTCCAGGAACTCTGTTTAAATGTGACGACTTCTGACCTTTTTTTTCCTCAAAATATGGTGACTTTTGCACATCTTTCTAAAAACACCCCTTGTACACCTTGCACCAGATTTCTTTTTGTGGATCCAATTCGCCCAAAAACAAAAATAAAATGACACTTCTGATCTCGCTTAGCTCTCACATGAAATAGCTTACTCCCACCAGCACTATCCACACACCACAATTGAGAGTATCAAACTTTCCAGGCTCCTAGATCATTGCATCGGTTAATCTCCAACCCAATTTTCTTGTCAGGTGGTTATAATTAACTATACAATTAAGTATAAATTAATTATGCCTAATCTAACTTAGTTAAACTAATGTAATTTAGTGTGTAATTTAGGTTTGAATCAATCCCAATGTGAACAAGTTCAAGTTAACTTGTGAATTGGTATAAAACACAAGCTTTGTGATCTTAAATCCTTCTTTAGTGATTTGAAATTCAAAAACATAATCTGTTTCTGCTTTCCAAGTTTTTCTTTGTTTAAATAACTTTTTATGGTACATGGTGTTTGTGTTGTTTTTATATTTTGGGCTTGGATTATTGTGTTATTGTAAATGAGCTCATTTTGGTTTAGATATGGTGTACCATTCAGGGTTTTATTTGGTACATGATGTATGTGTGACAATAGTGATAATTGTAGGCATCAATGTGATATCGCATGACATCGTACAAAATTTTTTAATATATCTTGCATTTTATCGTCAAAATAATCAAAACCATTGGTTACGTGGATGCAACAATAGGGGAAAAAAATCATAATACATTTTCAAATGTTATCAAATATTTTCTAACCATTCCTAAAAAAATTCGTTAAATGGTTTCTAATTGTATCACCCAATCATACTTTCACCCACTACATGTTTCAAAAAAATATTGTTTAAAAGGTATTATGTGGAAGAACATTAATTTTTCTTAACTTATGTAAATTAATATTATAATATTCATATATGTAAGCCACCTTAAACTAAATTTAATTTTTATGTTTGAATTGAATTTTGGTAGCACATATCATAACACAAAAGTAATTTTAATGCATGTTTGTCAAATAATTAATTAAAATTGAAAATTCCATGTCAAAAAATAAAATACTCACAAAGATTCTCTGATTTCCTTCACAAAATTTTGGTATTTGGAAAAATATTTTCTAAAAATTTCAACATTTTTGAAAATAATGTAATTAATATCGAAACTACCAAGATATTATAATATTTGTTTGAACATAAGGACAAAATGTTTAGAAATAAAATGTTTCTAAATCCATTTACTCCAACACATTTGACATGGTTATCCATGTTATTTCCTTATTTTCTCCTTAAAAGCTGTAAATGTTTTATAATTAAATGGTGTAAGTTTATAATGTCAATTGCTTCCCACCCAGAGTCATCTACTTCCAAAACAATGACTTGACAAAACTTGAGTCTAAAACTTATGAAATCACCTCCAGAAAATCCTCAAGCACTTTCTCATAATACCAAAAATGGGGTTCAATTTCTTTTCAAAACTTAAATTATGATGTTTTGGAATTTTCAATGACAAATTATTCAATATTCAATAACTCTTGCATTCTAAGTCTACATATTATGAAACCAACTTGATGCACTTGTATTCATCAAAGCTTTCCCATTGTACCAAGAGCATGGGGTAGATGTTGGGGGGGAGGGGGAGGGGGAGAGGGGGGAGAGGAGGCCAGGCATTATGGTTTGGGAGAACTCAACATGACAAACAAAACAACAAACCACCTTCCTTAATAGATGGATTGTCATGGTGGCATGGTTTGTTGGATATTGCAAGCTACAATGGGGGGAAGGGGTTCACTCTTTGTATTTTCAAAATATTCCATTGGAGGCCATTTTTTCCTCAATTTTGTAGGCCTAAAAAGAAAATGTTCTATATTAAAGTTCAACAATACATGCATCAATGAGGATATTGTTTGCATTTTATAAGTTTAAATCTAAGAAGAAAAGATTTTATATCAGAATTTGACACGAAGGTGAAAGAATGATTGGGTGGTATCACAAGAAAATTACACTATCATTTCCATAGACCACTTTATTTTAAAAAATGATTTGTGCTTTTGTGGTACAGTATTTTAATATTATGTTCTTTCGTCATGCATTTTTCAATTATTCGTTTTAATCATAGTTTTTGGACATGTTTTGATAAAAGAATCCAAAACTTGAATAACTTCCTTCTTTATGATGGAGGCCAAACATGACAACTTATAACAACATTTCCATCTTTTTCCATTCAAAGGTTACAAATCAATTCTATCCGTGAATTTTAGACTCATGGATATGGCAAAATTTAGTGCATCACTTAACAACCAATGACCCCTAGATGGTTCAAAATACAATCAAACACAACAAGGCCAAGAGAATTAATAATAATGCAACAAATGTGCCATGTCAAAGGAGGTGGTACTTTTATAGTCATTCTCACAAAATTCTACTTATTGTAACATAATATAATTACTTCTTTGAATTTCAAAGCTTCCTGGAAAAGGATAACTTTGCTAACAAATCTACAACAACAAAAGAAAATGTCAGATTATGCACAATAACAATTGAAAAAATTGAAGAAAATGTTATGCAAAGTGAAAATTGACAAAAAGTATTCACATAAAAAAATATAAAAAACTAAAAATTTAACTTATCATCAATGGAGTATTCAATTTCCAAGGGGGAAGACCTAAATTTACACATGCCTTTTCCCATTCTTGCCTAGCTTTTCTAGATTTTTTTGGCCAAGTTATGCATTTTTGCAAATCTCTTTGAGCATATTTGATTAACACATATTGTAAGTCTTTGCAAAATTTTTCCTCTATTGTAACATATTGGCAAGTCTTGGAAAATGCATGCCCAATATAAACACCTTGAAAATTTTCCTCCAAACCCAACATATCACAACTCACAATTGATTTTAGGGTTATAGTCATCGTGTTCAAACTAGATCCCTCATCCTTGACATAAATAATATTTTTTCTCCTCAAATCATAATTGTCCAACAATTCTGTCAATTTTTTAACCAAAGTTTATCCAGTACTATCTATTAGCTCAAAAAGACCAAAGGTAATGTCCTTTGGCTACCAATCATTTCCTAAAAAGTAATTAGTTTTGCAAAAATATCATGTCCAACTTTTGACATCCATAGATCAAAGCTTGCAGTTGCAAAATGACATTATATTAAAGTTGGTAAAACATATAATTATGTATTTGTTTCCATTAATTTGGGCAATAATTCATTAGAAAATTATTTTCTAGAAGGAAATCAATTCTTGGACATAAATCCATACTAAATCTTTTTAACTAACTACTTTCTACAAATTGTAAAGAAAGATGGTTTTTTACAATTAAAAGAATGAAACCTTTCAGAAATTGTTTTTATTACACATCATATTTCTTAAAAGGTTATTTTACAACAAAAAAACTAGATATGGAATTATAAGAAACATTTGGTCTCTTTTTAAAAGGTTATCTTTCATCTTCCTTCAAAAGACAATTAATTCTTCTTTAAAAAAATTTTTAAGTTAAAATGATTTGAATTGACATGTTTCCTCAATGCAACTATGTCATTAGTTGCATTATATATGATTAATCCGTTCCTAGTTTATGTTTTTGGATTTATATTCAATATTGGATTATTGTGGCAAAGAATACAACCATAGTTTGAGGAGTTGTTACATTAATTTCTTTGTTATCATTAACACAATAAAATGCCCAACACAATGCATTTCTATTATTTCCTCTCCAAAATGTTCTTTGTGCTGTAACTTCTTTAAATTATCATCATTCATTTTTGGATTCCTATTTCCTTCTATTCAAAAACTTCCCATTTTTTCAAGTTTTGACAAAGTTTCATCTTCTATTTTTACTTCATTCATAAATACATCACATGTATTTTCATTTTTAGAAGATTGTTCCATTATTACTTTGATTTATGATTAAGAATTACTTCAATTTGTGAATAAAAATTATTTCCTTGATGAATAGTAAAAAAAAACTAAAGAAATTTATGTTTTTATCAAAGATTAAAAGCTAACATTTATATAAAAAAATAAAAAATGCAATTTATCAAAGACTAAATACTAACATTTACAAGCAATTACAAAACACAATCTATCTTTTAAGAATTTATAAAAATAAGATATGTATATTTTTTAACTTTCAAAAAATGTTTAGGGATTATAAGGTGAAAAAAGTATGCAATTTCTGCATGAAAAACATTTATAGTTTATGCTTTATTTTTTTTAATTCTGCAAATAAAAGCAACAAAGCACACCAATTAAAAAATTGTTAAATAATGAAAAGGAACAACACAAAATGAACCAAAAAAAAAATAGCAAAAACATGAATGTAACAATAATAATAAAAACAACAAAAAACAAAACGACAACCAAAAAAAATCAAAAACTAAAAAAATATGCAAAAGAATTTAGCTTTGGTGCTTGAATTAATGTCAAAGCTCTGAACTTCGACCTGCACATGACAAGGGCAGGGGAAGTACCATACTAACCAAGTAAAACAAAGTAACAACATGAAAAGAACAACAATGGCAACACAAGAAAAACAATAGAAGTTGGGCTAATAGGTACTTAAACACACAATGGTGCGAAAAGAGCAATGTGAAGGGAGCGACAACATGAAAGGAATGACCAGGCAAAAATAACAAAGTGAAAGGAATAGTAATGTGAAAGGAGGAACAGCAACAAGAGAAAAGCAACAAAATGAAGAGCAATAACTTGTGAGGAACAACCTGAGAAAAACAACACAAGAGGAGCAGCGCAAGGAGCAACAACATGAGAAATAGTGCAAGGAACAGCAATGTGAGGAGCAATGTAAGAAGAGCAACATGAAAGGAGCAACATAAAAAAACTAAGATCTAGCAACAATAACACAAAGCAAAAACACCAACCAACAAGCACAAAATGAGCATAACAAGAGCACTAGAAGACCCCAAAAAAAGTCACTATAACCAAAAATGAAGCTTGGGCTCATTTTATACACTTTCTTTATCCCTAACCCTAAAGAGCACCTCCACCTCCCTAGGCAATGACAACTATTTAGGAACCTTAAACCCTAAACTACCAAGAACCACATGGAAATTATGTAAGAGAACCTGTCCGGTTTTCCAAAATTAAAAATTAAGAAAACCAATTCTCACAACCAGTTCTCATTCATGTGAGAACCAGAGGTCAGTTCTCCATGGAGTTTTCACAATCAACCATGCCAACTGGTTCTCACTGTGAGAACCGGTCTGAGAACCGGGTCAAGATTTGAGAACGACCCAACACTGGTAAATACCAGTGTTGTTCAGGTATGTAGTGTCAGAGACTGGTATCAATACTGGTATGAACACTGGTATCAAATTCCAGACCAGTCTAGTATGACCTAAGTCTGGTACCAGCTTAATACCAGTCTCATGCCAGTCTATATACCTGCCATATACCTGCCCAAAATCAGTATTGAGCCTAATACAAGTACCAGACTGGTATCTAAATTTTTTAGAATAGCCAACATTGGTACCAGGCGGGTATCTTCTTGTTTTTTAAAAGTGACAACACCAGTACCAGCTGGTATCAAATTAAGTTGATACGCGTCCTACTCTGGTAAAGACGACCTGAAAACGTATGTGAAAGTGAACTGGCACAGCAAACAACGGAACCAGCGGATGATTGCCTGTCCCACTTGTGAAAAGCCCCAAAAAGGGTACCTGAAAGTGGAACTGGCAAGAACAAATAGTGGAACCGGCGGATGGCTGCCTGTCCCACTTAACTGAGGGAAAAAATCTCCAAAGCTACATGAACAGGACACCCAAAATGGTCAGGTGTATCTAGAGACACCTCATAAAGCTATGGAAGACTTTGGATTTTTTTCTTGGAAAGCCTGCATGAACAGCACCACCACAGGTGAGGCCCACAAAACTCTCACACCCATTCCTCCATTATTTACTATATCATCTCTACAGCAACAGTGCAACATTCCCATGTTTTTTTTTCCCATTTTTGTCCCTACCCAACATCGCCTTCTGCCTGCAATTGGGTCTCTCTGCATAGGTAGCCCCGAAACCTAGTCTCTTTACCAATTTCTATTGATTTGCATTGAAGACTTGCAGTAAAGATAGTGGTGTGTGTGAGAAAGTACTGTTTGTTCCGTTTCCAACGCACTAAAGAACACTCATTTCCATTCAGGTTTGCTAGCAAGTTCTAGGGTTTTGTTTTTTGTTTGCCAAGAGTTTCCGAACAGCAAGCGGTTTGCTATAAGCCTAATGGCACAAGAAGGGAAACAAGTCAAGCCTTGGAGCTGGGATATGGAGTCAGGTGGGGAAAGTGTGGTGGCCGTTGTGAAGGAGTTGGCTTGCGAGATCGGGGATTCACTACGAAATGGTGGAAAGCAGTCTTGGGTTGAGCGGACGCAGGCCGTAGTCCGCGCCAAGGGACCTCGCCTGAACAAGGCTATTGGCCATGCGTCTGGCAACGTCATGATCTGGATGAATCAGGGTGGATTTTGGCGCAAACTGTTAGTCTCTTCTGTGAGTTTTTTGGTTCTCTTTTCTCACTTTTTTGTCCGAAATGTGTATATACGATTCTTGCTCTACAGATGCACGGATTTCTGTTTTTAGGGTTTTTCCTCCCACAAAGATGCAACCTTGATTCCAAACTATCCGCCAGAATGTAGGGTATTTGGATCGAACATGAAGATCTCACAATGCAAGCTGGAATTTTGCATCTGATTGATGGGTCCTCTTCATTTGCTTTCGGGAGTCTTGTGTGGCAAAGACCCATACTTTCTGCCTTGATTCCTTTTGCAACACGCTACTCCTTAGTGGTTGCTAAGGCCTCAACAGAGAGAACACAGCTGAATGATACTGAAATGAGGAGCCGTGTTTTATGTCAGGGTAGTCTCAGAGCAACTCTACCAGTGCTCAGTATGTGACCCTGCAAACTAAAATTGGATGAAGAAACATCAAAACATGCCAGTTTGGCTCAGTGAAATGGTTTTGGTCCAACATTTTTGCACAGTTTGCTGAGGTTGGTAAAAGGCACAGCAAAGCCGAACACCTGCCAGAGAAAAGTGTAATAGATATGATCTGGTTGCTGCTGGCTGTTTCTGATTGGCCAGTCAGAATGATTGGTCCAGGTGGTTTGCTATTAGTAGTCTCCCACCTATATGTAGTCCCAGTTTTAGTTTTATGGTGGGGTTGGAAAAAAGTATTTAACCATACTTGGATGTGAAAAATATGTTTACAGGGTCACATACTGAGCACTGCTGGAGATGCTCTTAGCCTACTACACTTGCAGATTTTTTGTTGGTTGTCTCCAGCTTTCATGGTTGCATATATGCACCGAAAAAAATTATGGCAAAGTTTGGTTCTTTGATTGGCTAAATGGTGTTTCCAAGCCATGGTGTTGCGAAATATTTCAGACTGAAGTTCTGACTCTATTTGTCTCTTGTGGTTGTTGTGGCAACTGCAGGTGGGACTAGTATTACTCGTCACACTAACAGGGTTTATCATATTCTCACTGTTTCTTCTCATAGCTACAGCCAATGCTGTGGTGGTTGGATTGTTGATGTCTGCATCAGCTGTTGGTGCCTTCACCGCCTGTTTCTTCACAGCCCTGACACTCATCTATGTTGGAGTTCTAACTGCAGCTGCATTTGCCATAGGGACAGCTACAGTTGTGTGTGCTGGTGCAGTGCTTTTTGTCACAGGTTTGAACTGCTGATCCCTCTCATGCAAGGATTTTGATTATCACAGTCTTTTTTTTATCAATGTTGGCTTCTGGTAACATCCTGGGAGAAATGAACAGAGACCCTCTGGTCTCTCATCATGGTATGCTATGCAGTTAATTGTGCAATCCCAAGAGTCTATACCATGGAATCATCCTTCATTGTTTCCTTGCAGGCTGGATTGCTTTTGCCTGGGTGGTGTGGCAAGGGGTGAAGAGTAGTATGCACATTGCCAAGAACTCCTTAGCTCTCACTGGTGAAGCCATCTCAACCATGTCAGGTTCTGCTCAACCACAAGCCATCACCCTCGAAGAGCATGCCAAATATTAAGTGCCACCTCCTCCTGTGTAATGTTTGTATAAACCTTTTTCCATAAAGCATTACCTCCTATCCAGGATGCTTGCTACAAAAGGATGTTGCAACAAAATTAAATGCATGTATTGAGCATATGTTGTGGTGACTGCAAAGAGCCAAGGCCTTCTGTTTAGAATGTCAAAGAGGAGATACAGTGTTTAGTGTAAGGGCCATCAAGCATCAGCTTTAAATGTCTCCTCACCATTGTAATGTTGGGGAGTGACTTTTTGGTCCTGTTGCAAACAGTATCTCAAACTATGAGTGAAAACATTTTATCTTGGTCTCATTGGAGAAGTTCTCAGTGCTTATGAAGATATCTATCTTGGTCTTACTGTAACAGTTTGGGCTTTTGTGAGTGCAATGTAACCTCAATAGCTTGAAGATTTAGTTCTTATCAACATCTTGACTGAGCAAGATTTGGATTTTCAACTGATTGTGCATCACACACTAGAAATATATGCAAAAAATTTCTCATGTAATGGAATCCACAGGAGAGCTGTTCACAAGGATGGAGTTAAATGTTTTCCACTGAAATATAAATTCTTCTCCTGCTTTGTACCATATCATCATGTGCAAAAATCATAGCTTCTTGCTGAGATTTTTGTCAGATTATCACTTGAAATGACTGAATTTGGTTGTTTAGTGTTTTAGTTCATATGATGTACCAGTATTGCAAAATACTCAAAAATCCGAATATGAGTTTCCTTGTGCTTGTGCAAAAGAGTTGACAGTACTGTTTACCTCATCTACTTGGACCTCTAGAAGAAGCTTTCAACTGGATGGCAAACTTTCATACTGAAACCCTAGCTTTTATTTTTAGTCTTAGAGGGAGCCACCTTACCTCTGCATCGAAACAATGCACTTAGAGGGTGGTCACCCCATGATGTATGCAACAATATACCTAGAGGGGTGGTAACCTTGTGATATATGCCTTCGTCGTGATCTATGCATCCATTCTCACCTCATGGTCAATTGAACGTTTAATGCATGTTTTTGTGTTCTGTTTTATGTCAGGTTTACACCAGTGTTGGACGGTTCTTTGATTTTTCAAAGAAGGATTGGTTCTGGGTAGTCAACAATCATGAAAGTTGCTAAACTGGCAAGTTGTGGGCCTTTGAAATTTTGGATTTTAAAGAACTGCTTGGTTCTGGGTTCTTAGAGTTTTTATTTTTCTAACAACTGGCTAGTTCTGGTTGTTTGGGACATCCAGCGGCCAGTTTTCTGGGGTGGTATTTTGAGAGACAACTGGCCAGCTCCTTGAGGTTGGTTTTCAAGGAACCCCCTGACCTGGAGCAGCATTATCCCAGGTACTAAACCAGCCAAGGCCAGCTTTTTTTGAGTTGGATGCATTACCCCAGGTATTAAACTGGCCAAAGCCTGATTTTTTGAACTATCCTTCAATGCAAGCACTACAAACTTACAGTTTCAAAGAATTTAGCAATTTAAGAGTTTTCTTTTAATGATTCCAAAAGGCACTTACAACTTGTACACTAGAAAGCTCATTGAAATCAGCCATAGGAAAAATCAGCCAAGGAACAATCAACTATGCAAAAAAAATCAACCAAGAAAGATATCAACCATGCAAAAAAATCAATCAAGGAATCCATAAAGCTTAATGAAGCTTCCTAATCCACAATAAAGTTAGAGAGGAGCAAGATCAAAAAATGCAGATTTGTGCCCATTTTTATCCAATGAAGAACACAAAACATCTCATAGCAACAAAAGGAACAAATTGCAATCACAAAAATTCAAGAATTCTTTCCCACTCAACCTTATCTTCAAACTTTGTATCAAGTTGTTTCGTCAACTCTGATTTTATTGCTCATGCACTTGCAAGGTTGGAAGGCTTAGAATGTTCAACCCTTGGATAGCAAGGCCAATTTTTGTTGACAAAACCCATCTAGCAATGGTGATCAATTTGCAACTGACACCACCAAAAAGCAATGAGAAATCCAACAATTGAAAGAATCCTCTATCTTGATTTGGTTCATTGGAATCCCAAGAATTTTTCAAGCTAACAAAGCCATTGTTGGAAACTTGTGCTCATTTGTGCACTGCCAAGACAATGCACACTTACAAATGTCTACACCAACATGATAGTGATGAAATGCATCTAGCTCCCATGACATAAGTTGGCTCATAGCTTTTGTACTAGTTTCTATGGTTGAAACAAATCCTCACATTCAAAGTTTAAACTTGCCACCTAAACCTTTTCATTTTACACAAAAGACATCAACACCTTGTAACACCAAATTAACAAAAGCAACAACAAACCAACATCATATTGAACAACCAATGAAGATGTTTTTTCATGACCTAAATAGTTGTTCACCAAGCAAAAGCATGGTAAAGTAGACCAAGAAAATAATATGTTTAAATTACAATTTATAATTGGAGCAGCTTTTTACATACTTATAAAAAAGTCAATGAAAAAACTTTGTGAATAAAAATATAAAACCATCATGACCTCCATTAGGTTTGTTTCTATGCAAGCCAGAATGGAATTTCCAAGAGTTCAAAAACAACACATAGAGTTGAACAAGCAAACAAGGGAATTTAGGGGGAAAAAAAACATCATTATCAAGATCAAATTCTAATGCATCTTGTGCATTCACCATCTTGAATAAAACCAATAAGCAAAGTAATGACATGTTTTTGTCATTCCAAGGTCACATTCAAGGAACTAAATTTTGGTGATGTGCACTCATGGTTTTTTCATTACTTAAAACTCAAAAGCTTAAACTCAATGAACTCAATCCAAAATCCTACACCTCAAAAAACCTTGGTTTTCAATTCTAAAAAGTTTGGGTTTCAATAATTTAAAAACTTGGTTTTTTAATTCCATGCATGTTGGGTTTATATATAAAAAATCCAACTCTTTTTTGGACCCAAGTTGAAGGTGGAACTTTCAAATTCTAAAATGGTGGGTTAAAAACGAGTGCAAAGTTTGATTTTTTTGATGATTTTTGGGTTGAAGTCAAGGGCAAAGGTTTCACAAAATAAAAATCACTTGTGATATATCCATTTCACCCACCCAAAGAACTAACATGGTTTCAAAGAAGCACCCAACACTCGTTTACACCCATGGGTGGGGTATTCCCAAAATTGGGGCTAGTGACCTCAATTCTACACCTTGCCTAGGCCCCTTATTTTGAAAATGTCATCACCTTGGGCCATTCCCCTACACCAAATGCATTACGAATAAGTCATGTGTATACATGGTGTGTTTCTAACCAAGTACATGTAATTGTAGGAACTTGGCATTTCAATTTTCAAAGTTTTCACAAGTTTTACCTTCCAACTAGCAAATGCATTGCATTATGCGCATCCCAAAGTGGTTCAATCCTAAAGGTTGAAGACAACATGTTATACTACAAGCTTGTTTTGCAAGAGTCCCAAAGGACTTTGGAACATGAGTTGTACCATTTGCATGTCCTAACCAATTTGTCATTTCCAAGGTTATCCCCCGACATCCCCTAGTGTCAAAGTTTGTATTCATTTACTCCCAAATTTGGAAACCCATCACCCAAGCAACCCTACTTCCTTCCAATTTTTTTGATGGTTGAATTTGGGGTGTTAATTTCATTATTGAGTAAATAAATCATGTACTATTATGCATTATTCTCACTAGATGAAAGGTTAGGTAAAAAATTGGTTTAATACCGTAGTTTAATTAACTTTGAGAATTGAAATTATTGCCCCCAAATTATACATGGTTCAATTATACCTTACCTACCTAGTATTGGCCAAGGCACCTAGCAAGCTAGCCCATAATACTTGGATTGAAATTATGGTTAAGAAATAATATAAGGTTAAATCCAATGTTTTGCAATTCATTACTTTTAGGAAGAACCACCAATTCCAATTGCTAAAGTTGTTTTGAAATTCATGGGCAAGGTTCTAATTGTCATTTCAGGTTTTTTTTTCTTAAAGAAATAGGACTTGAATTGATTTCAAAATTTAAACTTAAGGCCAATTTTGAATTTAGTTCCTTTTCAATTTTTATGTTTGGTTATTTCCCAATTCTTAGGTAGGTTTGGATAGGTTCCAAGTACCTTCCAAGTTAGGTTCCAAAATCCATAACATAAATAACAAAGCAAATTTTTATTCTCAAAATAACTTAGTTTGTTACAAAGGTTTGACAAATTCAAACCAACACAAATTAACATACTTTTAACTTTAAACTACATTAGTAATTTGTTTCTAATAGATCATAACCTTCGATTTTGTCATTTTGTTCCATGTTTCATTTTCTTGCACTTGTATTTGCCTCAAATTCTACCTTTTTGCCACCCTTGAGTTTTGCCTTCAAAACATGTTGAATTTTTGTTTAATTTAACTTTCAAATTTTCTCACAAACTATTTTGTGGTCAAACAACTCCCTATTCTACCCCCAAACATCCCTTCATACACCCCTCAATTTATCAACCTTTTTCCCTTTCACAAGCCCTCAAATGGCCTCTAATGTTGTCTAATTTACCCCCTAATTATACCTTATTTGTGCATTCCAACACCCCCAAAATTTGCCCCAAAAACACATCCCTAGTTCAGCCTCAAAGACTTCTTCAACAACCGCCAATTATATCTTACTTATTCCTTCAAACATTCCCAAATTATATCCCAATTTAGCTTCAAAACACCCCCTAATTTGGCCCCATATTTCTATTCTCAAATACTCATCAAACATTCTTGAATGGAGCCCTCAAACACCCCCCAAAGCCTAAAACCTAGCAAATTTCTTGCTTATATCATCTCTAATTCCTAGGATTATGGTGATAAAACAACAACCTTTTTCCAACACCACTCCAAGAATTTGTGATAAACAAAAACAACAATTTGAACACATGAACCTAATTTAAACAAAATTAATATTAGAAGAAAATAAAACTTGCAAAATGCAAAAACAAACATTTACCTAAAGTCTATTGTTGCTTTCTTTCAACTCCAAAAGCCCAAACTTAACAATTATATTTTCATTTTCTTCCATTAAAAAATCTTGCATTTCCATGAATTGTTCCATTGATGCCAAACCATCAACAATATCATTTGGCTAATTATTATAGGTGTTTATAAGCCTATCAAAATTCTCTATGCCCAATTAAAGCATTACATGTTCATGCAAATACCTACAATATTGAATATTCTTTCCATTTTAATATATGAACCAAGAATCCTTAAAATTTGTAACCTGCTAATCCAACATAAGAAAATTGTATTTCATGAACTCTTCACCATGCCAATGAATCTTTTCACCCCTCTTTATGATTTTCTTAACTAATCTTGAAATGACTTGACTATTTTCTTACCATTGCCAATGCCATCCCCTCATTAGTCTTGATGAGATCATACAAACTTATACATTCTAAGAACTTTGGGATGTAAATCTAAGAACTCTTTTACTTGCATCACCTGAATTTCAAAACTTACACGCACAAACCAAGAATAATTTCTATGTCATACTCACTTGCAATATGATAAGTTTTCTCTTCTCCAACATATTGAATGATTGGCCCCAACTCATTGTGATGGTCGTTTAACATCATTTCCAACATATTGTGAACTTTGTAATGTTAAACAAACAACATAAATGAATGTCTTGGAACCTTTCCTTTCATTTATGTGTTAGAACCCCCTCACACATGTCCCAATTTTGAACCAATTTGTACATTCATTTGTCACATGACTTGAAGTTTAGCATCAAAATCATGGGTTTCATTGGATTCATTTGTCAAACAATTTGTTGGCATTTGAAATATTTTTTGGTATAACTTGATAACAAGTTCAAATAAAAAATTAGCCAATGCTCCAAACTTTGCTTGACAAACATTATTGGACCACAAGCCCTTTGAGGTATTAGTAATAACTTCAATTATTGCCCAAACCTACAAACTTAGCACGCAACCTTGAAATGATATTGATTTTTTTTTTTTTTGAAAATTTCCATTGCATGTTCTTTGGATGAATTATTTTCACCATTTGAATTAATTAGTCTTCTACAATGCCACGCAAACGCTAAATTTTGATCATTTAAGGTGGTATTTTACCTGACATATGTCTTTTGAATTTTTTGAGTTAAGTGCGAACAAGTTTTTATTCATAAATTTACTATATACATGTGTGATAAATGGATATTATTTAATTTAAAAAATGAAATCAAGTTACATATAAGTTATTGAAATTAGTTCAATGGCGGCTTCGTGTTAGTTCAACCACCTTTATTTAAAAGTCTTTAATTTAACATGTCTAGTGCCCAACTATGGTTTTTTAAAAACACACAATATTGAGGACTTCATCAAACTAAACTTAGTGTGATGCTTGTTGCATCAAGCCATTAGTTGTGCACAACAACATGACCTCAAGTTCTAGTATCACATCGGAACATGAAAATATAGATGGAAAACAAGACAATATTTTGGTTATGAGAGGTAGTTTGTCCAACCTTTGCGGATTTGTGGGAATGAAATTTGGAAGTTCACCAAATGGTGGTACAAGTGGAGTAGGAAGGACATCAAGCACACAATCTTCATTGTTGCGTCAAAGGACCTTTGGTCGTGATGTCCACATTCCCAAGGGAAAGGCACATTTGAAACAATGCAAGGTGAGCTTGGATCCTCTTTTCAATTCCATTGAACTATGTATAATTTATTTCCTTTCATCATGTATTTTGCAAGGTTTTTAATTATTAACTTATTCCATATTTACTTATAGTCCATGCCATTGATATTTATTTTGTGATTACTATGTTCAAAACCCCAAAATCTTCTATGCAAAGGAAATTGGCCACTAGAATAGACGCAATTCCTTATCCATTCCACCCCATCAAACTATTGTAAATTTGGTTCCAACACCAAATTTTGTTTGATGTGGCATTGAGAAATGCATTTGTGGGCAATTTTGACAATATTAACCAATGTGAGACAAAGTGAACCAAACATTCAAGGAAGTCCAAGGGTGGGAGAAAAAGAGATTTCCAATTACCAATGAAATTGGAAAGTGTGTATATTGATGTGAAATTCACAAGAACAAACATCAAGAATGTCATAGTTTTACCTCTAAAGGTACATTGTGAAGTTGATGCTCCATGGGGTGATAGTTATGATATGCCAACATTTCAACTTGGGACAAGACAACAAGTTATTGTTGAAAAGGTAGCTCAACAGTACAATGATCCTAAGTTGGCACTTATTGGTGGATTTTTCTACAAAATCAACAATGTTTCTAAAAGGGCTTAATTTTTAAACATTATTGTTAATTTTATGTACTTTCAAAACTTGTGTATCAAATCTTATATATTAATTGCGTTGTTTGTCTGTGACGTGACAATTTTGCTTTTTCATTCTATGGCAGAACCGGCCTCTGTATGTTACTGCGAAAGTTACCAGGTTATCTTATTCATCCCATTCTTTGCACCTGGATGATTAACCGGCCTGCGGGTCGTGGTGACGTCCGTCTGTGACGGAGCTCGGGCTCGGCCCAGCACTCTCGGACTCCCGGATTTTCACCGACCGGGCCCGCCGTGGGGGGTGTCGGGCTGGGTCCGTCACAGAAGGCCGACCGGGTCTAGAATGATATCTTTTCACTTCAACTATCCGGATTCGCCCAAATTTCAATCTGACGGTTAAAATCGTTTTTCTCCCGACCCCACAATGTTTCTTCTTGGAAGCTCGCTTTCCAAACGAACGATAAGGATTTGATAGATTTCACCACATCCAATGGCTCCAAACCGTGGTGCTAAGAGAACCGTGCCAAGTAAGAAATTTCAAAAGAACCCAATTGCGAAGGTGGGGCCAATTTCCTTAATGTATCTTTTCGGAAGAATAAAAATCGATCGGTACGGATGTGTCCAATTTTTAATCCGACGGATAGAAATAAGAGAGGGTAAATATCGAGAGTGTCCTACATCAACGGAAACAAGGATGGCTGCAATAGGTACCTATAGTGGCCGAAGGTCACGGGCACCCACTAGTGAAAATAATATCAACAAACTTGGAGGTCCAATATATAATATCAACTAATGACATAATCAATAAGTGTGTTATTTGATATTGTGTTAATCTATGTGGATTGCCTATCAATGCTTTGGTTTTGTTTTTAATGTGATTATTGAACTTCAAAGTAATGCATTATGTACATTATCATCCAAGTATTATAGTTGGCATGTTAACCAAATGTTTGATGAGGATTTTGTATAAGAACAATTTGGATGGGCCAACATGGAAAATCCCTATATACTAAAGGCAAGTTCTACATGGATGGACATTAAAACACAAGAAACATTCCTAGACCCAATGAAAACCGAAAGCCCCATATGGCTTCATGTTATGTTAGTGTTATAGGTAGTAGTTCAAGGGAACATGTGGATCTCTTGGGTGATACATAAGATGAAGTGGAGTAATGGCCACAAGACCAGGATGACCAACATGTTTATGATGAAACAAGGCCCTTTGTAGTGCATGAATTGGCCCAACAACATGTTCCACTAAGAAACTTTTCTAACCCTCCCCTACACATGTAGCCTTTGCATCAAGTTATGCCTTTCATAACAACATTTACAATGCTAAAACAATAGCTTGGCATATCCAAAAAGGTGAACATGAATATGAGGAGTATTTAAGGATGTTTTAAGATGCCCGAACAATAGTGATACAATTGAAATCACAAAGTGTAGAATGAGAGTTTGATTCTTCAATAACCATAAGTACATGTTGAATTATTCAAACCATTAATTCCTTCTTATTTGTTACATTTTGTATTTTTGGTGAAGATATTGCAAAAACTTTCATAGCTTCCAATTGAAGGGAATTTTATCATAGCAATGTTTTCGTGTACAAGTTACATGTATGTTTTAATTATGATGAAAGTAGCTTTCATGACATGATTGAACGATGAGAACATGACATGAGACAATGTTGTTTCAATAACCATTCTATTTATAAAAGGATACATCATGCGTGTTTTTGTAGATTCCCAACAAATTCAAAATAAAAAGTTTTGGAAAAGCTTGGAAAAATGTACTTTGACATGTAAAGATGGAATTCAACTAGAAGTTTTTACAAAACATTATATTAGGAGAACCAAACATAGGGGATTAATCAAGTCCATGATAACATTAGAGGTGGAAGTTGCGAGAAAATGCGAAGACTTCTTTTTTGGAGCCCAATATTTAATTTTCCAATTCTAAGTCAAATGCGCATCTAGATTGGGATAAGTGGGATCTACTTGATGAAATGTTAGGAACAAATTTGGAAATTTCAACCTTATCAGCTTCTAGCATTCTTGCCCACATTTTTAAGTGCCCAAGCTTCATTGGCATGTTTATTTACAACAGATGTAATTTAAGGCATGGTTGAAAGGATCACAAAGTGGTGGAAGAAGGACATGTACCATGCTCCCAGACTTGTTCATGAGAAGTTGTTGGTAGCGACTCAAAAGGAAGAATCTTGATGGAATGCGTATATGGTTTGCAATTTTCATGTGAATTGTGTGCCTACTTATTACAAGGCTTTGTTATCTCTTCTTCATATTGAGAAAAATGTATTATTTGTATAAATGTTTACTTTCTCCTTGAATTCAACATTACATTTCATTTGCATGCTAAGTTTTCATTTTCCATCAATAGTAATGGCTACATTAATTGATGGTTTAACAATCTACAAATAATGTCATAATTATAGTATTTACAAGGTTTTATCAATATTGAGTTCTTGTATGTTAGATTACAAGCTAGTAAATATTTCAATGCTTTAATTGTGTCCCAATATTTAATAAATTTTGAATTCAATTAGTGATTGATTAAAGTATTTAATGAATGGTTATATCAAATAAGTTCTTTGACATAATTGAAATGTTTGACCAATAAACCTAAACATATTTACAAATTGCAACATGTAATCATCTAACACATAGTTCATATATGTTGTATTGTTATTACTATGATATAAAATTTTTGTATGCACTAAGATGCCATCTTCAATAAATATGAGAATCGATATAGATTCCATTTTTTTTTCTTTCCAAGGGTTCATTTGGGGGCTAGAAAACTTGTCATTAATGACAAGGTTTTAAATGAAGACGTGTCAATGATATTGTTTGGAAATAACCATTTATTTTCAATGTAGAATATTACATGGAATTTATTAGCTTAGTTTTCAAAGTGTTACTCTATGTTATTCTATTCACTCAACATTTCTTTTTGCATAATGTATGAAGTGGTTGATCTTAGAAACCATGACTTTGATTGAAATTTTACTAGGTTAAGGTTGGCGACGAGTTATACACCTTGAGGGCATTCTTTTTGTCCATGAAGAAAAAGAAGGAGATGTGGCCATCAACAACTTTGTAAATACACATTGACTATTGATATTGGTGAAGAGAAAAAAAAGGGGGTTGTGGATGATGGAGGTCCTACAAGAAGAGTATTGACACAAGCTTTCCATTAGATGTTTGATGACCCAAGAGTATGTATAACATTCATTCCAAACTACAGTGCTTAAATGTGATTGAGAGTTGGTGATTTCTCTAGAATACTTATTGTTATGAGCAATGTATATGCAAGAATTATCTAACTTGTATGATTTAAGGGTTTTGGACAAACTTATGATGATTAGTAATATGACTTCTTTCCACACCAACAACAAAAAAATGATTTTTGCTATCATTTTAACACAATGGAATGAAAACAAGAGTATGGTGTTATATTTGTCATGCGGGTGAAGATAAATGCACCCAACACTTGAAGTTATGAACAACATTATGATCATGGGAGAAACCAAAGTTTGAGTTTATGGGATTCTTATATTTAGCTTGTGTTTTCATGCGGTCAAATTACATGACTGCATCAACAATTGCACATGCATGTGGAAAAATTCTTTCATTTGACCATGGAGGGGATTCTATTATATGGGAGGTTAATTTTAAAGCCCTTAAGTTCTAACTTTGGCAAGAAATTAACAAGCTCCGTACAAATGATGTGGATATTCCACAACTTGTTAAGAGTTCCATCATGTGGAAAATGACAAATGGGTAGTATTACTTTGGATGTATGTTAGATCTTTGAATCTAGGACCAATTGTCAAAAAAGGAGTTGAAGAGATAATGAGAACTATAATATCAAAAACCTTGTTTCAATATTGTGTAGTTGTTGGTCATGCACTACTTAAAGAATCTGGTTTCCCATGGCATCACTTTGAATTTTACTTCAATCATGAAATCTTATAACATGTATTAATTATCAAAATTTTGATCATATTTCACTAGTTGGAATATTTAGATGAAAATTTCATATTAATTTAAATTGTTCCAACAAAATCAAAAGTCAATTCAATTAAGCAATCAAAAACAAATTGTTCAAGAATTGATTGATATCATTCCATCTATGGTGACACCAATATTCGGTGTTGAAAATGGTGTTGAACCAAAATAATTCCTAATGGTGTCACACTTTGAAGGCATGAGCAAAGCTCTAGAGGTACATTTCATGGTTTTTTATTTGCCTTTTAATCTTATTTAATTATAATTCTTGTCTTGATTCAATGTTGTTGATAATGCTAGGATAGACCATGGTAGTCTAGTCAATATGAAACAAGTTTTTGAATACCAAGTTTTTTATTTTTCTATAATTTATTTTAGTACTTGTGCCAAGTTATTTTATATGTTGGGAAAATCTAATTTTTGTCATTTTATATTTAAAAATACTCATTGGTATGACATAAGTAATTTGATATTTTCTTGATGTATATGCACTTTTGTATAGGCAAAGTGATTACATGTAAGCACATTTTTTATAATAATTATGGTGTAACTAAAAGGCTAAAGCCCAATTAATAACATGACACTATCTAAATGGCAATTGTTTGTTTATTGTTGTGGATATGAAAACTTGTCTATTTAATAGCTCCAACATGTTTATACGTATAACATTTTAATGTACAATGTTCATTCAATTGAAATGGTAACGTGTGCTTACATTAGTTCATGTTAATTAATGTTAAGCTTCAAAATTTTGACACTTGTAAATATTATTTGAATTGAATCATTTGTAACTTCACATTTTTTATGTTCTATTGTAGGACCAACTTCGTAAAGCAATTACAAAGATGACATATGGGGGGTGAAACCACTTGAATACAGTCATCACAGATAGCCCATACTTTGCTTATGAATATTTCATAGTAGTTGGGGATCCAACTTTGCTTCAAGAAAAATTTCCACAAGTTTCGACTTGTTCCAAAAGGCCAGAGATACCTTGGTATGATAATGTTGAAAACATGTTTTTAAAGCTCATATTGGCCTCATTGCACAAAGGGTATGGTTTGGCCTAGACTTTGTGGTGCTAAGTGCTCATAATGAGGATCAAGTATGCTACAAGGAAAAAATTACTTTCTAGTTAATTTAGTGGGGTAGCTTGGTAACTTTTAAGAGTTTCTGGTAATAGGTTTACCTACTACTTCCAATGATGTAAGAGGTGGCACTACCTAGATTTAGCTAAAAGAACTATATGGCAAGTGGTTTGCTCATCACTAAAGTAGGATTTGGAATAGGGGTTTGTTTTTGTTTTTTTGGGGGCCAATTTTTTGTTATAAAAAATTTGACAAAATTTTTGAATTTATATTAAAGAAGCAAAGAAAAATAAAAAATTTCCAATTTGTCTCATAACCACATTGCAAAAAATTGCCAAAAAAGAAATCATTGATTTGGAGGATACGATTTGGACGGGCTCCCATCTTTCTATGGTGTTGGAATTTCTAGAGACATATTTTGTGAGCATTTATTATGCTTTGAATATATGATAGAAGTGGATTTTAGGAGATATAGGTTAAATGGGGCATCCTACACTCTATAGTAGTCCCATGGATTAGACAAAGTGGTGATAAGAAGATGGCAAATAGCCTCAACCCTCTTTTTAATTTTACATAGATTCAAATTTCTTCTTATTATTTCTACGTGGTAGTACCTTCAAGAAATAGGTGGTAATATTTGTTGTAGAATATATTACCATTAGTTTAAATTAATACATGTTTTTTGAAGTTCTTAGTTTCCTTATTTTTAATGTTGTCTTAGAAGTTGCAATTCTTTTTTTTAATTTCAACTTGTAGTTGGCAATTACCATTATTAGGTTTTGAATGTAATTGTCAAGCCCCTTGTCAAGGCTTATTTTCAAGGTATAATTAATCAAATTAACCCCATGTTCCTATTTTTTTTGGAGACTTTGAGGTGTATGTCAATGTTTTGTGGGTATTTTCTTTACCCTTAAATCCCCATAAACTATGTATAACATATGTATATTGATATAACATAACTTATGTTTTCAAATGTGATGTCCCTTAAGCCTATTAATTCATAGTTTTTTTTTTTTGCATGTATTTGGTTTATTTATATTTGTGGATGAATATGTTTTAAAGACCATGTAGGTCAGTCTTAGGGTACATAGGGTTTATACTTATATAACCTATTTACTACATATACCTTATATACCTTAACTCTACCTAGGACCTTAAACCCTAACTATAAATGAAGCTTAATAATTAAATCGATAATCCAAAAGTATTATTGTACTCACAAAATAACTTTGTGGTCTTTGGTCTTTGTATCTAGTAAACATATAGTAACAAGCATATTTGAAAAAAATGGTTTTTTTAAAGCACTTGTCAAGTTGGTTGTAAATAGTATAATTTCTTTAATAATTCACATCAGAATTTGTGTTTCTACAAATTATATTTACATATGCAAGTTAGTGTTATGGATTTTAAATTTGAACCATTTCAAGAAAAATCTAGTGTTGTTACAAAAGTACAAATTGAGTCCAAATAAGTATATCGGTTTTCTTCTTGAATTAGAAAAAAAATACATATTATTTGGTCCATTTACCCTAAATATGTATATGATGGATGGGGTACTTCACCCTACTTGATTCTAAAACTATAAAAATAATTATGTTTTGGCCTTGCTTTCATTTTTTTAAATGATAGACAATATACCTTTACTCTAAGAGGTTTTTTGGGGAAAAGTTAGACACCCATAGTTGAGGATACAAAAGAGAATATAGCCACATAACATAGGTTTATAAAATAGGTATAATGAATATGGTTCCAAGACTACTTGGAGATGTGCTTGGACGAAGGCATGCTCCTAAGGTGATAATGTTAAAACCATTGATTGAAACTCATAAATCACTTTTTGGGTCTACATATTGCAAGTACTATTATAGAAAACCATAATTTTATGTGGTTTATTGTAAGGCTTTATATTCCATTTCTGCTCACATGAATATGATATATGTTTTTTATAAGGTCATTGGAGATGTTTATTTGGTGTACTTGTGGAAATAATTATTAATTGTTCAAAGTGACTACCTATATTATAGTTTTACATACATCAAACATAAACATACTACCTATTCTTTGAGGTTAAACATTCATGATTTTCATACATTCACATCTTCAAGACAAATATATACCTATAATTTACATCGATAAGTCAAGTCAAAATTATCCATCTCATTCTTAGTTCATGGTAATATTTCCTTTATTGATTTATTGATTTTAAATTTTATGGTAAAATTGTCATGAAGAATTACACATCCTACCATGAAAAACAAGATCTATAACCAAGAAAAATGAGTTATGTAATGATGAAAAATAGAACTTGTAACCATGATAAATTTTTACAATTTTAAATTTGACTCTTGTGTAGATTTAAATTGTGGAAGAAGGAAAATGAAAAATTTCCAAAGATTTGTTTCTTCCTTAATTTCCCTCTTAAATTTTTAAAGCTTAGAATAGGAATTTTTTTGATTGTGTTGTAGCAAATTTTCTAATATGACAATAAAATATTCTAATTCCAAAAAGTAGACCAAAAAAATGGGATTCAATTCCAAGCACCTATGTTTCCAAAAATGCAAAAACACTACAAAGGATTAAGGTTTTGTTTCCAATTCAAGTAGAGAAATTTTGGTTCGAGCAAAACATTTGCCATTTCATAGGGGCTACTGAATATTTTTTGGGGCGGCTATAGGCAGCCCTATATGGCTGCCCTACAAGAATTTTAAAGGTAGGGAAAACTTGCCCGGATCACAACTACCTAGAGATTGTAAATTACAGATATTCAACAGTAAAATTATGCTTGTGCAAATGGTAATGTTCCTTCATTTGCCTTATGGGTTAAAAATTTTGTAAGAATATCTCACCTTGAAAATTGCACTTGCTTACCATGTAAAATGAAACCTATAACCACATTAAAAAATAATTCTAACCACTGAAATTGAAAACTTACACATGATTTTGAAAAACCATACCATGAAAATTCTTCCCATGAAAGTTTGAAAACTTATATCAATAAATTTAACATGATAAATTGAATAACCATAATATTATGCTTGTGCAAATGATATCAGTTATCATTTGCCTTGTGGATTACAAATTTCATGCTAACATGTTACCTAGAAACATTTCACATAGTACCATGAAAAACAAAACTTGTAACCATTGAAAATTGAAAACTTACTTATGTGACCTCAAAAAACCATACCATGAAAACTATACCCAAGGAAACTCCTACTAAGAAATTCCAAAAACTTACATTAACAAATTTGACACCATGAATTGAAGAACCATAAGATTATGCTTGTGCAAATGGTACTATTCCCTCCTATGACTCGTGAGTTACAAATTTTATGACATGTCCCTATGAAAAGAAAATCTATAATCATGAAAAATGACACCTTAAAAAGCAAAAGTGATACCTATAATAGTGAAAAATTGAAAACTTACACATGTGACCTCGAAAAAGCATACCATGAAAATTGCTCTCATAAAAATTTGAAAACTTACACCAACAAATTCAACACCATAGACTTAGGCATCATAAGATTATGCTTGTGCAAATGGTACTATTTCCTCCTCTAACCCATGAATTACAAATTTTGTGGTTACATGTCATTATGAAAAATGGAACTTATAACATGAAAAATGCCACTTGTGATATAGAAAGTGATACTTGTAATTGTAAAAAACTTAAAACTTGCACATGTAAACTTAAAAGAACATATGATGAAAGTTGTAACCATGAAAATTATTACCCTGAAATTCTTAAAACTTACAGAAATAAATTTGACACCATGAAATAAGCAAAAAGTATTCCATAAAATATCATGCTTTGTAAAGTACCTGCAAATACAAAGGAAAACTTGGGTCAGGTTCTTATGCGTTAAAGAGTGGGCTGTCAATGGCAGAGTCCGACAGATTCTGCAAGGTAAGCATGCGAGCTTGCGGTCTGCGGACATGGCAGAATACTCCATCCATAGCCTGCTCTTTGGCATTAAAGGAAGGGAACCCTGTGGGAACGCTGGAGACCTGGGAGGGGAAGGCTGCAGAATCCCCTGGCATAGTATTGGCGAGGCAGGCTGAACATGGAGCATTAAAGAGTCTGAACAATAGCCGAATTGGCTAGCCCTGACTTTGTAGGGGGAACTGAAGGTTCAGATTCCAGACTCCAGAGGGGATTATGTTGTTTGAAGGCATGGGAACAGGTCAAATTATGTCTACTTTTTTAGGTTGAGAAAGGGCATGTCCCAGGGGAGACTAGGAAGATGTTAACCCTCTGAAAAGTACTTGCAAATACAAATGCAAAATGAGGTTAGATTTCATGAATTGCACTATGGATGGACCATTGGATGCCTGATGTTGTTCGTCAGTCCCGGTGATCCTAAGTCTCATAGCTAGTGAAGCATGTGATTGGAGTAGACCATCAGCAATGTGTGCACCATGAGCTAGTGAAACAGGTGATTGGAGTAGACCATCAGCAATGTGTGCACGATGAGCTAGTGAAACATGTGATTGGAGTAGACCATCAGCAATGTGTGCACCATAAGGGATGTACCGTGCATGGATAGGAAACACTTTTATATTCAGTTCCACGACTTATTTGGGAAGTTAGCTTCCTTTCTATTTTTATTACTTATTGACAACCCATTAGCCCTCACTTATGTACTAACCAGTTTGGGGGCCATCCCTGATATGTAGACTGACGGTGCTGGTATCAAAGGACTGACCTGCTTAGTGAGGACTGAGGCAATAACTACCTCATACCAATACTTTACATGGTTTGAATTTAAAAAAAGATTCAATACCAGTACTTGCCTAGTATGAAAATTTGAAACAAAGATTCCATGCCAGTACTATGCTGGCATGAAAATTTTAAAAATTCAAAACAAGTCAAGCTAGTAGTATGTTCAAAAGTTGATATTCAACTAACACTACCAACAATCTTGGTGTGGCTATTTGCTCCACAGCCACCTATTATTCTAGCTACACACCTGCATATTACAGGATCTATCCTAAGGTAACATAAGTTAGTTTATGCTGCCAAGGTGAAACCCAACATCAACTCAGTTGGTGCTCATTCACAACCGAGTCATAAGACGCTTCCAATTTATCATGGACTGATAGCTGTTGGTTCACTCTGGCCATGAAGCATTCAAGGTTGACATAGCTAATGGAAGGCCAAGGCTGCTCCAGCTTCAGTTACTAGTAGTGGGCTGGAGCCTGTGAGACACAGGTCAGGTATTTTCTCTTTTTCTTTTGTCTATAAGTCTAATGAAAAATAAGGCCAACTTTATTCCCTTTCTCAGATAACCACAGATTGCACATCGTCATTCCATGCACCTCATCGACCCAAAGGTCGAAAGTTATGGACCTGAAGAGCACTTTTCCACTAAAAAAGCAAGCAAGGTGCACATGGTCTACTCTGCAATGGTTTCTCTGTGTCCTTCATCGTTTATTTGCCTTGCCTACCAAGGCAAGGTTATTGTGTTTAGAGTATAGTAGCTTAATGGATTTGGGCCCCTAGGTAATAATAGGTCTATTTTTATATGAGGATTTTTGAAAGATGATGTTTTGGCTTGTGTTGGAACTTGAGATTAGTTATAAAGTTATAACATCTTCAAGGATTTTGGCTTATTTTAGAGGATTTTTTGAAGATTATATTTTTGCATGGTGAAATATTTGAGTTTTCATAATTCTTCTTTCGCCTTAAGATACTTTTAAATGTACATGGCAAGGCCACAGTGTGACACACTCCTTGTTTCCAATGTGGGTCCTTGATTGTGTACTCCCCAGGTTCCCTTTTTTCAACAATCAACCAGGACATGCATATTTAATATAATGAGAACCTCCTCCATTAGCCCTAGATTTGTGGTAGTGATAACACAAGCCTGAGGTGCTCTGCCTACCCAATCCTTTCACCCTAGTACCTTGGCCACATCAAAACATGTTTGTTGAATAATTAATTAAATTTTGAGGATTCCATTTTGACAAATGACATATTTCCAAATACTCCATCACATTCTTCATTTTCCTTCAGATAGAGTATTTCTGATTTATTTTTTTGAAAATTTCTACATTTCTGAAAATAATATAATTAGTGTCAAAATGGCCCAGGTACTATGGTAATCATGTTAACCTTGGCAAAACCATATCTCAAAAGGAATACAAAAGAATTAATTTGATATAAGGATTTCCATCATATCCTCTCCTTTTTGTACTTTGGGTTCCTCTCTGGATACCAACAGCCAACCTGAGTCAACCCTTCACAAGCCATTGGCCACTTGGCACCCCCAAGTCAAGCTCATTGACAGAGGGCCAGCAGAAGTTTCACCTGCACACCACTGGGTTTGAAACCCACGACCTTTTTGAGGTCCCAGGGTCCCAGAATGGGCTATACCAGTGAGCCGTCAGCCCCTCTGCTTATTTTTGAAATAATGAACTTGGCATGGAATCCATCAATCCTTTAGGACATTGACTTTAGCTGTTTTCACAACAGTAAAAGAGACTAAAAGTAGACTTTGCAGACACACGCGGTTCTCACTTTCAGTGATGGGCTTAGGTAGGCATACATCATTTGACAAAAGACCCAATCAGTCAAAGCAAAAGGTCCCATCCAAAGGGGTGGGTGGCACACTGGGGGAAGGGGAGGGTGTTTGCCAGGGAAGTGTTCAGAAGTTCTTTCCTAGCTTGAGTGCTAAGTCCTAGTACATAAGAGTTGTCCGTAAAGTCATGCCCTGGTGGGCCTGAGTTACACCCCTCGTTTGATGCTTCATCCCTCCTGGCTGTTGTCTGCAAAGTCATGAAATTTTATTAAATAAGGGTATGAAATACTGAGACTCAGGATTAAATGCACCAGGCTCGAGAACATTTGTAGCTACTGTACACATAGTAACAACCGCGATTGGTTGAAAGCGTTCAGGAAAAGAAAGGACAGGGCAAACTCAGTTCAGCACCAAATTTGCAGCTAAACTGAGTTTCATGCCCCGTTAAAGTACTTTTTTTCCCCTGTTTTTTGAAATCTTGTCCCCTATGTGACCAAACAGGGGGTTCCGGTGCCGTCTTTGCCTGACTTCACGGATAACTTTATTGTACTAATAGTTCCCAAGCATCTGTACTAAGTTAAGTTATCAGGACTTGAGGGACTTCCGTTGGTCCTGAAATGTATACAAGTACAATTTGACGAGAAATGAAGTGGTTTTCATGTGCCCTTTCTACCTCGTTTTGATCCAGTTACACTGCACAATGATGCGAGTTCTGGGGTGTACCTTACCAAACTTGGGCCACATAACCATTGTGTAAATCCACATGAACATAATATAAATCCATGAAAACCATGCGGCAATGGAGGGTGCCTGGTACAGGCCATTTTGTCTATTTCACTGCAGATTCGAAAATTTGGGCTCACTCTACCAGCTTTTCACAAATTCCTCACATCCACCTCACTGGGAAGAATGGTCTGTACCTGTCACACTCCATAATCCATGATTGTCTTGAAAAGAGGTCATAGCCCTTAAGAAGCAGGCTGGTTTTTGGGTTCCATGAACAAATTCCAAAAACCAGCCTGCATTGGTAAAGACATGTCACTTGGCTGGATAAGTGGGACACCCTTCATGTCTCTTACGTCCTTTTCAGAGACAAAATATATACCCATTAGATAAGATAAGACACAAAGATGGGACCCTTACATGCTTTAAGCAGAACGTGCTTGATGAGAGAGACACAAAGATGTGACCCTATTTGAGTCTCTCAGAAGCTCTAAGTGGAACTCACTCATCAATCACAAGCTAGTTGGTCTCTTACAAGACTTCAGGAGTTGATTGGCCATTGTTCTTTTGTTGGTTTTTGAGAAGTTTGCATCTTAGTCATTTCACACTAGAGTATGAAATGAATATTTTCTGTGGTTCTCAACCTTGTTTGCCACCTTGCTGTTGTCTTGTATGCCGTAAAGGGATAGTAACTATGTGGTTCTCATTCTTCTCTGGCACTTTGGTTTCATTTTTGTTGGGCCTACACAAGGTGATATATAAAATGTGATAAGAATGCATGCAATATTGTGTGACTAGGCATTTTAGCTTTCTTCAAGATTGTGGCAGTTCATCTCTTCCTACAGTAAGGCATATTGTCACTCAGGAGGGATTCCGCCCTTCACTGTAAGCTTTTGAAGGTCAACTGTTCTTTCAATTGCATGCTCCAAGCACATAGAACATTGTGCAGTTTAGCAAATAGTCTACATAATTTGTAATGATGTGGCAGAATCTCTCCCAAGTGCCAATTACATCAGATAATGGCCATTTGTCATACAACTGAAAAAGTGCCCTCTAATGTATCAAAACTGAACTAAAGGAATTGAACTTCAATGGAATATTGAAACAAGTTTTACATCCTTTGCTCAACAATCAAAGAACCCAAGGGATTGACCTAAAACTCAATGTTCAATTCTTAGTTGTTGCACACTTTGATACAAAAACCAATTCTAAACTACAATGGTGAGACTTGTTCCAAAACTCCTTGAAAACCCATTGTAAAACCCCATTTCTTTACAGTTTTTTCTGTCTAAAAAAATGAGCATTACTCAAATTGAACTGCTGCTGGTGAACAGGTTGGCATCTCCCGTATACAAGAATCCTAAAATAACAAGGTGATCTTGTGACCTATGAAATTGTGGCTTCAGCTAACTACAATTTATCTTAAATATATGTGCACTCTGAAATGCGCTCCACTACAGGTTAAACTACATTGAACATTATCTCTTGAGCTGGACTCCATTTAGAAGAATGCAAACCCAAGGAAACTGAAATAGACCTAAAACAACAGCAAAATATCACTGTGCATCTTCTTCCATTGCTTCTTCATCCTGGTGATCTTGTGGAGAATGACTTAGAAATCTTCCACTTTGACGTACCATCAAATCCGGTTGCGCTCCAAAATCCCTACCTCGAAAAGACCTTGCAATTATATTAATATCCCCAGCCATGCTTGGTCGTGGAGGTGTTGGAGGAGTCCTTAGAGGAGAATTGGGTTCACTACCACTTGAGGTACAGTACTGGGGATCTTTGAAGTTGGTAGATGGTACATCTTGCAGGTAATGAGCCCGCTGCCTCAATAATGCTGAGGTGGGTGACCATGTCTGTGGCCTGCCACAAGGAGGGCTTGGAGACTTACAAAATGGGCTTGGAGACTTGCGAAAAGGACTTGGAGACTGGCAAGGTGGGCTTGGAGACTTGGCACGTGGTGGTGTGCAAGATCCTTCTTTCTTGAGAGGATATGGTGCCTTCACTCGTACCCTGCAAGATTTGACATTTGTCAATGTAACTGGATACGTCCATCTCAACATACTTCAATAAGCTTTGGTAAAGGAAAAAAACCCTGAATTGGAACAAGTGATATCAAAATTTGGCAGAAATGCATTTGTTTTTAGAAATATTTTGTGCTAAAATATTATACCTGTCTTTTCGCTTCTCCAGGAATCGTGCTAAGGATGCCTTTCTTGCCTGTGGCAGCTCTGTCACTGCATGGAAGAAAGCCCAAATGTCAGTCCACCTTAAAAAATCCTTTTATGTCAGTTTTCTCTGAAATGACGTAGGTTTTGTTAAGCTGACAGCAATACTGTAGTGTAGAAGGTCAATTGTAAGCACTCCAGACAGACCTCCTTGAGAAGCCTGCCCTTAGGGTTGGACAAGGAACACTTACCGGCATGGACACTCCTAGTAATGGATCGTGGGAGGATATTTGCATGAATTGATGAAGGGGCAGCTGTTGCTGTGGTTGTAGCTTGTGGAGGAGGTGATACTGAAGAAGATGGAGTTGACTGGGGGATTGGGGAAGACAATGGATGAGCTGAAACTCCATTTGCAGAGGGGTCCTTGCAGCTGGAGGATGTGGTGCTTCCACTAGCTAACAACATAATAGCTTGCATCTGCAAATTGGCAAATTGACAAAAAATTCAGACCAAGTTCCAAAGCATTGAAACCCTAGAGAAGGAAGGAGACTTGGCCAGCTACACAAAATGCACAAACAAGAAGAATTTGCATGATCCTCACCTTATCAAGCGTGATATCATCATACACATGTACAAGGCCTGCATAAAAGAGAGTGAGCTGTGCTGTTGGCTGATGCACACCTGCTCCTCCACCCACCTGAGCTGATCTGCTACAACAAATCCAGCAAGTAGAAAAATTACTTCAAACATTCATAACAATTCAACCTCCACCCAAGAATAATCAAATCGGGATGTTTGCAAGAATTGAATGTGTGCACACTTAACTAGGTCTGTCCAGAAGCTGAATGATTTCATTTTTAAGGAATCATGCAATGATAAGCACCTTGGTAGAGTGGCAGCACTTTGTAGATTCCCACATTGCATCAACATTGGGTGTTGCATTTGGTGAAATGGCTGGTTATCCAGGGCTGCCTCACTCTCCAAGCCGGAAGCTGTATCGGCCTCTCTGAAATGCACTGGTAATGGGGAACCAAATCCTGCACCGTCAACTGCCACTGCCGCCGCCACCACTTCTGGCAGTTCTGACTCTGTGTCTGGGATCAACACAGAAAGTGGTGGTTCTGAACCTGCGGGCTCCAAGGGCTGAGTATCTCTTTGTTGTGGCTGAGCAGCATCTCTTTGTGGTTCATCTCCTCTGTAAGAAGACAATGTTTGTGCTGCCACCTTCTTACCATTTTGTTGCAAAGCCTTGTGAAACCATCCCATCTGCCAGAAATCAACACATGTGCGCCAGATGAGATCACTCAGCCAGTTCTTGAAAATAAGTATAGAGGTCAAGACATCATCCTGAAGTCCTCATAATGCCTGCCTGCACCAAACTTGTTTGGGAGAAGATCTAAGTAATGGACTCCAAAACTTACAGGGGAGGTGGAGGGGTCTGCTGCGGTGGTGCTAGAATGCTCCAAGAAAGATGACCACAAAGAGGACCGCACAAGAGTTTCCTTTGTCTTGACCATATTGTCTTCCTCACTGTTAGGGCTTGGAGATCCTCCTTGTGCAACGATCTCTGGCTTATTCCATGTCAAAGGTAGCTGCTGCTGCATGACTGTCCAAGAAAACAACCCACACAAACATGGTCAACATCTGCAGCATGTGAGAGCTCCGCTCTTTCATAGGACTCTTACGACATCTGAGTGCCCCATACATAGTGGTTTTTCTCCTAGAATCTGTGTCCTAGACTTTTCTCTCACGGTTCTCTCCTGCTTCTTGCAGACGCATTGCCCTAAGTTCTCCTTTTTTGTTTCCAAGGATGTTGAGTCTCTGCAACAAGAAGTGGGACGCAGCAGTGCAACGCGGCCGTGATTACCTCTGAGATTCGAGACCTGTTCGCCGAGTTGTCTGAGACGAGATATGGATCTTCGTCTTTCTTCAGCCTTCTGAAAGTCGAGTTTCGAAGGCTTCGTCGACGCAACTGTAGGCCTTGTCGAAGTCGTCATAGTTGCCGCTGCCGCCCCGACGACGACGACGTCGGCCGCCTTGTCCGCATAGCTGCTGCTGATCGCCGGAACTAACGGCGTCGTCTTCACCAAAGAGTCGACTGGCTCCTGCAACTGCTTTGTGATGCTGCTACTATTCTGCTTCTCTACTGAAGTTCTCTGACCGAAAATCCCCAAGAAATCCACGGCCACCGCCTCCCTCGCCGCCATGGCGGATGTCAGATCCCAAAGACGCGTCTCTTTTACACTACTACGCCGAACTCTTCTTCCTCAGTTGTGCAGGACTCTCTACGAATTAATTCTTCGAGGCAACAACCAAAGCCAGCAACAGCGCCAGCAGCAGCAGATTTTCCGCAAGAACTAATTCGCCCTTGAAACACTAAGCAAGAGCAACGACAAAAACTCTCATTCCGTCTCATGCAGTGAACAAGCCCTGTACTCATGCATCTGAAGTTCTGAAAGCACAAAGTCTCCACTTCCTCCTCGCCCTAGTCCTCCGGCTCCTGCTCCTCCTCCTTCTGACTCTTTCTTCTTCCTTTTTGCAGATCTTACAGATGGAAGTTGTGTTGCAGACTTATCTCATGATGTGCAAACTTCAAAGATTGAAGACAAACATACACAAAAGGAAAACTCTGGGTGAGTAAAACAAGCCTGGATCTTCTTCTTCTTCTTTCTACTGCGGATAGATATGCTTACAACTTAGCTTCTCCTTCTGCTGATGAGCCTTCTTCTTCTTCTTCTTCTTCTTCTTATGCGGATGATTCTTCTGCTTGTGCTTCTTTGTGATTCTTCTTGCCTTTTGTTCAATCTTCAGATCCTCTCTTCATATGTGTGGAAATTGTGTGTGCATTTTGAGGAAAGTGGGGCGGCGGGGGGCGGGGGGCGTGGAAATGCATGCCCGGAAAACAAGCATTACTGAACTACAAAACGCACGTGATTTGCATGCCGAAACAAACATACATATTGGGTTACATCGCCCGGCCCACCTGCATTCTGCTACCTACGGTTCCTACCTAGCTAGTTGTGGGCCCCACGTAATGTTGGACATTTTTTGTATTATAGATTCGCAGTGTCTCTCAAAGGATTTTTTTTTTGTGTAACCTAAGCAATGTTTTTTTGGGCAATTTTGTGTTGTAGCCAAAGTGGCAATGATTCACAAGAAGATTTAGCCAAATTTGGCTACAAGGTGAATATGAAAGGAATGAAAAAATAAAATCCTTCCATATTTTTCGCTTTTTTTTTTTGAAACCTGGGTATTGAAAAAAAAGATTGATCGAATTCTGAATACTGAAAATCTCAAAAAGAATGTGATTTTTAGCACTTTTACATTTAATACAGCTTTGTGGTCATATATATAGACAGAAAAATAGGCTAAGCCTAGGTGATGATCATCTCTCCAACTTAAGAAAAAATGTAGAAAACAATTGGCCATCATCCGTAGGAAGATTTACTCAGTTCTGAGCTATAAACAGTGTATGAGGTACAAATGTTTAATGAACCTTCTATATTTATAGCTACACACTGAAAACTAAAAATAATAATTTGGCAAATCTTTCTCTGTTTTTTTTTTCCCTTGGCTTCTGGCCATTGAAATGCTCCAAATCACTTCATTTTTATTTTTTATTTCAAATTTTGACGAATTTTTAAAAATAAGGCTGAATGGGCAGGGCAGGCACACTTGGCAGAATCTTGCCCATTTCTTGGTGTCAAGGTTTTCAGGCCCTGAAAATAATATAATTAGTCTGGAGGGCCTGAAAACCTCACAAAATGGGCAGGCACAAAGTATTTGAGTCAAAAGTTGAGGAATTATTGGTGAATTAGATTCAAGTTATTGTGGTTAAAGTCACACTGTCTTTGGGCCCTAGTTTGGCCATGTAATTCCCACAGAGTTCTAAAGCCAGAAACTGGGTATCAGTTCACAAGATTTGTAGGATTTTATTGTGACAAGACTTGATTTAAATAAAGAATATGAACAGCCCTACCAGTCAAATCCAAAATTAGGGGCGAAACTCCTGTGAGGACCCATTTCAGTGCGAAAACCAGTTTAGTCCTCTCTTCTCTTTTCCTTATGTGCTGTTTTCATCTTGATTTTTCATTCCATCCCTAGTTTGGAGTACTTTTTGGGTAATAACCAGTGTTGGGCGGTTCTTCACTTTCATGAAAAACCTTCAGTTCCCGTTCTCAAAGATAAATTAGAGCAGTGCCAATTCTGGGTCTGGTTCTTTAAAAAAAACAAAATTCTTGGTTTCAGTTCCAGTTCTAATTCTTCAAAAAAATAAAAATAAATCTTCCTTTTGACTCTAGTTCCAGATTTAAAAATCAGACCTGGTTCTGGTATGGTTCTAGGTAACCTGGACCAAAACTGGCAGTTAACCTTGGGTTAGTCCCTGGTTTTAGTCCCTTTCTTTCCAAAATCCAGAATCTGGTTCCAATTCTTTAGAAAGCCAGGATCTCGGTTCAGGTTTGATTCCAGTTCTCTGAAATTTTTGAAACCTTGATTTTAGTTTCAAACCCATTTCCAAAAATCATACTATTTCAAGTTCAACTTTTACTTACTGGAATAAGAAAAACATTGTTCTAGGCCTCTAAACCAGTTACCCATCTCAACACTGGTGTAAATAACTCTGTTTTGTAGGTCCAAATTTGACTTGGGACAAAAAATAATTTTATACAATGGTACGAATTTGGAGTAAGAAGAAGACCTAATGAGTGTTAAAAAGGCCTTGTAGTGCAACAGGTGTGACAAAGCTGGAATGAATGAGAATCCAAAATTTTATTATAAAAATCAATCAATCATCAATGGCCTATTGCTGCTAAAGAGAAATTATATTATAAAACTCAATCAAATGCCGATGGCCTATTACTGGTATAGAGAGAAATTATTGCAATGTCATGATAGTGCTCATGAGTCATGGTTAGTGGGCTTTTAGTAACATGCGAATTCGTGTAGGCAAAATTGACCTTTTAACTTGCATGGGTATACCCTTGTCAGGGTCCCCCAGGGCCCGCCTCAAATGGCTGCCCCGTGACCGCGTGCTGTACAAGGAAACATCTCCATGGACTGAAAGAAAGGAAATGAGGATCTTCTTTTTGTTGAGAGGAAGTCAAGTGCACAATTTCTCATGGAAAAGGAGGTTTGAAAAAATGCATGCAATGTGTTCTTAGCAGTGTTGGCCAGTTATCAAGTTTTGACCCGATTATGAGCCCAGTCGTTAATAACCTACCTGTTGATTATTTATTTTTTACAATCAATTTATAACCTATCTGACTGGTATTGAAATTCAAATTTTCGTAACCTACCCAAATGACCTGGTTATCATCCAAGTAAGTTATCAATCTTAAAACACTAAACAATTGAAAGATGATAAAATTTTGAAATTTTTTTAACTTTGTAAAAAACTGTATAACCAACTAATCACCAGCAAAGATATTTGACAGATTCCAACTGATTATTTGATAACTCACCGTTATAAATAAAAATTATTACCCAATTTTTTCGGATAACTTAATTCACAGTCAATGTTTTTAATATTGATATTGATAAATTAATCAGCACCCAATGTTTTTTTAATGGCGGCTATGAAAAAAATCAATAACCTACCCACACTGGTTATTAGCAGTTATCATAACATGTGACTAAGAAAGTGTGAAGCAGGAGGTAGCAGACAGGGACCTGGAACAGTGGCGAGGACTTATGAAAGCTTTGATCATCATGAGTCTTTTAAGAAACATGCTTGTGGAAAATGGGACAATTGTAAGAGGTCGGTACCCATGGCTAGCCAACTGGTGGTATCCTATTTACATGTTCATGTGCAGGCAGGCCAGTGGTCGGTGGTTTGCAACCTAACTGGTTGTTTTACAGAAAGGTCCAGCCAAATCTATTTGCGTGTGTGTTTTTATAACCAATTTTCCTGCCTTTCATTGGGAAAATATTTTTAAAAAAAATAAAAACACCCAAAGCACCATTTTGTGCATAAAAGATTCAATGTGAAATATACTTGTCCCACTTTGCCCTCCCCCTCCTTTCTAGACTTTCTTCCACACTGAAATAAATAATCACATGTTTGAAGGTGTTATGGGCCCTTGGCACACTAGGTTAATATCTCCTTCAAAGCAAGGTGTGGCTGCTGCCTAATATTCACAAAATACCAAATTCACCCTTAGTGCCCCACATTTGGGCCTATAGGCCGACAGCCGCTGGTAGGGGTGTGCTGAAGTGATGGTGTCAATGAATGTCATGTTAAGAACAACAGGGATAAACAGCAAATCTTTTGGAAGAACAAAAAAAAGTACAAAAGCAGTGAAGAAAAAGTATGTGCTGGGTGTCATGAAAACGTCACAGATTCGAAGCATGGCACATGCTTCGTTATAGCCACAGGTAAAGAAAAAGAAAAATTTAGGAAAGTATCACCAAAGTACCTTGGCTGCTGGCAGCTTCTACACTATATATATGTTATTTGTCAAAATGTTGAAAATTTGTGAAAAATACATGTTTCAAAGAACAAAATTCGGTGAAAAAGAAACTTTTGTAGTATTCAGAAATACTGGTTATTTGATATGTAATCTTCAAAAGTATGTAATTATTCAATAGACATGTGTTAGAACTGTCCCTGTACTGGAGCCTCATGAGAACCAATGTTATTTCAACACACATGGCATATGCAGTGTTCTAGTTGGGTTTGATGAAGTAGCACCTACACACAGGTACCATGCGAAAAAGCAACCCCAAAGTTTAATTTGGGGGGTTGCTTCTAAACGTTAGAATAGTATTAATTATACCACCCTTCGACTAAAGCATGTTCCCCCAGTCCAAATTTAACATTTCTCGGGTTTAAAGCAGCACTCAAGAAGGCGAAGGTCACATTGTTGGTGCTGGTTCACCCTGGCCAGTTAGTTGCACTAGAAAAAATATTAAGATTAAGAAAGTCTTGATACTTTCAAAAGTTCAACAACCTGGGATACTACCTTAGATGTATCCAGCAAAAAGTTAGTTGCAAAGGAGGCTTGAAAAAAGGTTGAAGTAATTGATGAAATTCACACCCCACGCTGCTCAGCAGTCTCATATCCAATATACCTGTTATGTTCCCTGTAGACACAGTTGAATACATGGTTGGATGTGTGTTCAATATCAAACACGTGAAGCTGGTCGGTCCAAAATGTGTTTTTGTCTAGTTTGGTGTCTGCTTTCATGTTCAGCAGGAGGGGGAGGGCCTGCCTGTTTTAATATAGAGAAAGTAGTGTGCGCTAATTATCATGAGAAAGAAAAGCTATCCTTTTGCAAAGCCAAACAGTGTTGAAATCTGGCCTTTGGGACCCACTGGTGATGGCTCACTGGTATGCCCCTGTCTCAGACTCTGGAACCTCAAAAAAGGTTCTGGGTTTGAAACTCACTGGTGTGCAGGTGAAAGCCCTGCCAGCCCTCCCGCAACTGGACTTGACTTGGTGGTGCCAATGACTTGTTGGTAGAGTATGCTGTTGTACTTTCAAAAACTAATAAATAAAAAAGGCTTTGGGGGTGAATTAACACTTACACTGTTACATGGTTAAACACCATAAAAACTCAAAAAATAATATTTTGCATAAGACTGTCTTAAGACTAAATCATGGTGAATCCCAAGTCCAAAATGTGATAATTTCCAGGGTAAATTAGCATATCATGAAGGCCTTACTCAAGAAATGGAAGGTACCCATGATTCACCCTGGCCGCTTCCCTCTGGACAAGAACCAACAATGTAATAAATAAACAACCACAATCACAAGAAATAAATCCAAAACAAAATAATACAGAAATTCTATGACCCCGACTCCAGGACAAAGGTATGGCTGAATAGTGGATTTCGGGCAGCCCAAGAAAGATCACCACAGGCTATTATCACCCCTACTAAAGTTACCTACTGACCACACAAAGAGATATACTTACACAATCATGGTTTTCATGTGGCTTTTGCCGCCTCTTTTTATTAGAACCCCCTACCACTTTGGGAGGCCCCAACTTTTGCATTCCTTACTCAATTTGGGAGTCCATGAAAGGTTTCTGGTAGCTAGTAGACTACTGTAGACTACTGCCCTACCCAAAGTTTTTGAACATCAAGGCTATCAAATGGATGGATGATCACTGAACACAAGCCCTCTAAGTTGCTAAATGATTGGTTATCAGCCTATCTACCCTACTCCCCGTGTAAGACACAGTGGACAGGTCTTCTTGGCTCTCACTAAACTAACCATTGTTCAAAATCCACATGTTGTATTCTGTAAATTCACAATTTCTGTAAATGACTACTTGTGCAAATCATGAAGATCAGTACTTCATGGAACGTGCCAGATACACGTCAATGTGCCCGATAAGGTGCCAGTGACGGATTTGGGTGAGCTTGGGACGGTCCGACAGAATTTCTGAACGGGCATACGGGACTCGCCCAAATTCCGTACCGTGCACATTGGCCTGGAGTACCACCTCAAGGCTCACACGTTCCATAAAAATGTGAATTCTGTTTTTGAGCGGCGGCAGAACCCAGTGGTACCTGTAGGCGTTGTGCACATGCGAATTGCTGGTGCATTTGTTGCAGGTGATTCTTGATGACAATGAGGTCGACAAACAGGGAAAGCAGACAAGCAGCAGGCCAAGTTGCAACTTGCCAACCCAGGTCCCAGCCTATGCTAGCCAACGAAAGCGTGCCCTTGAAGAGTCATCAAAGATCATAGACTTTTGGGATTTATCATCTACTTACTATAGTGACTTTGGTATTGGGTACTTTGTCCATACTTCCATTGATTAGTGAGGGGTTGTCTCATAATTTTCTCTTCTTTTTTTTCTTTTTGTTTTTTTTCCAGAAGGAGCCATTTGACTGGGCCCATCACCAATATTTTCCTAACATGGGGCACTCCCCCAACATAGAAGCCTAAATTTCCCTTCACAAAATAAAAGCATGCTTTGTCATGTTTCCCTTTGGCCCCCTCTCATCCAGCCCCACCCCCCTCTACAAGCTATATACATGGAAGTCAAACCATGGTCTAACAATATGGGATAAAACATGTGGTGCTACCGCCCCCCCGCCCCCCCAAAAAAATTCAAAACAAGAAAACTAAGTGCCTGGAGCCTTCTCATTGGCTGCATCAAATTTCTATTTTCAAAATGGTTTATCACCATTTTCAACCTGGACTAATTCCCCCATTTTATTTTAATTTCTTTTGATGCGCCTCATTGATTCGCATCACAAAAAAAATCCTAAATATAGAAGCATTCGTGAACAACTTCTTGCTTTCTACCTCCCTGCGACCGACCGTCCTCTGCCACCTACCCTCCTCTCAATTGATGCACATGTAGCAAAATCCGGCTGGGGTGCTAAAAATATGAGTCCCACTATCTTGTCACCTGCATATGTTCCAAGCGGACAACGTCTGTGCAAAGCATACGGGACAAAGAGAGATGCAATTCGGAACATGTTGAGGAACAAAATGGGAACTTAGTGAACATGCTGAGAACACATTGAGAACTTGATGGGAACATAAAAATCATTTGAAGCTTTGAAGTGTGAATCGCCGTAAGTTCCATTGGTCCCAGTGAGGAAATAAATTCGCTGTTTTCAAGTACGCAAATAAAGTGACTGATTTCAAGTATGCATTCACGCCCGTGGAGAAGGCACGCAGACTGACCCCCACCTCCCCGCCGCCCAAAATAGACGAATGAAAATCCCACAACGAGAAACAAGACTGTGACCCTCGTTGGCTTCACAATTCTTCACCAGCAAAGAAAACCGAAAGCTGGAGTGACCAATTTATCGACAACTGCCCATTGGGCCAGTGAATCGATATGTCGTAGCACTGACAGCCAGCTGCAGGTCGAAATACAGAGGATTCGCTCTAATAATAAAAACTGAACCTAAACATCGTCGGGTGCAAGTCTGGGCCCGGCGTAGTATGGGGTGGCGACAACCCTGTAGCGGTAGCTAACACATTTCTATGTTAGGTATGTATGTATTTGGAGTTCATGACGTATATATGAAGGGGTGGATGCGGGGGTGGATGAACTTAGGTTACCTTTGGCAACGGTGATTTGTTATGTACCCCCCCCCCCCCCCCCCCCCCGCGGCTACATTGGGCTATTCAGAGAACCCATATCATATCTAATATCGTGATCTCGAGAACGTGTCATTTAATGCGGACTACATGTGTGCGAGTTCTATGTGCAGATTTTGTGCAGAGAATGCCATCAATGGTTAAGCCCGTTAGAACAAGCCCAGTAGAAACCAACACGTGACAGAATCTGCCAAGCCCTGCTCACTCCCTGGTGTAAAGGTCTGCAATACGTTTCCGTAATATAGCTTAGGCACAAAGGTCTGAAAAGCTGCCCAATCGCCACCTGCAGACCTTTGCTTGTTGGGGAAGGGTAAGGTCTAAAGGAGGTTATGTGGTAGGTAATGCCGGAGGGCAAGGGCTTTAACATTCGCGAACACCATGGCTGTCTGGTGAGAACAACGGGAAGTGGGCTTGGACTTCACTATTTTTATAAATCCCACAGAGAGTTTAGGCAGGCTAGATGAAACTCATAAAGCCCTAACACTAAAAAAATTCTGCCAGTTTATTACTTTTTTTGTAAGTCACCTGCAAATACAAAGGAAAAAATAGGTCATGTTTTTAAATTTTGGCAACAGTTGAACCAAAAGCACTAAAATCAAACAATGTTTTTCATGAACACATTGAACGCAAAAACATTCGACATCATTATGGAATATAAATAGGTTAAAAAATTAGGTCCCTGTAATGATAACAATCTACAATTGTTGCTCATCACAATAGAAGCTCAAGTATCTCATTTTTTACCTTGTGAAATTTTGATTATGCGAAATCAAAATGATCAATTTGGGAAGGTTGTCAAGATTTTCATTTACTTTTAAACTCAAACTACCATGATGCAAGTATATTTCTATGATTGAACAATTAGCAATTACTAGTTTTTTTTATACTTGTGATAAGTCTTTAGTAGTATGGACATAAGTTTAATCTTGCCAAATTGCTCAGAGAAATTCCCTAATGTATTTAAAGGGCACATTAAATAATAACCCTCCTAGAAAAGAAGAAGGATATTATGCCTAGTCCTTGTGAGTGGAAGAAGCTTTAAAGCATAAGATCCATCCACTCTTAAGAAGTTGGCAAACCAACCCTCCTCATACCACCATATAATTTACATATGTTTAAATTCATCATATTCTTAAGAAAAAATGGGATCTGATAAAAGATGAATGGTCGGAACGATTGTAGGAAAGACTAAAAGGGAAGGCCAAAGAAAGGCCAAAAGATGAATAATCCATAGGAACCAAAAAAAGGGAAAGAGCTAGTCCCTCTTGTGATAGAAAATTATCTCATTCACAACCCCTTTAATATCGCCTATATGCAAATCATGAGATCTAATAATAATGGGAGGTTTAGAATAAGCATCACCCGCCAACACAATCTTCCTTTCTATAGCATAGGCTAAAGCATGTTGAAAAGCAATATTACTATGTCGCCTAAAAAATTGAATGCAAAAAGACAAGGATAAATGACCTCTTGATCATCTATCGTGGAAAAAACAAACATACTCCCTAATGAAATGATCCATATCACACCCAAATGCATCATGCACCTCCATGGCCATTGAAATAAAGTGATGCCCTTCATGAAGCCCTTTATATTTATGGATATTAACAATGGCGTTCAATTTCGCAATTGCACATGTTGGTCAACTAATGACATTGAAGGCCACCATCTCCCACACCTGGTTAGTAACCACCACATCAACAATGAAGACCTATTCCTTGTGAGTCAATGTAAAAATTTACTCGTAATGAAACTTCTGATGTAAGGGCGTACCATCACTCTTTCCATACAACGTGCCCACTCTCTCAAATGAGGACATACATGACGTCTTGGATGGCATCATGTGTGGGCTATCCATTGACCTCCAAATGGACAACAAGCTAAGTGCGTGCCAAATGTGTCCAACCCGTGTCCACACTCACACGTGAATAGACCAAATGTCAAAGGCTCAATCAAACAGAAATAAAAAATGCAATGTTAAGGTGAAAGTAGAGTGTGTGATGCGAAATGAATGGATAGATGGCCTAACAACCAACCATAGCCTTGCCCCCTTGCCTGAATAAAAATGAATGCATGTTTTGGATGTTCTGGAAATGGAGTCATCTTCCAAGATTAACCAAAAAGATGTGTCATGGTGGATGTCCATCAAAGACGCCTATAAACCTAAGGTACTAATAACTGCCAAACTTTCAAAAGAAGGGTGCATTTCCTTATTTATATGAAGAAGACCAATTCGTGTTACACATAAGCATGACTAAAGCAAGTGGGGGTCCCCTTCAATCCAAGAAACATACTCCTCCAAAATGGGTCTATTGAAAATACGAAACCTAAAACACAAATATGGAGTCACCAAAGCCTCAACTCCCTAAAAAAACAAATGGGGCACAATCTTCCATAAAGAAAAAGCTTATACCCCCAAAGGATATTGAAAATTGAACCTAACGCCTCACTAAAGGGCCCTAAAAAAGTTCCCACAATCCTAGATCCATAATGTCCCCACATACTTACATAACTTTCATGTCACAACTTGCTAACAAAAACATGAAGGAAGAAAAAGGAAGTATTGTCCATGTGAAATAATGAGGTCAGCGAGCTACACAAAAGGACAAAATGCCCAAAATAACATGGGCATTTCCCATGAAAGGAAGATCATTGATATGCGCCACATCCTAACATAAAACTTCATCCAAAAAATGCATGGCAAAGTCCCAAAAACCCACTAGCACACCCAAAATGTGTAAGCCATTTGTGACCAAAATGTAGCATTAAGAATTTTTTATGCTTGAAAAGATCCCTAATAGACTCCAAAACTTACACTTTAACACCTTGACCATAAGCCCAATTAGGGCTAATTGGGTTGAAAATTAATCAAAGGCACGAAAATTTTCATTCATAGGTCCCATGATGTGGGTATGGTTTGCTAGGAATGGAAAGACGCAATTGGGGGTCTATGCAATGGTCTCTAAGAATGTTTAATAATGGGCCAAAGTAAATAAACACCTTATAGGGGGTCACCTTGTCTCATGTAAAATGATTCAATAATGGTGACCCCTTCCACATGCTACCCATGCTAGTAGTAAAGAGAAGAATGAACACCATAAAACAACCTGGTAAAAAGGACAATGCTCACCAAAGTCCCCCCAACATCACGTAACTCTTTAAAAATAATAGTTTGAAAAACATTGTTAAAAACATTTTTGACATCGACCTACGTCATAACCCCATTAGGGTGTAGGTCAAGGAAAGATCTAATGCCAAAAAGGATGGCTTTATAGAGTTTAAAGGTTGATACTCCAAACTAATGGGTCAATAAATGTTCTTGAAATAGCTTTCAAAGTTGTAGGACAATGGAGCGACTAATAAGTTGAACAAACACTTCACCTACAACAATAAGACGAAACCACCAATGTCCTTTACCATTGCTAACAATATGTTAGCCCCCAACATTAAGGCCCCCAACTTAAGGATATCTCCACGAACAACAATAGCAACAACTTGAAATAATTTTGAAAACCTTAAAGATGGTCCTTTGGTATGAAACATCTCTCGAGATGTTCATATACCATCCTAGAAAGCCCACTCAAATAACAATTGAGGAGTAATGGCTAAAGCTTATGCAAACATAGTCCTATCCAAGACAAAGGTGTGCTCAAGCTGATAATAAAAAATAGGCAAAAGGACAAGGTCTAAAGGAAGGGGGTGTAGCTAACACAAGGCAACAATAGTGTATTCCAAAAAAATAGTTGAATTTATGGGCTAGAAAGTTCTAGTAGCATGATTGTACTCACTAGCTTTCCCTAAAGTTATACATCGACCAAAGCAAGTGGTCGAAGATTCTTCCCATGAATGGTGAGAATGGGGTGCACATGAGGCACATGAAGATTCCTTTTAAAAAGAAGACCAATCGCTTGCCATAAACCTCCTAAAATGAATAGAATCCTTTTGTTGACTTGAAACACCTCCTCAAGCATATCACAAACACCAATGTGGCAACAAAGGAAAAGGAACCATGCTAGCTCGTATGTTGGGTCTTGAGCAATTCAATCAAAAGGTAAGTGAAAAGCTTGCCTAACCTTGTCCTGAATGGCTTGAAGGATATTATGAAACAAATAATGGCACACGAAACAAAATTCAAATAGTTTCAAAATGGAGCTAGACTAAGCCCAAATCCAACCTTAAAAGGCAAGAAGATTGAAACTAGGGAGGAACACAAGAAGGAAGGACACCTACAAAAGTAAAACAACCTAACTAACCTAACAAATGAAGCTAGTAGGAAGGTGAGGACTTTTGACATGCCTTGAAAGGTCACCTTAAGCGTAAAGGCTAGAATGATGAGAACAAAAAAATCTCAAATCGACAAAAGATGCAAAGAAGGAGCCTTTCAAAAAAAAATTACACCCAAAACGTTTAAAAAGCAAAAGCTCAAGCAAACCCCCCCCCTCCCCCCTGCGGCCCAAAATAATAATAATGAAATAAAAAAAGGAAAAAAAAAAAGAGAGAGAATTTTATTTTATTTTTAAACCACACCCAAAAAAAAATGATATTATTTGCTTTGTGTTTTACAATGGGTGAAGTCCACTGGTGGGGACATTCTCAAAATGGGGGGCTAGACATAACTTTTAGCTTGTCCTAAACCCCTTATTTGGGAATGCACCTCACCTTTTGACTTTACCCTACACAAATTCTCATTTTTAAAAATGCAAGCACATGCTTTACAAGTCTTCCATGCATGTTTCATTTCCATATACTCCAAGGATAAATATAATTTTCAAGACAACAAGGTCCATCTACACCCCTAATACAAATAGTGATTAGTGTAGGTTTCAGAAAAACATGGCAAACCAATCTAAAATCTCCTTTCAAGTCATAGAAATATAATTTTCCACATTCTCCAATAGGAAAAAAATGTTTAGCTTTGATATCCAATGTTTATTTTTACCATTTTCCATTTCACTTCATGACTTATATATGTTATTTTCTTTTTTATTTATTTTTATGTATGGATCAATGTATTGAGGAATACATTTCATTCATTTGTCTCCTTTTTACAAGATGAACAAATAATTGATTTATCCATAATCTAAAAAAATTACAGCATTAGAACCTTGAGTTTGGTCATACACAAGGTGAGATTCCAAAAAATCCTGCAAAAAAATACATTAGCATTCAATGGGGGATAAAACCAAAAAAACCATCAATTGGTGGTAAATTGAATTTCATCATGTTTTTCCTTTTTTTTAAATGCCTCTACTACTACTACATATATTTTCATTGTTCCTACTGAACAATTACTATAGTTAATTTTGAACCTTATGCATTAAATGTTAAGTAAAAGCATTTCATATTCAGATTTATTAAAATGTTTTTACTTTCCGAATACCACTGAAAGAGGGTTTAAGGGGTGAAAGGAGGCCCAAAGATAGGGTGAAGACAAGGTTACTTTATAAATAATTGTATTATCTTAAACTCGATGTCAATAACATCTTATGCACTTAAGAGAAATGTTGTTCCAATCTTAGGTGGTTTTAGAATTGATTTCCACTCGATGGGGAAGGGAGGGGGGAGGGGGGCAAGGATTTTTTTCAAGTATTCATGGTTGCCAATGTGACTACACAACTCTTGTATAAAATAACATAGGTGGCTACAATTTTATGTTAGGTGGAGGTAACATGGCGATTTAATTTTTTTGGCAAGTGGCCAAAGCGATGGATTATAATTTGTAAGTGTTTGCAAAGTGACGACAACATAAAATGTGCTTGAACATAACAACAACACGTGCATGACCACAAGTATGTATTTAACAATCTTGTTATTGCTAAAGGGGAAATGAACATGCATCCATTGCCAATGGAGGTGCAAGAAAGGGAAGAAATACATTTTGAATTCACAATCAAATGCACAAAAACATGTAAACAAATGCACAAAAACATGTTTTACATGAGTGACAACTTACATGCAACAAAAATTTCATAAAAGACCACAAGAATATTCAAATATCCTACAAAACACAAAAAAATACACTTCTTTACAATCTCATGAAAAAGAAAATGCATTTGTTGGCTCTACATGACCCACACATATTTCACCCTATTTTGCAAATTAGTTCAAAAATCTGACACACATGTTCATTGTGTAGTTTGGGAAAATTGTGGAAATCACACAAACAATGAATTGATTATGCTAACCATGTGTCGAAGATACTTTTCATAGTTAATCAATTTAAATTGAGAAACCTATGCAACACCAAGTACCCTACAATCAAGAACAATAGGATTTTTCTTTGCAACCCACAAATCCTCCAAAAAAACCCAACAACTTCCAAAAGCAAATGACATCTACACATTTGCACAATAACGAAATTCACCTTGCCATTTGGCAATGGTTCGATCATAAGGGAAAATCTATAGAGTAAAAAACCACATATTGAAAAAGTGGGTGCAAAAATCCAAATGAACATTCAATTGATTTTGCAACCTACTCTTCATGAAGTTCATAGTGCTAAAAATGCTTTTATCCTCAACAAAACCAAACATTTGGACAACATCAATCTCTACAAGTTTCATGAATTTTGAAAGCTTATAGTTGAGGATGGGATTTATGATGATCTTGCACCAAAGTTTGGTCATTAGATTCAAGCTACTTTCCTTTCACAAGATGTCTTCAAAGTTGTGCATCATAGTCACCTTGAAATAGGATGATTACAAATCCAAATTGTGAGTTAAAAATAATGCAAGTACAACTCTCGCCAATTTACAAGGCACATAGAAAGTGGCCTTCAAGACATTCATGTGAGAGTGAAAAATAGTTTATGCCTCGACAATGTTTCTGGTCCAAAATTGGGGTAGATGACACCCAAAACAATCATCACGTCATGCCCTGAAGAATGTTTTTCTAGCTCAAACATTAACCCCTGAGTTACTCCTTCACATTCCTCTTTCAGTTTGTTCACAACCTGTCTGAATGCCTTGGTGATAGGTGTCATGGCCTAGGATATTTTAGGATACTTTTTGGCAATATCATGGCCTAAGATATTTTAGGATACTTTTGGCAATATCATGGCCTAAGATATTTTAGGATACTTTTGGCAATATCATGGCCTAGGATATTTTGGGACTAGTATGGTTCAGGGTTATAAAAGGAGATGTTCTAGGGAACAATTCTTCAGCAGATCAACACGAGTTGATGGATCAATAAAACTTGTCTTGTCTTGTAATTATCCACTTGTTTGTAGCCGGTCCATAACAGTTTGATCTACTCCTTTTTCTTGTTTGTTTGTTTTGTTGTTTTAGTAAGTAGCTAGAGGTATCTTGGAGTGAAACTTAGAAAGGATATAGAAGACAATAGGTTGCTTCTATTCTCAAAGTTTCAAAAGAAAAGGATATGTTTTGTGAGAGTTACGAGTTTTTGAAAATTTTGTGTTACATTTGGTTTTTTGGTCATATCTCCTCTATTTAAGCTTTTTTGAATCTCCAGCTTGAAAAGGTTATAAAAAACTATAGATTGCTTCTATTCTCAAAGTTTCAAAAGAAAAGGATATGTTTTGTGAGAGATATGAGCTTTTGAAAATTTTGTGTTAGATCTGGTTTTTTGGTCATATCTCCTTTGTTTAAGCTTTTTTGGGTCTGCAACTTTGTGATCTTATAGATCATATAAGAATATATGTGTGAAAGAAATTTCAAGCCATTTTGATTTGTATTGAGAGAAATCCAAACATCTGAAGTTTCAGTCTCAGTTTTGAAATCAGTTTCTTTTGAAAGTGATATCTCTTTGTGGTCATCATCAATAGGGCTGAAATTTTGAGAGAAGATAGTAGACATAGTTGTTCATGTTTCACCAAAATATTAGAGCGATCCAAGGTCATATGTGAGCAGTGTAGCTTTGCAAAGTTTCTATGACAGAAGTTTGTTTTAAAAAGACATCAAAGTAAAAGTTTTAAAGTGGAGCAAATACAACTTGGGAGATCTTGAAGGAAGGAGTTTGAAGATTGGGAAGCGCAAATACATTATCAAGACCTTTGTACAAAAGTGTGAGAACTACCACTATGGACAATTCAGAATCAAACATCGATCTCACTCAAATCCTCGCCGCCCTTCAGCAAGAAAATGCCGTGCTTAGAGACTTGGTGACCTGCCTACAGATCAGCCACCCCCTCCTGCCCCAGTACCTCCTGCTCTTGCAATGGTCGCCCTAGAGCCCCAGATCAGTCTGCTAGAAAAGTTTGATGGAACACGCCTCAAATTTCGAGGTTTTGTTAGCCAGGTATGCTTGATCATGCAATTACACCCCCGTCGATATTTTGATGACACCACTCGTGTAGGATTCGTTGGAACCCTATTCACTGGGACAGCTACAACATGGTTTGCTCCCATCCTGAAGACATCATCCCCTCTCCTACAAGATTTCAACGCCTTTATGGCGGAATTTGAAGCAATGTTTGGGGATAGTGACAAGGCCAGGACTTCAGCCAATAAGCTGCGTCGCCTCCAGCAAGGGACACGTTCGGCCATCGTCTACGCAATAGAATTCAGGCAGCTTGCCTACGACGTCAATTGGGGAGAAGTTGCTTTGATTAATCAGTTTCGCTGTGGGCTTCGTGATGATGTTCAAGATCTTTTATTGACACTCGCAGACCCTTCTTCCTTCAGTGAAGCCATCACCCAGGTAATTCGGTGCGATAATCGTCTGTTCGAACGTCGCCAGGAAAAGAAACTCACCTCCAACACCCAGCTTTGGAACAATCGGCCTACTACGCTCGCCTTAGTTCCCCACACAACACCAGTTGCCCGACCTGCCTCTTTTGGACCTACCCCGATGCAGATCGACGCAGCTAAGTTTAAACCTTTGATAGAAGCCGAAAAACTACGCCGAAGGACAAATAACTTGTGTCTTTACTGTGACAACCCAGGGCACATAGCTCGCCAATGCCCTCAAAAGCTTGTCAAACTTCAAGTACAAGCTGTGGAAACTCCCCAAGAGTTGGAAAACAAGAACATCCAGTCACAATAGGAGCCGTGCGACTAGATCTCACCCAACACCACTTTTGTAAAGGCTCTTGTTCCGCTGTTGGTCCCAGTCCCAGTTTCACTCAGTATGTGGACATCATTTGTATTTCAGAAGACATACCACAAGTGTCAGCATTGGTGGACTCCGGCGCCACCTCTTCTTTCATCGACCAAACATTTGTCGCCCAACACAACATCCATGTGGTCAAGAAGTCAACCCCTGTTCCGGTAGAGGTTATTGATGGGAGAACCATTGCTTCTGGTGCAATCACACACGAGACAACCCCTCTAGAACTCTGTATCGGCAAGCACATGGAGAAGATTGTTCTCAACATCATCTCCACCCCTCACCATCCTATCATCCTTGGTTTGCCTTGGCTAGAAGCGCACAATCTTATCATTGATTGGCGATCTAGAACCCTCACCTTTAGCGCACAAAGGTGCACCTCTCAAGAACCCCATGCTCAGAAAAACACTTTGTCTAGTCCTGCTAAGAACCTTGTGGTCAAGAACCTAAAGAGGGTCGGAACCAATCCTAGTTTTCTCAAGTCTGTTATGTCAAGTCTTGCAATCAAGAACCCCCCGGTGGTTAGAACTAAACCTTGTCCTGTCAAGAATCTTGTCAAGAATCCTGCCTAGAAAACCAACCCCTCTGGATCTTCGTTGATGGAGCTATCCCTTTCTGTCGGGCTGCTAAGAATCTTCAAGTCTTCGCCATCCATGTCAACCCAGCCAACAACAAAAACCCCCAATCAGAACCAACACCTGTCAAACTTCCCGAGAAGTACAAGGACTTTGTTGATGTCTTTGAAAAGATTAATGTTGATCAGCTCCTCGCCCATGGTCCATATGACTGCCCGATTAATCTAGAAGAAGGACACTCACCACCCTTTGGTCCTATCTATGGCCTATCGGAACCGGCACTTCAAGCCTTGCGTGATTACCTTACTGAAAACCTTGCCAAGGGGTTCATTCAGCATTCCAAGTCTCCAGCCGGCGCCCCAATTCTGTTTGTCAAGAAGAAGGATGGTTCCTTTCAACTCCATGTGGATTATCGTGGACTCAACAAGATAACCAAAAAGAATCGATATCCCTTGCCCTTGATTTCAAGCCTCTTGGATTGGCTACGTACCAGGAACATCTTCACCAAGCTTGACCTCCGTGGAGCCTACAACTTACTCAGGATTCGTCCCGGTGATGAATGGAAGACAGCTTTCGCACTCGCTACGGCCATTTCGAATACACGGTCATGCCTTTCGGCCTCACCAATGCACCCGTAGTCTTTCAGCATCTGATGAATGATATCTTTCGAGAGTACATGGACGAATTTGTGGTGGTCTATTTGGATGACATTTTGATCTTTTCCAAGAACCAGGAAACCCACGACAAACATGTACGATTGGTGCTTGCGACGCCTTGAGAGCATGGCTTATACGCCAAGATGGAAAAATGTGAATTTGACAAATCTTCAGTGGCGTTCTTCGGCTACGTGATCTCTCCAGATGGCATTTTCATGGACAAATCAAAGGTCGAGACCATCCAGTGTTGGGCTACTCCATCCTCGGTCAAGGACGTTCAACGCTTCCTGGGGTTTGCCAACTTCTATCGTCGGTTTATCAAAGGCTAGTCCAAGATCACAACATCGTTAACAACCTTGACTTGCAAAGACAAGCCCTTCTCGTGGAATCCAACAGCTCAGGCTGCTTTTGATACTCTCAAGATGGCATTCACCTCTGCACCCATCTTGATACATCCTGATCCTACCAAGCCATTCATTGTGGAAACGGACGCTTCAGATTTTACCTTGGGAGCTATTCTATCTCAATTTGGAATAGATGGGTTGTTGCATCTAGTTGCTTTCTATTCACGGAAGCTAACCAGTGCCGAAATCAACTATCAGGTCTACGATAAGGAACTCCTGGCAATCACACGACATTCAAACAGTGGAGACCGTATCTTGCTGGAGCTCAACATCGAATACAAGTTCTGACAGATCACAAGAATCTCCTTTATTTCATAACTACTCGGACCTTGAATCGTCGTTAGGCACGCTGGTCTATCTTCTTAGCTGATTTCGACTTTGAAATTCAGTATCAACCCGGCACCCAGCAAGGGAAAGCTGACGCACTATCTCGTCGTTCAGAATATGAACTTCGAGCGGGGGATGAGGCCTGCGGCCAACAGAACCAGACTTTACTCAACCCCGAGCAATTTCGAGTTGCAGCAACAATCAGCACCCTCCCAGACTCAAACCTTGTCAGGGACATTAAGATGGCAACTGAGGAAGACACCTAGGCTATCAACATCAAGAAGGAACTCCAAGAACGACCAAGGAACCCAAATTGTGATGATTTGGATCAGTTTGAACAGGAAGACGGACTTTTCCTTCGAAATAACCTGATTTATGTACTCGAAGGACCTATACGCATAAAAATCCTGAGAGAATGCCACGACAACACCCTGGCGGGTCACTTTGGAATGGCACAGAATTATTGGTGGCCCAAAATGAACAAGTTGCTACGGGAGTATGTCAAGTCTTGTGATACATGTGATCGATCCAAGGCTCCCAGGCATCGCCCGTTTGGACTCCTACTGCCCCTGCCGATTCCTAGCTGACCTTGGGGATCTATTACAATGGACTTCATCACGGACTTCCCTATTGTCAGAGCCAAGAATTCAATACTAGTTGTGGTCGATCGACTCACCAAAATGGCCCATTTCACCCCTTGTTCTAAGTCAATCACAGCAGAAGAGACAGCTCAGTTATTCTAAACAGAATTGTTCGACTACATGGACTCCCTGAAGAAATTGTGTCCGATAGAGGTCTTCAGTTTGCGTCCAAATTTTGGCGTTGCTTATTCGAGCTTCTTGGAGTTGACATTTGGCTATCTTCAGCTTTCCACCCTGAGACAGATGGACAAACCGAACGGACAAACCAGACACTCGAGCAATACCTTCGCTGCACTGTGAACTACCAACAAGACGACTGGCTGGACCTACTATCTGTAAGCAGAGTTTGTTTATAACAACATAACGCATGCATCGACTGGGATCAGTCCATTCTTTGCCAATTACGGTTTTCATCCCAAGTTCAGCCTTGAAATTCCTGGGGATTCCATAAACCCCTCGGCTGAAGAAAGGGCCACGAGGCTTGGACAAGTTCAACAGAACCTTATGGCAGAACTCAAACTAACACAGGAGTGGCAAAAGAAGCAAGCGGACCGCCGACGCAAGGACCATCCGAACTTCAAGGTTGGAGACAAGGTCTGGCTTCTCAGAAAAAACATTGCTACCACTCGCCCATGTGCCAAGTTGGATTACAAACGCCTCGGACCTTTCAAAATCGCCAAATTGGTTGGTCTAGTGGCTTGCTAGTTGGAGCTTCCACCCCAGTTCGAAATCCACAATGTTTTCCATGTCTCCTTGCTTGAGCCCTATCATGAAAACCCGATCCCAGAACGTCATCAAGAACCCCTAATTCCAGTCGAAATTGAAGGCCAAGAAGAATTTGAAGTTTAGGAGGTCTTGGACTCCAAGAAGATTCGTGGAAAGCTCCTGTACCTTGTCTTTTGGCGAGGTTATCCTCCTTCTGAAGATACTTGGGAGCCTGCTGGAAACCTAGTTCGTGCCCAAGACTTAGTTAATCGGTTTCACCAACGGTATCCTAACAAACCGGCTCCATCTGGAAGATGTCGCTTGAGGAGAAGATAATGTCATGGCCTAGGATATTTTAGGATACTTTTGGCAATATCATGGCCTAGGATATTTTGGGACTAGTATGGTTCAGGGTTATAAAAGGAAATGTTCTAGGGAACAACTCTTCAGCAGATCAACACGAGTTGATGGATCAATAAAACTTGTCTTGTTTTGTAATTATCCACTTGTTTGTAGCCGGTCCATAACAATAGGTTGTGGACTTGCAAAACCATCCTCACCAATGTAGTAAATAGGGTACTTATGGCCAAAAAACAAAAAAGCAAGGTAAACAACATCCTTACCATCATTAAGGTTAGAAAACCAATCTATTGATAGGTTATTGTTGGTTAAAGTTTTAATGGCATTGACGTCGTTGATTGTTAGGTCATCAAACTTCACATATGGGTCACAATAGAATCGGTAAAACTTTTGTTGGGCTATTTTTACAAATCCACAAAGTTGCATACAAAAATGTTTCTGCTATATGCAATTTTAATCAATGCATGTACACACTCGAACAAAGGAATTATGCAAGACAACCTTAAAATGACCTCCAAATCACATAGACAATTCAATTTTTTCCCCACACCATCACTTAAAAAAATTTCTACGTGCATCTTGGCAGTTAAAGGGTGGTATTCTAAATATATCCGTTTTGTAGATGAAAGCATGGAAATCCACGAAGTCTTCATGTTATGAAGTAGTTCGTTGCCCTTGGTTTATAGCAAATCAACGAACTTTTTCAGGCTATGAGCAAAAAAGGTGTTCAAACTTTGCAAAATGAGCTTTAGCTAATGCACCAAAGGCACATCCAACAAAGTGACAATGACGAAGTTCATCTTGTGAACAAAACAATGAACCTCAATGACAAAAGGTGCAACCTTCTCCTTGAATTGTAGGGTCACCCCTTATTTATGGCCTTGGAACACATTGTCATCATCACACCTGATGTTGACTAGCTTGTTAACAAGCTCCTCCAACCTTAATTTACCATACTCAACCAAACACTTCAACATCAAAGAAAAGATGTTATCAGATGTGGTTAACATACCCACTGTTTGTACACAAAGATAGATTAAAATGGTCTTCCATTGTTGAACCAAATATAGGTGGATAAATATCCATTGCGTATTATCAATTATTGTAACCTCATTGGCAAAAACAACAATGAAATAAGCAACAACAAAAGCTACTTTGATGGAATCCAAAAAAATGTCATGCATAACTTCTACCATCCCCGACAATTCCCATCAATCTAATGTTTCCTAGAAATAGACTTAACCTTTAGAAATTTGAACAAATCTTTCAAAGATTCAAATTCAGTCATGGGACGATCATGAGGAAGAATGTGAAAAACAACAAATTGCACATATTTTCAATTCTATTTATAAGAGGCCTTAGCTTGGAGGCAATTTAAAATAGATGGGTTGTCAACAACCATATAAACATGTTGATTTTTTGCATGCACAAAATCCTTATTGGAATAAAATTGATCGACATCAACCCTGGGCATGGATTTTTTCGCCTTATGACAACCTTGATGCTTCAACAAACTATCCAACTTGGGGGCTAACAAATTTTCTTTCCTTTCCACAAAGGTACAAACCATGCAACACACATGGTTAACTTGGCCTTTTTCATCCTACACCAATTCTACCCATGGAACTCAAACGGTCCGAACATCCTAGAATTTGTGTGCTCCCTCATACATCTTCCTTTTCTTTTTTTCTAGACCATTTGTAACTAAATCACATCCAACCTTCTTCCCTCTGTCATCATTAACAGTACCAAATGGTAAGGATTCAAGGGGAGTTGATGAACTAACTCCACTAGAAAGGGGGTGAAAAAATAGTGAATACTGCCTTGAATTTAAAGTTCTTTGGGATCTACGGAGGGGCCATCTTATAACTAGATTTTAGACCATAAATTTAAAAAAACACAAACCCACCATGAATATAAAGAATCATCGATTCTCAAATAGAATTTTAAATTATGAATAAGAAAATTAAATAACCCTAAATCCTAAATGCATATCAAGAAGTTCCAATTCCCAAGTGCAATTCTTGATTTTGGATTTTTAAAAAAAACACACCCTAAACCTTAAATGAATTTTAAAAAAATTAATTCCCAAACTATGCAAGCCTTGATTTTGGATCAGAAAATTTAAAAAATTCAAACCCCTTATGAATATCAAAAACTTCCAATTCCCAACTTGCAAATGCAATTTTTAGTTATGGATCAAAAAATTCAAAAACCCAAACCCCTTTTGAATATGAAGATTCAAAACTTGGAAAATAAAAAAACCTATGACTATTGAAGCTCGAGGCTCGATCCCTTAAATCACCATTCTTGCAATTTTGGAATATGGATCAAAAATTTGAAAAACCACCAATCCCAACTCCCAAACCCTAATTTTAATCTCTTGTAATGCAAAACCCCAAGTTCAATTTGGAAATTCAAAACATGATCATTTCAAGAAAAGAAACCCTTTCATTCTTAAACCTAAATCATGATTCACAAGGATTGCCTTATTTCAAAATCGATTTGGGAAAAAAAATTGAAGTCTGAATATCAGAAGAATAATTCACCCCTCAAACCCTAAGTCTGAATGTTGCAAGTTGCAAAATCCCAATGAACATTAAACATTGAACAATGTGCAAGGTACAATGAACATGGTGCATTGAAAGAAATACCTCCAAGTTTTGATTATGGAATTCGGATTCTGAATGGTTTTACACTTTGGCATTTGGCCACTTTGAATTCCACCGTTGCTCAATGTTGATGTGTTACAAATCTTGTTGAGATTTTTTAATTCCAATGCTCATACACCATCTCTCCTACTCTCAACCACAAGCTCTCAAAAATTAAAATCCATGGATTCTAAAACCATCAAAAATCAAAATGGTCAATAAAAACAAAAATTGTTTTAGTGAGAATTCCTATGATACCTTTGAATTCTAAAAAATCATTAATAATACCGCCCTCAAATTCTACAAAATCACTAATTAGTAATAATCCCAACCTAAATCCAATCTATTACCCTTTTTTAAAAAGAGCTAAAAATGGTGCTGGCAATTTCTTGCTACGAGTGCATCACTAATGTTGGCGATGGAGACAGAAAACATGTAGTTAGTGTGACAAAAGCACGTTAACAATGGCAATGCAAATGACGAGAGGGTGTTGGCTATGGGAGAGAAAAAGGTGAATTAGGGTTTGAGGGTAGCAAGGTTGTGACAATCTTGCCACTTGATGACCATGGGTTTAGGCAAAATTTCAATGTTTTAGGGCTCATATTGTAAAGCAAGCATGTTGCAAGGCCCATTTTTGTGTCAGGTTTTGGCGACTTTTTGCCCCAAAAAAAAGGCTGGGGGGGAGGTTGACGGAATTGTGAAGATTCTATTTAAAATGTTTCTTTTAGATGTTCCACCTCGTTTTTGAACCCCCAAAAAAGTGAAAAGGTGGTGTCGCTAGAAAATCTTTTGCAGTGGCCTGGAGTGATGACAACAGCTTTCTTTCTTTTTTTAAGGACTAACTTTACTGTTCTACAAATCACCTCACAACTCAACCTGTCAAGCGTTGACGAAATGCAAAGTTTGAGTTCTGTCAATCAAACTGTGACACAACACAAAGTGACATCTCTCTTCTTTTCTCATGAGAATGGGTTCTCAGAGTTCCTACTAGGTATCGGTTAACAACCTTTTCACAGCAATTTCATGTGGCAAGAAACAATGCCCCCTGTTAGTGGCTTTCCATTAGGCAATTGTGATCGTAGCACACTCTACATACATACCTGTCATCACAGTAGCCTACGAGAAAGAGACCTCTAGTTCCAAATGAATTGAACACACTACTTCCTTGCTGATGATTTGCAAAATCTTTTTGAAAATTTTGAAAGCCATACCAATACACCCCTCCTATTCACCCCTCCTATTCACCCCTCCTCTTCACCTCTCCTATTCACCCCCCCCCCCCCCCCCCCCCTCTCACCTATCCTATTCACCCCTCCTCTTCACCTTTCCTATTAATCAAATGGGGTGCCTCCCAAGTTCAATTTTTTTTGTTTCTTGCAACAAGCCAACTTGTTTGTCCCATCACTCCAAACAAATGAAACTATGGTGGCTCCCCAAAATAGAAGGTTCTATTTTGAAGTATAGAGTTCCTCTCCCGTGGCCCAGCTATATTGGTGAAAGGAGGACATCTGCCAAAGCATATGGAATAAAAGTGAGGTGCTATGGAGAACATGTTGGGGAACATATTGGCAATCTGATGGGTATGCATTGGGAACTTAAAGAGACGGCAGTGGGAACCAGGGAAAAATGAAAAAAACCCTCCACATCCCCACCTCCCTCCCCCAAAAGCTTTAAAAGGAAAAAGCCAAGGCACTTTGAGTGCATGCTTGAGCCTGCCTATTGGCTGCATAAAATTTCTCTACCCAAAAGAGTTCCACACCATTTTTGCCTGGGATATACCATCTCCAAAACACCCTACCTATTGATATCTACCAGGCACAAAGAATGGTATTCCCCAGTTGACATTATGCCATAGTGGACAAATATAAAGTAAATGGTAGTATCTACCATTTACTTTATATTTGTCCACTATGAATCCATAAGGTAAATGTAGGAAAAATCTGAAATGACTACCATTACCATTTCCTGAAGGATTAGGTAGATTTTGGCCATTTACTTATACCCTTAAACCAACATGATGTTTTTAGAGGATTTTAACTTACCTTTATTGGATACATATAATTTAATATCTATGGCCAATATTTTTACATATCCAAATTTTGAATTTGACATTGCAAACATGAGCAAATGATGTTAGAAACTCTTAAAGAGACAAATTTAAAACAATTACCCTAGTACCTTAATAAATCCTACAGTAATTAAATTATTTTTTCAATTGCAAAATTTTAAAGAAATTTAGTGCCCCAAGTGTCAAAGTTTTGATATTTCAAACCTGAAGCTTATGGAGCTTAGTTTTCATCTATTTCTACCATTACAATTTTACACACTTCATTTGGTCAATGATACAACCTCAAACTTTGGTGGAGGATGGGATGCTAGTGTTGCTTGTTGTGCTCCAAGGTACCCACCTAAACCAATCTTTCTATATTGTTGTTGCTATTTTGTCATGTTGCTAGTCGCTACCTTGTTGCATTGCATGTGTTTTGGTGAGGTATTATTTTCATCGTCATTGCCTTGCAAGTGGTGCATTGGTGGTTAGTCACATTGATGTTCATATTTTGGTACCAAGTACCCACCATTGTCATTTTCCTTATGTTGTTAGTGTTGTTGTTGCTCCACCACATTTAGGTTGTAGGGTCGATTTTTTGGTTTGTCATACATCTATTTGATTTTTCTTTTTCATCTAGCATTGGATTCTCTTATGAAAATTGAAAATGGCCTAGTCTTTTTAAAATGAAAATACACTTGAAGTGTTCATGAATGATGTAGTGGAAGAAGATTGCTTGCAAAAATGTGAAATAAACCTTATTCTTCAAATAGAAAGCAACCAAAATCCAAAAAGTAAAAAAAAAACAATGAAAAAAACCATTAAAAATTTACATGTTCGAAGAATAATTTGAATATCACATTATAGAAATTCTTTATGTTGGTTCTTTTTTTTAGTGAATGATAGCAAAGATGTTGATGTGAAATGCCTTCAAATCGTGAAATGTATTATTTGTTACATTAGTCCAATCGTGTTTTCTAACTTTTAAACTCAAGCAAAGAAAGGTATAATCTTATACAATATAATAAATGGAATAACAACATTGAAAAAATAAATGTGTGAATGCAAACCATTCTATTATTGCAAAAATGTTTAAAGAATAAATGAGCAATTCCTTGAAAGGAAAAGTAGAAAGACAACTTACCAAAAAAGATCAAATTTATTTGGCAATGCAATTGTCAATGTTTTTGCTACCAAATATCCATTCCAAAAAAAATCATATGCAAAATAAATAAATTGAGGATATGGGCATGTTGATTGTTAAAAATCATCTACCCATGCAATTTGTGGAAAGTTTATGGATGAAGTGCTTGTGTTTGCAATTGTGTTCAAGATTTGTCATTCCTTCCAAAAGTAGTTTCACAAGAAATGATCCTTAAGTTGGTGGAAAAAACTAAACAATTGTATGTTTTACCAACTTTGACAAAATATAATTTTCTGACAACAAGCCTTGATCTTTGGATATCAAAAGGTACTCATCACACATGTGCCCTTGTGATTAAATTTTTGGGAGTGAATTCATCTCTAAAACATGTTACATTTGATCTTTTTGAAGTTGCACATGTTTCTGAAAAAAATTTGACCAAAAACTTGATTGAAAAAAGTATAATTTGAAAAAAAATTGCTTATGTGAAAAAAAAAGGGTCTAACTTAAACATAATTATTATTCTATTAAAAACAATTGTAATTTGTAACTTTTAGGTTTGGAGGAAAATTATCAAGGTGCTTGCTTTGGGCATGCATTTTCCAAGACTTGTCAACATGTTATAATGGATGAAATTTTTTGTAAAGATTTAACATATGTTTCTACTATGATTATATAAGGAGATTTGTAAAAGTGTATAACCTAACCCAATTTTTTTTGAGGAAACTCAACAAGAATGGAACAAGGCATGTTTTGAATTTAGTTTAGCCCAAGGAAGTTGAATATTCTAGTAAAATCAAATTAACTTATTAATTTGGTGTTTATTTTACATTGTATTTTTTCAAAAGGCAATTTTAAAAGGCAATTACTCTCTATTATAGCAAGTAAACTATTAAGATTATTGCACAAATGTTTTTTCTTCTAACATAACACATTTCTCAACTCATTGTTGATGTCCTATCCCCTTTTATGTCTACTTATGTTCTTAATTAATCCAAAGGTCATTGGTTGTTAAATTATGTTTTAAATTCTTCCATCTTCATTTGTTTGAAATTGAAAGAAAAAACAAGGTTTCAAATATCTTTTGATAATTTTATGGAAGAGGAGTCTATAGTTTGCTCTTGAAGTAGGTTTTTTGGCCTATAACATTAGAAAATAGGTTTGTGATGATGGTTTTTTTCAAAAAGTATGAAGAAAAAAAACCTCATAACATGTTGTCAATGTTGAATTTTAGGTTCAAGAACTTAAGCTCAATGTCTTTGTTTATTTGCCTTGAGCAAAACAAGGCCATTGTTTTGAATATGATAAAAAAACCCTTGTATTCCATGTTTAAATGTTTATCATCATTTGCACCCCTTGTTTGAAAATGTCACTATTAGCTAAGGTTTTGATGAAGATTATAATTTTGACATGTTGAAATGACAACAAACATAAATGAACCAATGAAAAAGCTTGTCAACAAGGAATTTTTTATTTTTAAGAGGTTTCATGTGAATGCAAAAGATATCAAATGTCATTTTCAATGATGGGAAAAGCATGAATCTATGTTTCCTATAGTTGGGTTGAATTCCTTGCATGTTAGATTTCAGGCATTGTTGGTTCACAAATTGAAATTGAAAGGATATTTTTATGGCAACAATATTTATTAATTTTAGGGGATGTTGTTTGTAATAAGATAATTTAAACAAATTATATTGGTCCAATGACATCAAAATTGGTTGTAAACCTTTTTTTGGTTCAGTAGAGTTAATTGAAACTAATGTAAAATTAAAAGAGGTAATGAAATTTGAAAGATCATATGAAACAAATGAATTTTTTTAAAAAAAATTATTATGAAAAAAATTGTGTAAACTTTTCATCATTTTATTTTTAAAAATTATTTCTTAACGAATGTTTTTAAAATGAATATAATTTGAGATCTAGATTGTGAAAATTGGATATGAAAATCACATGTTATCACATTTGTGAAAATCACCTTGTTTGATAAGTGGCTTGATCTTAAAAAATTTAAAATACCATATCTTATTAGTTAAACAAATTGATTTTACAAAATCAAAGGAAAGGAAATTTTCATTTAGTTTTTATGGGAGTGTTCAATTTTTGTGGTTAGAAAACTTTTTCAATGCATGTTTATGTTCATTTTTAACACCCTTTCCATCATGTTTTCAAAGCAAGTGCCTTCGAACACCTCCTCCAACCTCAAGTGCTCACAATTGATTTGTTATTTCAAAGTTGTGGTCAATGTTCTTAAATTAACACCTTCATCTTTCATGTAAGCCAAAAATTTCTTTTTTGAACCATACCTATTTAGTAAAGCTCGAAGCTTTATCGCCATTACTTGGCATTTTATTTCAGTAACCTCAAATAGACCGATCATAACATGTTTGGGTTGAACGCCAATGAAAATCACAACAAGCGCAACAAACATTGAATGCACTTTTTAACATCCAAAGATCAAACATTATTGTTGACATGTGCATTCAAACAAGGTAGGCAAAATATTTTTAAACTGGTCCTTTCTACCAAATCAAGAAGCACCTTGTTTGTGAAAACTCTTTTCGAAACAAAGACAATTTAAGGATATTATTGCAAAAACAATCATTGTAGCCAAATGTTTTCAACAATGTGGAATGATAAACTTCTAGTAACAAACATGGCCATGTTTTGTACAAATGCTTGTTGTTCATGATGCTTCCAATGAACATATATACACACAACCAAAGAAATCAAATATGGTGTTCAATGAAAATTTGGACCTCTTTTTAGCATGTTGTCTTTCAAAGTGTACTCAAGTGACATGCTATTCACTTTTTAAACAATATTTGAAGAAGGGTAAGATGTTCCACATCCACACGTTTCATCATGGCAATGATGTTAGTTGCTTTGAAATAAACTTTACTAGGATCTTTCAACACCTAGTCAACTAAGCAAGAATTGTAGGGTTGGCTACTTCGTTGTAGCACACAATGCATTGCATGCCTTGCACATTGACAACATCTCCAATTCTACCATCATTCACACAAAAGGAGGCCCATGTAATTGAAGTGTGACTATATGGTTTCCATAACTTAGCTTGCATATGTAGGGATTTTAGAAGATCTACAATCGCAAGCATGTCAAATTCCTCATTAGCTCCACTTGTGACAATGTTGTTGCAACCACATCTTCATGATGACTTCTACACTCAACATGACCTTTGTGACCTCAATGTGATTTTGACTACTTGCAACAAATTTGATGGCCTTGCCAAAGTGCTACTACTCTCTACATTCTCAAGAAGTGTAGGCATTTCAGCAAAAATGCCAACAAATGTATAATCAAGCAAATCCATTTTTCAAAGCCGACCTCTAATCTTGATAATTGACAACAACATTTTCGGTATCTGACACATCTCACCACACTTGGGCCACACTTTCAATGTTCAGCTTTCAACTACTCAAAACTAACAACCATAAAACCCTCAACTATGAACTATGCAAGTCCAATTTGGACTCTTGTGTTCTCAACTGGTGTTTCAATTCTCAACAGCGGATTCCATAAGGTGCTCTCCAGTTACACTAGGAAAATCACTCTATAAGGATCCTACCTCTCCCTGTCCATGTGTACAACAGACTTATGTCGAACAACACACCTAATTAAGGAAGGGACACAAACTCAGTTTTGTGCTATTTCACACCTGAACTTCATCCAAATTAAAGTCTGCAGGTCATTATGTTATTGCCTGTAGAGCTGGTCTAATTGTAGTTTTGTGGATATTTGGGTGCTATTTGTGATCTTGTCTCAATATTTGGGCATCTATGAATGTTCATCACATCCAAACTTCAGTGAGAGGGAAGAAATTAAACTGAAGTTAATTGGTTTTTAATTGAATGGTGCACAAAATGTGGATGGATGGCATAGTGTCTATTCAGGCATGCAAAAATAGGCTTTTTCTATAACTTTGTACTCATTGTCACCATGAAAAAAATTGTGGATGAGGATCCAAAACCAGTTTCAGATAGCAGATTTTGAATCGCCACATTACTTGTTGATTCCATCAAAATTTTCTATTCTGATTTTGTGGTATTAACAACTCTGTATTGCAAATAATCAAAGTTCAACCAAGAGTAGGTAGGATACCATGTGAAGACCTGTGTCAACTTTTCTAGTGTAATGGAGAGCACCTTGTGGAAGGTAATCAATGCAAGTCTAACCCTACACTTCTAGGTCTTCTCTCATCTCAATCATTAGCCCAGTAGCCATTTGTGTAGCAAAATAAGGAAAGGGATTGACCATGCTTGCAATTTTTGAAGATGTCTTTCGATTACCTGAGCACAGAATTTGGCTCTCTGATTAAGGCTTATAAGGCCTTTGCAGATGTTTGACAGTAATTATTGAGATATATTAATGTCCCAACTAGTTGTCTTTAGTATTTGAAATAAACCAAAGACACTTTTGTTTCTTTCCTTGCATAGAGGGGCCTGAAAAGAGTGAAATTACATGCCAAATGCTTACCATGTATATATTTCCAAAGGTGGGTGTCCAGAAGCATATCATAATCTGCTGAATATTTCAGGCGAAGAAGCATAGAAAAACATTCATCCTGAGTTTCTGTCACATTTCCAGAAGCAACAAGAGTCAGTCATGATGTTGACTAGAACTCACAAGCCATAGCTCATCCAAAAAGCTCAACAGTATCCTCATCCAAGATGCAACAAGCTTGTGGAGGTATCTGTGGGCAGAGACCTATGTAGATGCCCCCCCCCTGCATCCTGAACATGTCCTGTAAACATAAACTGGAAACATCTGCACAACTCATTGTGCAACATACCTGCAAACTGTAGCTGAGGTAGAAGAAAAACCATGTACAGGTAGAAAAGGTCACCAGTGAACTCTTGTGGTACCTGTGATAGACTCAATGTGAAGGTAAAAAAAAGTCCTTTCATCTGACTTGCAAGACTGTCACTGGATGAAAAGTTGAGGAACGTGAAGAAACCAAGGAGGACCTTGACATCCATAAAGAAAGGAATAACAGTTGCTGAGTAAGCTCCTTGTTCAAAAATGCAGCAATTGACCCTAAATATGGCTTCCTGTCATGTGACCTATGTACCCAAGAATGAGAGCCCCTCTTCATGGTAATGACCTAATGAAACTCAACAAAGAAGATTGATAGCCTATTGAGCTAAACAGACCCTGGACTCTGGCAGACCGAAATAAGTCTCCCCTCTGAAAATATCTTACAACAATATCCCGTAAATGGTCCCATCATTAACAAATGCAAAGATCTCCACCACCTTACTACAAAACCTGCCATGAGGTCTCTGCAGGTTGAATGGATGCAACCTAAATAGCAGCTGAGTAGATGGCACTCCTGAAGTAGGTTGCAAATCAACCGTGAGTTCATCCATTGCTCCAGCATGGTCTGCAGAATCTTCAGCTTCTGTTCAGCATGGTGCTTGGAGCATGATGTGGTTGCTTGTATATCTGTTAGACCTCAATAAGTTCCCCTCCATCTGGATGCACCATACAACCAATAACTTGTACGTTGTACCTCATGAACAAATTGCTGAAGATCTCCACCCACATTATAGCAGCAGCTATCAGGAAGTCTCAGCAGGCAGAAGAGGTGTAACCTCAATCTCTTCTGGAGAACAGGGAGACCCTGTAGTAGCCCGCAAGTCAGCCAAAAGTTCATCCAATGCCTGTGGTAATGGCATAGTTCGCAGAAAACCTTCAGCCTTTGGTAACCGGAATGCAGTGGAACGCACACTGGTGGCTCGTCTCTTGGTTGCAACTTGAGGAACCAACTCTGCAGAATTTGACCAGGCAGTTACACTACTCTGTGTGGGAAGCTCCGACTCCAAATTGTAATATGCAAGGCTCACCCCCACCTACAAGATAAGAAACATCAAATTTTCAACAGGCGTGCAGAACTCAGCAGTAAGAACCACACCAACAAAGCATCTATACTGGATCATTGTGTTGCTTCATGCAGATTGTGCATAAGAGCAGGCATCACATTCTCTGTGTATAGTATATGTGAAAACAGGTTCCCTATTACGCATACCTGGCAATGGGGCTCTTTCAACATTAGTTCAATCAAGCTGAAGGAAAGGCTGTGATACAATTCTCCAATATGCTCACCCTTTGTTTCCTTAACTTCCCTCACCTGACCACAATGAACTGAGATGCATCAGTACATTGCTAGATACAAATTTGTAGCTGTTCTATCCTACTGCAATAACTTAGGAGTAAATCACCCTTCCCTCCAACAAGAGCATAACTCTTCACCAGACACATATATTAAGAAAAAGCTGTACACCTGTTCACGCCTTGAAACATAGGCTTGCAGGATGTCACCAACATAGTCAATAAATACTCGGGGGCTGGTGGCCAGGTGTGCTTTCTCAAGCTCCCGGAGTGGTAGAAAGAAGGGTATTGAGTGCTCCGTCACATGCAGCTTATCAGTTGCTGAACTGCTGGTCAGCACACAGTAATAGCTCTCACACTTTTCCTCCCCAAAACCAGTGTCAAAACGAACAGAGATTCGGCCTCCACTCACTCCATGAATCATCTTCCTATGAAGTTTATACATCACACTCTGCCTTTCTGTTATGAGTATCAACCAACAGCATCAGAATTCATGTTCACTGCATTCCAGGCTCAGTCGCAATTTGCTCACAAAATGCAAATTACCAACATAAAATCATAGAGAACATAAACTGAAGGTATTGTCATCCATGAAGCTTGCCACTCATGAAAGTGAATCCTGGCAAAGTGGATGCAACAATATCATACCTATTGGTTTCTCATACAATTCAGGCTTCACATCAACTTGTTGATCCTCCTCCCCTCTGCTGTTGGATCCACTCTCACAGATTCTTCCCTGAAGCTCTGTGATGACATCATCATTCCATGAATCTCCCTCCAAAAGAATGCTCTCTGTCTCTCCTTCTTTGAATTCCGACTGCACAAATTTCCAAGATCAGATGCAGTAGCTAATTAAATTTTCAGCATTACCCAACATCTTGTTACCTATATGGCTCAAAAGCTTCACAAATTCTTTCACCTACAGGTGGGTAATTGGAGAGAATAAAGAGTTGCAAGGCCCACTGATATGGCAGAGAACCCCATATACTCAAGATTCAAGAAGCAATTCAACCAAGATCATGTAGCTAATTAATTCATTGATCCTGCTGCTCATACTGCCATAACTCAACCAAAATTGTTCGTGAAAATTCCGGACAGACTCTTCACATATGCCACAAGATTAAGCTCGGATGTTAAGCATGAGTAGTTAAGTAACCAGAATCTTGCCACAAATCTCGAAAAACTTCAGAAGGGTTTAACTTCTTCTTGAGTTTCAGGTGAGGCTGCTGGGGCACTAGGGTTTGAACTTTCATGCACATATGCATCTACGAGATTGCCACAACAATTTTGGGTTGGGAGCAACAACAATTTGATGCATGCATACAATAATACACAAACAGACCTCCATCTTCGCGTTAAAGTCTTTGTGAGGTGGATTCGCCTTGGTGAGCTTGTCCCGTAAACTGGAATGCCTCTGCTGCAGGTTCCCCAATCTAGCACGGATTGCCTCCATAGACGATCCCTGAACCTCGGCCCCTTCATCGTCCCCAGTCAGGGCTCGCGTCTGCTTCGTTAGCTGCTCCAAGTGATGCGGCGTGGTGTCGGCCAACACACGCTTGATCCGTTGAGCTCTCCTCCGCTCCCCTACCATCTTCTTCTCCTTCTCCTCAGGCATATCTCTCGCACCTCCCCTCTTCACTTCTCCGCCCGCCCTGTGACTCCCGTTGACTAGTCTTTACACCAAACAAGAAGCCCCATCACCTACAGAAAAAAAAAAGACTTACAGATATGGATCCATAACTCCAGAAAATTCTGCATCATGCGCCGATGTTCGCAAGGAGCAAGGTACTGACGGACCCGGACAGACAATGCAAGAGCATTTTGCGCATCTGCATTTGCGAAGAAGCGCATCGCGTGCAAATCACTTCCTGAAACCCTAAAACACGGTTCCAGTTCCACTGTGCACGACAGCCGGCCTGCGCCTTCTCGGGCCTTCGGGTTTCCGGGTTGCGCAGAGTCTGGGCCCGGGCAAGCTCCAGGCGCCCTAATAAAAAGTCCTAATAAAAAGATTGTAAAACGTAAATGAGTTCCTATTTTACGTTTTATTTATGCCAGTGGTAGGCTCGGTTTTAATCCACTCTAGGTTCGTTTTTACCGAGCGTACAATTCCACTAACGGCGGGTTCTCTCGAAGTTCTTTTCATCTTTTTATTCAAAACTAGTGTGAACCTGGTGCATAATGCACCCTGTCGATCGCCCCCACCCGGGTCCTTCGCATTTCCCACTTTGGTTCACTTCCACTTATTAAGACCCCTAGAACCCACCCCCACCCCCTCCCCCCCTCCACGAAAAAAATAAAAATCATGACCCTCCTAAACTCTTAGCCCAAAAAAAGCGCACCCAAATCTCTTCACCCACCCTCCAAATCCCAAAAATATCTCCCCCATTGACGATGGCAGTTGCGACGTGAAAATGGACGTAAAAGTAAAAGTAAGAAGTAAGAACTCGAAGTCCTAAATAGTTTTTGGGCCCTCGAGTTCAAGGGGACAATTTTATTAAAAGTGATCTGGGTTTTAGGACCTTGACAAACTAACAGATAGACTACGTGAATTAATAGATAAGATTCTCCGTCCCCGAGTTGCGCTGTCTCGGGCCCGGGCAAGCTCCTAGGTTACGGAGTACAAAAACAACCATGCCCTGTACGTCGCCTACCATGGAGCTGAATTCTAAGGTAGCCTAGACTCTGGGCTACCTAAAGCAAATTGATGAAGAAAAACCTGTATATAAAAAAGTAGGGATGGGAGCCCATCCACAAGAAGTATAAGGTAGATAAAAGCACAAGTCAATAAAAAACATAATAATTGAGACACCATTAATATTCAAATAAAATAAAAGATCGTAAACTAAAAACACATCATTTGTCATAAATTAACTAGTGACAAAGGTGCACTAGTTGCAATGTTTGGAAGATATGAGGAATGTTTTTTAAGCATGAAAATTCGCAATGGCTTGCCCATGCTGAAGGTTATGGACATGTTATTGATAATAAGAAATAATCACCACATGAAATAAAGAAGATCGTTAATGACGAGCTACTAATGGCCTGAGCATTAGTAAAAAATGAATTGAAACAAGAATGAAAACAATTGTAAGTCTTTATGGCAAGGGGAATGAAGTAATCTTTTGATGTGCGCTCCACAAATGAATGCATCTTCTCCTAAACAACAACTATCATTGCATGTGTTGTCATGGATAATGCACGCAATTCCATATTCATGCGAATTGCATCAAATATGACAACGTTCACAAAGGTTTGAAAGTTATTTCTAATGATAAGAATATCAACTTGTCCTTAAGTGTGGTGGGGAAAAAGGTGGGAAACCTTTCTCTATACTTGTGTTCCATTTTCCACAATAATAGTTGTGACGATATTTTGAAAAGTATCGTGGGTTGTTGTGTGTTCATTCTCACATGGGCATTGAAACAAATGGATAATTAAATCATCAATGCTATGTCCACATTGATAACATGAAATATGTGCAATTGTTGGATGTGGCAAACCAATGTGGGTACATAACATTGTGAATAAATGAATTAGGGACAAACAAAATGCAAATCTAGTAGGGCAAACTAATAACCAAACACCTATGGTTGGATCTACATAAGATTGGAGACATGTTCATATAATGTCTAAGGGAACATCTACTGAAAATGTGGCAAACTTTTGCTTGTGTAGGTGATCCATCAAAAAAACTTATAAATGATAATACAATTGTACCACAAGACTTTCAAAGGGGGGACGTAAGGACGGACATGGGGTAGTAAAGTTCAAATATCTCAAATGCCCACTAGAAGGGAAAAATGTCAATTTCAACATGTGTTATTGCATAAAAAAGAATGGGGTGATCATCCCATTAAAAATGAATGGTAAGTGCAAGAATGATTAGATTCCAACATCCTAAGAATGCAAAGGCAACAAGTCAAACCACTAAAGGGAGGCCAAACCCCCTTGAAGAAATAGGTAAAATGACCCAATGATACGCCAAATGACACACCATAATGCCAAAAGATCCCATGCCCAATAGTTTCTCCAATGTAGCCATGGTATGTGAATCAAATTCAACATAATGCTACAAATTAATACTTGGAAACAAAAATACAATATGTAGCAAATAGTCTAGGCATTGGGCATAACAAAGCAAAAGCATCCCAAAGGTTGCATGTGGATTTGCAAACATAAAGAGGTTAACTATGGTGTTGAAATGCTACTAAAATGTTTATGTGACAAAGGATTCCATAAATGGCATTAAACTTACTAATGCGCCTAGAATGTGAAAACTTATACATCATGTGTTAAAAAACCTATAAGAAGTGATATGGATAAGTTTAATCCATGTGGAGACCAAGCTACACATTTCCCTAGTTGAATGGAAAATCCTAATGTTGGAAATTACGCTTGTAATCCTAAAAAGGTGGGTACCACACCTAAGACAAGACCAACAATATGTGTATTATCAATGAGCGAAGGAAGACCACAAGTAAGGCAAGTTGTTGTAGCCATGTGAAGCACATGAAAATGTGCTAAAACAAACAATAACCTTTAAAAATTTGACTTTTCACGAAAAAAATTTATTTATAAAATATGTGATGTGGTTGTTTTTGGCAAGCCTTAATAACCATCTCCACCTCCAATTTTCTCTTGCAAAATGACTATTCAAGGTTTTTAATTATTTCTTTTTGAAATAATCAAGCTAGGTTTATTATTTGCAAAATCTTTCCCCACACGATCAAGCATAAATGAAAAGTGTTTTTTTTGAGCCAAAAGCATAGCAAGCAATCGCCTTTAATGTTTTGAACAAAGTCAATCTCTCTTTTAATGTTGTGTGCAAAAATAGTTCTTTTTGTTGTCAAAGGATATGAATGATATATAGCATAAGTTCATGGATGGGCAATAGCACTTGAATTTTTCTATAAGCTTCATCAACATTCATGTGATGGAACATTTGAAAATGATGATGCAAGGCCTTAGTCATGAACATTTATAATTGTTTTAAGTCATTGATTTGCATTGCATCTGAAATGAACTTAATAGAAGCCCCATCCACCAACATATTCTTGACATATGCCACCATGTCTATCCCAATTGGCATGTATCCCATCTTTTTTAAAAATTGTGTTGCATTTAAAGAAATTGAAAAGTATAATAATTATCCTATTTGCAAGAAAAGAAGGTAACCCAAAAACACTCAGTAGAACAACAATAGATGTACATGATGCACACTTCAATATTTGAAAAAAAAGTTGCAAAACAATCGCAAGGAAGGGAAAAAAAAACATGTACCAAAAAATTCCATCGTGTAAATACGAGAAATTTGGTATAAAACAACAAGAAATGTAAATGATACACATTTGGTTTGTGAAGACATGTCACAAAAATTTGCAAAGAAGAAAAAAGTCCATTATATTAAACAATTATAAATTGTAAGAAGAAAAAACATATATGAAACAACAAGTCAAATGATAGAAGATGCATGAAATATTGCAAGGAAAAAAGAAAACATAGTAAACATTTGACAAATATTACATGAAAAGAGGACATAAAGAAGGACATAACAAAAAAATCTACTAAAACAACATGTGAAATGAAACACACCTTGATATTTTAAAAGAAGTTGTGAAAAAATCAGAAGGGAAAAAAGATGTACCAAAGGATTGTAACATTGATGGACTCAATTTGAAGAAAAAACCTATAAAGTTTTAAGGAGGTTGCAAAAGGGCCATGCTTAATGAAAATGAATTGAATGAAAAACCTACAATAGAAAACAAATATTTGATTTGAGTAAATGCAATGCAAAATGATAATTGTAAAAATTAACTTTTACATTGTGCAACTGTTGTTTTGTAAGACCTTGGAATGTTGTTCAATGAAACGAACTAAAGTAGTGAACAATGAAAACAAAAGAAAAGAAGAGAAAATGATCACTAAACCTTATATTTTAAATGCAACATTGAATTGAATGAAAAATGTTTAATAGAAAGTAAGCAAGGATATTTGATCACTAAACCAAATCTAATGTAAAAATGACAAAAGGCTATAAGAGCTTACATTTGCAATTGTTGTTTTATAACACCCTAAAGTCTTTTCAACATTTTGCAAGTCACAAGTTGCAAACTATCTCAATTCCTCAAACCCCATCCCAAATCAATGAAACTTAGACAATAGTGACCATGCAAGTGTTGATGACAATGCACACCACATAATGCACTAATGAATTTGAGTTATGTTCATGTTAAATTTTGAATCTTGATGCAATTCAAAGCTTGAAGGTGGGCATTGAAAACTTATAAGTTATTACTTGTTGGCTAGGTGCGTTAACCAAATCATTTTCAATGATTAGAGAATCAAAATTGACCTCCAACTTGCTAATTGAACAATCCTTTGCACAATGCACATTGAATGCATCCTAAATTCTAACAATAACACATTTAATGATGGCAATTTCAATTAGATAGGTGGTGATGGTGAGAATGGCCACTTTGTATGCAACAAGTAGTAAGCCCTATGTAACGTTCATCCTTGTTTTGGTGAAGGATGACAACATCAAGGAAATATTGGCAACATTGGGTGGCATGATGGTGTCATCTAGCAATTAGATAAGTTTCAAACTCATTATGTGTGACAAATAGGCATTAAGGTTTAAGAGAAACCATAGGCCAAAAAAACATTCTTGTGTGTGTAACCTTAAATTTTTACCTTAGGTTTAGGCACAAAGTTTTTTTTAAAGATTCTAGATCAAAATCTAATGATATATAGTCACTAAAGAAAACATTGACAAATGCATGATAGTATGAACGAATACGAACAATCACATTAGAGTTTTTAAAATTATTATTGAATGTGATAAGTTGGTAAAAACTAAAAGAAAGAAAACATTCAAATATATCTTATACCCCCTCCTCCTTTGGACCAGTGAAAAAACACCATGTTATAGAAAGCACGTCAAATAGTGTTGTCTAAAAGTTGTTAGGTATAAAGTAAGGGTCCCATTGAGGGCATTATGGTTGTAAACTCCCTATATGCATTTATAGGGAGCTTGACACCATAATAGTGAAAATGGGGTACATCGACCTTTGATAAAAAGGTGTTGAAACTAGTAAATTGCTTGTTTGTTATTGAAGAGTCTTACAAGTGTAATAACTCCCAAACAAGGCCTTTACAATTATAATGTACCACCATAGGGAATGTTCATAACTAAGTAAAATTCTACCCCATAATTGCCCTAACAACAATAGCAAAACAACATTTTTATGTTCATGTATTCACATATATGAGAATATGTATAAAAACTTCTCTACATTCTAAAAACACAAATGCACATGTCCAACTTGCATTTTCATTGGGTATCATGCAAAGGAATGAAAATGCATTGGCTATCATGAGAAATGATGAAAATAAATTTTTATGTTGGGGTGCTTTCCACCAAATAACACCCTCAGAGCCCAATGTTCCAAAAATGATGCCCCTTGGCTTCACCTTAGGGGCATTTATTTCACAAATACCTTGTTCCTTGGGTGTTTCCCTACATATAACTCCACATCCCAACTCCTTTTAATCAAGGATTGAAATTTAGCTCAAACCCAACTTGAACACTTAGTTCACACCTCACACTACATTCTTAGAATAGTCGGCTTCTAATTGGTCCTTGCCAATGTTGTTGGCCAAGTGAAAAAACACTTGGTTATGAACCTGAATATTGATAACCTATCAGCTAGTCATTGATTTTTTCAAAAACCAATCATTAACTTAGTTGCCTAGTATTGGATCTTCGAATTTTAATGTCCTACTTGGAAGTCTTAGTTATCATCCATGTAAGTTATAATCCTAAAACACTAAAACATATTTGATTAAAAACAAAAAATATATGATGATTTTTTTGCTTTAAAATTCAAAGGTCTTATAATTAGAATGTAACGAATAATATAATCAAGGATTCTCAATTTGGTATTTGAAAATTCACCCTTTTATCCATAAACATTGGTCATTACTCATGACTCAAAAATAATCAAATAAATTGATAATCAAGAGCATTATTTTTTTGATAGTGAAATTGATAATTTAAAAAATACAAAATAAATACAAAATTACAACCTACCTGACTAGTTATTACCAACATTGTTGGTCCTTACCTTACAAGTAAAGTGCGGATAGAATTTTTCCAGTATGTGTGGAGGGCACCTTACCTTTACGAATAACAATTGGTACAATGTGGAAAAGGTAGTGCAAGCTAAGCAATTAGAGAGCATTAGGAAACATCAGAAGTCTTATGGATCTGAACAATGTCTATGTGGTACTATATCTGCAAGGAGAGAGTTCAAGAGTAATCTCTTTAGGCCTATTCATTTAGGGTCTCTTGAAAATTGAAAACATTCAAATTTTTGGGATTGTTGTCTCAATACAAGATACATAGGTTGTCATAACACGCACTTCACACTATTAAAGTAGAGTTTCAACTTTAACTTTGTTTCTTGCATGATAGTTTGAATGGGTTTCTAAAATGTTTCATGAATTCTGGTTTTAAGGTTTAGGGTTCCATGTCTGATAGTTTTTTTGAACCTACTGATTGTTGCAACAAATTCCAATATAACAGGCAGATCCTAACATATTGGAGGGAGTGGATGACCTCATGATCAAATTCATGCCTACCTTAATGATAATCAATTCTCTTTGATTTGCTTGCAATTTTCAGTAGCTCATCAAATTTCACTTTCTAAGCTCTAGAGTTTGATGGGCTTTCGGCATTGTAGCCTTTTGCTGCTCTTGTGGCCAACAATAATTGGTACAAAACCTAGGTAAGATCTTCCTCTTAGTAGTCTTTGAATGGTTATTGGAAAAAGTATTTCATTTGTTTGGTAGGAGGAGGTAGAGGTTAATTGCCTAAGGCTACCTAGTTAAAAGACCATTACAATCTGCAACCCCATGTGTGGGTTGACATTGGAAGTGAAAAATGAATGAACCTGAAAATCATATCAATTATTATATTATATTAATTGTGATAATATAATTGTGATAATAATCAATATATATTATCACAATTATATTCTAAGGGATAATATATTTGTGAGGCTTGTTCATGCATCCAAAATTATATGGTCTATGGTCGATGCAAGATGGGCTAAATTATGGAGATTTCTTTGAATTTTGGTGAGCTGAGCACATTGCTAGGAGATGGATTCCAAAATATTAACCAAAATAATGATTATTGTGCAGAATAGGGCAAGTTTTGGTTTGATACTAGTGGTCAAGCCTTTGGAGAAGGTGCCCACCTACTTATATTTTAGACTTCATTCAAGCTTGCACTTGCATGTGTATATGGTCAAGCTTGTGGATTATTTTTTTGGAGCATTAGTCAAAGGTATGAATTGTTCCAAAAGTGTGAATATCTTTTGTGTGAAAATATTTTGAAAGATCTATGCATCAAGAATGACATTTTCTAATCAATGTCATCCTCTCCTTCTTTTTGTTGTTTGACTATTAAATTCAACCTGACTTATAATCAACAAAATAAAAAATGGAGTGCAATATTTTCTTTACCGGATTGGAAAATGGGAATTACTTTGAGTATTTGAAAATCCCGACATATTAAATAATGTCAAAAAAAATTGTGTTTCTTTCACAAAACATTTTTAAAGGATTTTTAACATTGAATTTTTACAATCTTTTTTCATCATTCCTACACTCAACAATATCTTCCTTGTATTCAAGACTTTTAAAAAAAAATTATGTCTTAAAATAGTATATTAAAAAACCAAATGTGCGACCTTTAATGTTGAAAATCTATTTGTATGTTTATTATATATAAAATCAAAAAGTACTTCAACTCCTTTTGCTAGCTAAGGATATGGTCACTTGACTTAAGACTTTGATTGAACTTTTTTGCAATTTAGGTGTTTTTCAACCATAAGAGTTTCACTGCATATGTATTGGTATTTTTTTTGCAACAAGAAATTCAACTAATTTAAGAAAATGCCTAATAGATTTCTATAAGAAATCAAATTTTCCGCGTTATCTTGCATAGGAATGAATTTATCTCTAACTCAATAGAAGCCTTTTTTCACCTCACTATCTTTTCCTTGACCTTACATCTCTAGCTTGGGTCTAATACAAACCTTGCACAATGCATAGAACTATGCATAAATAACCAACGATCGTCCAAATTTCTATTTTATTTTATTTTATTTTATTTTGTTGATAAAATTTCCATCCCGTTAAATTTTCTATCAATTGATCCTTTGCTCATAAACTTTTACCAAAATCCACAAATTGAATTAGCATAAATTTTGTAGGTTTTATCACCTTCACAATGTTACCTACCATTTTCCAAAATTGAGTATTTAAAATGGAACATTCAACATCTCCTTTTCTTTGAAAGATAACCATTATTTTCCAATTATGATCAATAGAAAACATTTGTAGCAATTTTTATATTTATATTTTGTTTTAAGATTTTAAGATAGCTAAATAAATCACAATGTTGGTTGATAGATATCCATATCTTTCTTTTTGAATGCAAGATTTCAATCTTTTTTTTCCAACCTTCTTTCATTGGGAAGTTTTGATATTGCCATCTTTGAAAGCATTAGTAGAATTGCAGCTTTCCATTTTACATCCACTTATCAACAAAAGCTCTTTCAAGCCAGTGGAAAGATGAGGCTTTAAATTCTTTTTCACAAAAAATTACATTCTAATTACCAATATCATCCATGTTAGAATTAGTTACCAATTGAAATATGTTTCTAGAGGTTGTGAAATTATTTAATAATTTGAATCTATATTTAGATGTTTCAAAATCAAACATTAATTAAAATATTTTTTCAAAGGCTTCATATTTAAAGTTCAATAAAATTGAAGTTGAAATTTGAACAAAGAAATATTAATATTGAACATGATAACACAGCAACAAAGGAAAATTAAATCAAATTATTTTCTATATAATTTTATTAATTTGTTGGTTAATTGAATGTTATAAATATGCATGGAAGTATCAATTAAAATGAATAAAAAACAAGTAATTTATGCACAAAACTAATTACATAACCAAAAATTTCAACCTTCAAATGTTTGCAAGGCCTAGATTGGCTATTTAATGTTCACATTTCTTTATATACCTATTTATTTGCCTACTTACCTACCAACATAGTAGGTATGTAATACAAGTTATTTATGTACCTATTTATGTAAATCAGGTAACTAGGAAGTTTTCCATTAATAGAAAATAGTCTTGTTATTGTACCATGGTTTGTGGCAAAAATGTGACATATTTAAAGATATTCACAAAGGGAAGAGGGTTGAAAGTGAAAAGTAACAATTTTTTTATTAAGGGGTGAGCTCAAACTAAAACAACACCTAACAACAAGAAAATACATTAGTATTTATTTGGGCTCCATGTTGCTACACATTACCAATGGCCATCAACTTTTGTATTATTGTGGTCGATGTTTGGGGAATGGATATATTTTTATTAAGAGATGTGATTACCTTAACATTAAAAATATATTTCCATTTTTTAATGTATTGTGCAATTGCATTTGTGCCACATTATATATATATATATATATATATATAGTTTAGATTAAGTCCAAATGGTATGTCGATCACATATGCCATCGTGAAAAGGTCACACAATGAATTATTTATTTGTTGGATGGCATTCACATGTGGGTATCATAAGTTTTTGACATTAATTATGTTAGTTAATAATCCTATGGTGTCATTTGGTAATCCAATATGATTGAAAAATATGTTTTCATTCTTTTTAATTAATTGGAGTTCTTTGTACCAATAGTTGATGATAACAACATCAATAATGTCATGATCTAAATCATCATTTATTGTAATTTCATATTATTTTGTTTTTCATTATTGGATTTCAATGGGCAATGTTTGTGTTGGATGATTTTGTTTTCATTGGTTATCTCATGTTTTGATGTAGGTGTAACAATTTTTAATGATCCTTTTTAAAAAATTGTTTTATGTATGTCTTGAATAGTTATATATCAAAGGATTAAAAATCCATTTATAGAACAAAGACATGATAATGTAATGTATATATGTTATGCATATTTAGTGGCACATTATCATGTGGTTGGTATAGGTCTATGATTAAATGATCAAATGTTTGTCTTTGTTCTTTGAAATTTATGAAACAAAAAACTAAGGCAATTGGTGATTGATATATATTGATTGTAAATGTTTTGGAAGTGTTTGATTATAGTATTTAGTGATGATGTTGGGTCTTATTGGTATGACATTGTTAAGGAGGTTTGTAAATGTTATATCTTATAAATTGACGTGTCTTTTAATGAAATTATTAAAACTGATTAAAATGCTAATCGGTGGATGCATCATAATATCTTTTTGAATCCATTTGACATTCGCAAGGGATATGTTTTCGATATAACCAAAGTTTCCATTAACAAATTTTAATTAGAAATATATATATTTTGTTATGATGACTTTCATTCCTTTATTATTTAAAGGAAAAATGTTAAGAATTGAATTTGTTTGTGGACATTGTTTGTCTTATAATGTATTTTATATCATTAGGTATTGGATATTTTTTATAAATGTCATTTGCAACAATAGTGTAACAATTTTTTTTGATGTTTTTGAATGGACATCTATCATGTAGCAATTTATGGCATTTCATAATTCATTAGAAGGAACTATGTATGTTGTAGTATTCTATGGATCATCAAATAAGTTGGTATCTAAATTAGAAAGGAAATGTGTTTTTTATAGACTAGAATTAGAATTTAGATTATTTCAAGTTTAAAGGTTTTCCAAAAAAGTTGTATATTGAATGTTTTGTTTTGTCACAATTTTTTTTGTTAATATAACATTATTTGGCTTAATGTAATTTCTTACAGGCTTTAATTTATAACATTTTTTTGAGTTGATTTTATGAATGTAAAAACTAGTTGGATGTTTGTTGAATATAATGGTGTGTCAATAATTGGTGGAAATTATAAAAAATCTCCCATGAACATTATGTTGATTCCTCCAAATGGTAAAAGCTTAAATTTTTTTTTGTAGTTTTAAGTGTATTGTGGCAAGCAAAGTGCAACCTACCATTGATATTTTGTCAATAATGATGAATGGATATTGAACCATATGTCTCTGATTATGTTGGCTTTGGTTTATGGTGTGTTTATCAATTGCAAATCCCAATAAATAATGTATTGTTGTTCCATTTATTAATAATGTACATTTGTAGTGTATGATACAACACGAAATTTTTGTTGACTTTCTATTGTTAAAAAATTATCTTGGATAACTTTGGTTATTTGTGATTTTCCAGTACCTATAACACCTCCTATATATTGTAATATTTGATTATTTGTTGTTCTTTCAATGAAGTTTTCAAATGAAATTGTTATAATTTGTATTTTTTATTATGTTTTTAATGGATAATGGTGAATAAAAATTTATATTATCAATGAAGGTATTTTTTTGAATCATTTTCAATATTACATTATTGCATGTCATTAAATGGTAAGTGGTGTAGCTCTAGTTGTGAATTTAGATTTACATTTACATGGATTGTTTGTTAAATTTTACTAAATTTGTGTACAATAATTTAATGTATGTATTTGTAATTTTTCATGCACATTAAAACATGGACTTGGTTTTCCAATATTACATGCACAACACCAAAACATGGGATGTATGAGTAAGATAGTTTGGAACTAATGTCCAAACATAATCATGTAGTCATAAAAAACTTTAGTAACAACAATTTGAGAGTAGATAGTCATGATTACAAATAAATGACCATGATAATGATTGCAAATGCGATTATAAGTGATTATGATTCAAAATATGACTATAAATATGATTCAAAAGAACAATAATTAGAATATAAATAATAACCAAATTATATATGAGGTTTGTCAGTTATAAAAAACACAGTAAAATAATTTTTAATTTTATGGAGAAATATTCATTTAAATTTATTATAATTATAAATCATAAATTTGCAACATATAAAATTTATAAAATGACCTTTTAAAAAGTATGATTAAACATTATTTTTAATTATAGTTTTTATTGCAAAATAATTTTTAATTGTATATATATTTTAAACATATTTCAATAAATAATTACATACATATAACACTATGTATGTATGTATGTATGTATGATATTAAATGTATAACTTTTAATAAATATAAAATTATAAAATTTTGAAATTCAATTTATGATTATTGAATTTAATTACATCTCAAAATTCAATATTTAAACTTTTTATATTCAATGGATATATATATATATATATATATATATATATATATATATATATATATATATATATATATACTTGAATAATAATATTAATTATTAGTTAATTATTTTATAATATATTAAAATTAATATATCATACACATGTTACATGTTAATATTCACATACATGTATGTGTATATAATATATGTATTAAAGTTTATTATGTATTGAAATATAATGAATATGTTAAATTTTTGAAATTCAAAAGTGATTTTCTATGTAAAAATTCATTTAAACTTTCTAAAACTAGTGCACATATGTAGATTATTCTTTAAGGTTTAAATCCATAATCATATTTTCATTCGAATAAGTATTGAAAAAAAATAAAAAATAAAATTTTTGATTTTTTAACATTCAAACATTAGAATGTGATAAAGTGTGGTAGGTGGATGGCAAAGGCCTTTAATATTTCCCGGGAAGTCTAAGGTTCAAACCTTTACCCCCACCAAGTTGACCACATTGACCATAGTCAACATTGGTGGATGTTGATCAATTCTATATAAAATGCATGTACAACTTTAATATTATATGATCATAATTTATATGGTTGTATTTGCATTGTATAGGAATTGTATATGATTTGTATTCAACCAATACAATACAATATTCAAATAATTCAAAATTAGAATTATGAATAATCATTTTGTAAAATCAATGTGCAAAATTGTATTTAAATATATTCATATATTAATATCAAAATATAAATGTATAATTTATATTATATAAAAAAATTATATGCACAAATATATGTACCATATATACTGTATAATATATATAATATTCTGTAAATGCCATGGTAATTAAAACTTTTACCATTTTAACAATTGGTGTCATTTAAATTGAATCACATTTAACCACAAATGGCATTTATGATTACATTTAACACTTCCACACCCGTTCTTTCCCCAAGGAAAAAATGATGCCCTTTTGGGTGCATGTTCAATTATTCATTGGTTGCATTTAACTTATATTTCTAGAAGTGATTATCACCATTTCCAATATAAAAGGTATACCCATGTTTGAAGTGAACTTTAAAATGAATTTGTGAGATTTGTGGGAAACCTTTTGTGGTTTTTATTTTCATCTAAGAAGTTTGTTACAATAATAATTCAACCACAGACAACCACTAATTCTAATGATAACAACCTTGTTATACTTACTACAAAAATTAATTATTTTATTATAATATTTCTTTTCATTTTATATTTCATATTGTGACATGTCCCCCCCCCCCCCCCTCCTTCTTTGTTTCTTAGTGTAGTTGCATGTAAAATATAGATTTTAATTGGAATTGTATTGGAATTTAAAGCCCATTTCTATAATAGAATGGAAAAGAGGTCAATTCAAGCTTGAACCTACATAATAAAACAATGTCTTGACGTATTTCACATTATATTGACCATATGACTTGTATAAAAAAATGAAGAAATAATTATCAAGGTTACCCATTACACTATGAAAAAAAGAGGTGTTTTGCAACTAACCTTGCAACTCAATTTTTGAATTACAAAGGACATTTGCAACTCATTGTATTTATATGTTGTAAATGCTAACGGACAAGTTGCATGAGTTGCAAAGTTACAACTCATTGTCGATATGGTGCAACTCATTGCAATCTCATTGCAATTCAATTATTATTTTGTCAAAATAACTCATTTTCAACTACTATTCAATTTCATTATAACTACACCCATGATGTCATTAATTGTCATTCATTTATTAAAATTTGACACACGATATTATGAAGATTTTTGGACATATTGATTTCCATCATCCATTATGATTGTTAATGACAGTTCAAAATTGTGACATGTGGCACAATAAAAAATTGTCACATGGCATATTAATTGTTTTTAGATTTAAAAATAAAATAAAATAGTTAAGTAGGTCATACATAACCATAGTTGGGTAGGTTAGTAGCTTTTAAGACCTATATACTTACATATTTACCTAAGACCTACCTACCTACCTACCTTCCTACTTAGGTAGAAAAGTAAGACCTACTTACTTATTTAGGTAGGTAAGAAGGTAGGAAAACATAAGACTAGGTGCACTAAATAATATCTATGAAATTATTTTTTAAAATTTTATGTTTTACTTTTAGGATAAACTTTTTTTAGCTCATCCCAAAATAACACATGTATTTTAATGTGAAAACATAAGAGAACAAACATTTTGAAATATATTTTGTAACATGATATTCAAAGACAAACTATATGGGTTAAAATTTTTAATTATTCATTAGTTGCAATTGAGTTGCAACGATAACACTTAAGCATTCAAAGTAGGCCAGATCCAAGGGGAGGGTTCCATTATTTTGTGTCTAAACAAAACTTGAACCCCTCCTATTGGCATGTTTAATGCATTAAAAATTGTTTAAAATGGAATAGAATTGAGAAAGTTATGGCCATTTAAAGTAGAAGGGGTCAAGAATTTTTTTTAAAAAAACCATCAAATGCTACAAAGGTTGGTTCCCAAACAAACAAAAAATTCCTTATATGTTGTTCTATTGTTGTTAAAGTTCAAAGTTGATTTGTAGAACTTCAAGCGACATTCTTATAACACTTTAAATCATATAAAATGAATAAGAAATAAGAAGTTATGAGGTTTAAAAATGGGGTCCAAAATAAAAACAAAAAAAAAGTTTTGTAAGTTGGAAAAACTAATTTTTCTTTTTGTTATTTTTTCATTACTCATTTTCCTTTGCACTTCAAAGACGTTTTCCAAAACTTGAGGTAGCACTCCCATAACATTTTATATCCCTCAAAATCAAACACATATGATGAAGATATAAATCATTGATGAATATGTATCCTTATTAAGTTATAAATAATTGTATTATAATCATTACATAGTTGACCAATAATCTTTTAGTAATGGCACATTAATGGACACACCAATCATATCAATTGGAATCATAATTGAAAATTAGTTTCAAATGTATCCCATAATGGGTGGTGGAGATGTGGACACATGGCATGATCGCATGCATGTACACTGTACACTAGTTGCAACATAATTGTTAGTTGAGCGACACATTTATAATGGTTTTAAAGTATTTGCCACATGCAACTATAATGCAATTTCTTAAAAAGTCAAACATGGTATAAATTATTATATAAAAACCCCATGTTCAACTCACTTGCAACTATAACACAACACAACTAATTGATTTTCTGACATGACAATTTGTTTATTAATGCACCTTGTTTCTAAGGGGATATGTGCATAATAGTTGTAATACCCAAGGGATAGTTGCATGTAACAATCATATACAAGTTGTTTTTTGAATTTTAGTTGCAAGGTAATGTGGTTTGGGCAAACAATATTTTTCATAATGTTAATTGTAAGTTGATTCAATAAGTTAAGTAAAAATAATAGATGAACAATTTAACTTTTAAACTATGAAATCTCCATAAGGTAGACAAGAATTTTGAGGGTCAAAAGAACAAAACAATAGTGGCAACTTTCTTAGTTTCGAAGAAAATGGGTTCACACCCCCATTGTTATTACAATCTTCCATATGGATCATTTATGTAAAAAAAAGATCAACACAAATAATTTTTTCTTTCTAGTTTCCAAAATTTCCTTTGATTGTGTAACTTTTAAAGATGTTACATTATTTCTTCTTCATTATCAATTTGGAAATTTCATCAATTTTCAAATTCCAAATTAGGATTTATTTCAAATTGCTCTTTTGCATTCTATTCTTCCATAAACCTTTCATTCATGAAAATGTCACAAGTTTCATTTAATTTGTTTTCATTTTTTAATGAATATTCCATGTTGTAGTTTTCTCAAGAGATTTAGAAAAAAAAAAGTAATTAACAATATTATACCAAATCTATCTCAAAAATTGCATATAATTGTTAACAGATAAACTAAGAATAACTATGTAATAAAAGGTTTGAAGGCTTAGAAAACCTTTACAAACATTTACAAAATAAAAAAATTTAAGGTAAGAAAATGAAAATGAAGTTATAATGAGGGGTTACAATAAGAAAAATGAAAAAAAGAATGTTGATTAATGTTTAGTTTAGGGTTTATGATACGCTCCCAAGCTCCTTGATAAACTCAAATGTGAGTTTAAAATGAAAACAATGGAAAAATAAGGAACTGGGGCACGTTCCCTAGCTCACAACACTTTGGGGGTAGAAAGGCGTGTTAGAGTTCGAGGATGGGATTAAGAAGAATGACTAGCAATCATTCATTCACATGGACCTGCACAAAACCAAATAACAAGTTGGTTAGTGTAGAACTGGAACATTTTTGGTGCTAGGACGAGCCATGAGTGAACTTGGACTCATAAGACTCACCATGGCCCGGACTTAGGGTAAGCCACCACCTTCCCCCTTATAGTATATTCTATGCATGGCCATGGGATTAGCACCCAAATGTCATTTTGTCTTGGGATTTTCAAGTGGGAGTCCCGAAATTTCCCATAGTTGTGACTTCTTCAACTTTGGGGGCTTAGAATTTTACGTGCAGACCTCTAATTGAGATGAGGTTTGAAGCAAAGTTGTAGCCCTTTTTGAGAGCTTTCTAATGGTATGTTGCTCGTCACTTGCACATGAAAAAATCATGGCAATTCTTGAATTTTAGTGGTTGGGAGTCAAATTGCCAATTTGACGCTTGACATTTCTTTTGGCCTTAACTTGTGTTTAAGTGTTCAAATGGGTCATGTAAGCCCATTTTAAACATCTACGTTCCAAGAGATTTCCAATGATATAAAGAAAAGAACTTTTCAATCCATTGAATTTTGACCCTTGTAGTCGTTTTTTAAAAATTTGGGAGTCGACTGGGATTCCAATTCCCAAAGTGGAAGCTCCCTTGGGAGTGTGAAGGTTCATTCTCTCACACTTTCCTACATTCTCGAGAACTTGCAACTTGACTCCGGGCTTCTTTCTTGGCTTGCAACTTTGCAAACCTTTGCCTTGGTCGCGAGCCCAAGGCTAGGGTTGTGACAATTTATGTGTTTAATGTTTGAGAATATGCATAGTCCAAATGTTAAAAACTTGTAAAACAAACAACACAAAATTAACAATTAACTACAAACAAAAATGACAAAAAATGAAAAACAAAAAACTAAGTTACAAATCCAAGAGAAAAAACAAAAACACAAATTAAAAAAAAAAACTATCAGATTGGAGGTGGTTGTTGCCTCTTATGCTCCACCTTTTAACAAATAGAGGAAGGAAGAAATACCAAACAAGGGGGGTGAGTTCAAAGTTCCAACATGCAAACAATAAAGTAAGTAAGTAGGCGATGAAACAAGCAAGGTACTTAAAGAAGCAATGATGGTAGAAGTAGGTGAGAGCAGGCAAGCAAGAATAGGTGGCAATGACGAAAATTAGCAGGTGAGAGTAGGCGATGATGGCGAAAACAAGCAAGAGCAAATGGTGATGGTGGGAGTAGGCAAGTGAGAACAAGTGATGATGGCGAAGTAGGTGGGAATAGGTAGCTGGGGACGAGTGGTGAAAGTGGAAGCAGGCAGGAATAGGCAGCAATTGCAAAACTAGGTGGAAACAAAACATCAATGGTGAAAGTGATGATGAAACAAACGACAAAACAAACACAAAACAAGTGAAGCAATTGCAAAACTAGGTGGAAACAAAACATCAATGGTGAAAGTGATGATGAAACAAACGACAAAACAAACACAAAACAAGTGAAGCAAGCAGGTGTAAGGTGTAGGTGTGCGAAGAAAGCAAGTATGAAGAAAGGAAAAAAAAACAAGCTTGCGTTGTGCGAGGAAGAAGGAACTCAAACAAACAAACAAAAAAAAAAAAACTCCCTCAATACTAAACTACAAAACATCTATAAAAAAAAGAAAAAGAAACCTTTCAAGAGAGCTTTCAAATGAGTTTAAACTTTAAACGTTATGATAGAACTTTGAGCAATGTAAGAGGGAAAAAAAAGAGGCTAGTTTTTTTATATTGAGAGCAAAATTGGGCATCATTTAGATTTAAGATTCTTCTTCTAGAAGTTTCTAGTTCTTACCTAACCCCTACACCCCTACACCCAATGGCCAGTTAGGATTCCTTTTTTCAGAAGCTGCTATTAACCCCTACACCTACCACTTAAGCCCTTTAGTTGAGAATTGTATCCAGAAAAAAAAACACTTTTTCCTGATTCTCAATTTATAATTAAAAAAAAAGGGTCTCACCTCGGTTCTTTCATGAGAGAGAACTGAGGGTTAGGATATTGATCCACATATCACTTAAAAATTATATCCGAAAGTTTTCAAATAGTGATGCCCAGTTGATAACTAGCACTCTCTGGGATATCCGGTTGATAACCAGCACTCTCTGGGATACCCACCCAACACTGGTTAAGTCGCCTCCCTCTTAATGCTAGAGATTGGGCCAGGCCCTAAAGTGCCAAGCAGCTCATGCAACACTTCATAAAACACAATTAAGCCAGCTACCAGCCCAGTTGGGCCATTCTCTAGCTACATCTTTGTGTGCATGATGGTCACTTTTGTCACATCTTCTTGTAGACAATCCCCACTTTGGCTGCATCACGAAATTCATAAAGAAAACCTGGATGAAGATGATGTTATTCAGCTTTCTTTTATTGCCAAGGTTTTGTCAAAAGAAGAAATTCAAAATTCCAAAAATTTAAAAATGAAGTGAATTTTGAGGTTTTCAATTAGCATTGTTTTTGAGTGATGAATGTTTTCCACTTGGTGACCAAACAAATCCAGTGCGACTGGTGCAAAGTATTTTTGTGGGAAAAAATATGTCATAGGTGGCAGATTTTTAATCTTTTATTTTTTCTTTTTCTTTATTTTTTCTGAAATTACCATATTTAAAAAATATTTTCCAGCAGCTTGTCAAAACATTCCAAGATTTTAAAAAAAATTACTTTACTCTCTAACCTATAGCCAAAGTTGGCTAATTCCTCATGTGGAGGATTGCGAATGTGGCTACATCAGAAAATTGAAAAAAAGAAAAAAAAAGAAAACCCTGGTTTCAATCTGGGTAAGTGAAAAAAAAGTAAGAGAAATCCCCAGATATTTATATTTGGTTTATACTGTGTGTAACCATAAATATAGAAGATTTATGCCTGGTTCATAGCCAGATTTGGCTAAATTTTCCTGGGGACGATCGCCACTTACAATACATAAAAAATTCCTGAAAAAAATATTAATGATCAGTAACACCGAACACGCTTGAGCTTTTCAGTAGGCAGCACAATAATGGGTCTGTCATGAACTGGTGGAAGGTAGGTAAGCCTGTAGCTACAGCACTATGGTCTGTGAGTTCTCAATGCTGCGCACCAGCATTTTGTTTTTTGGGGGTGAACTGTCACCACTTGGCAACAAAAAAAACCCAGTGAAAAATAAGTAAGTCGCCAGATTTCGAGGAACTGTTTTTCTGAAATCGCCATATTTAGACAATAAGTCGCCAAAATAGTGTATGATTCTTTAAATTTTTTTTACTTTTCCTCTCTGACCTGTAGCCAAATTTGGCTAAATCCTCTTGTGGATGATTGCAAGTGTGGCTATGTGACAAAATTGAAAAAAGAAAAAGAAAAAGAAAAAGCCTCCTGTGTTCATAGTGCTGTGGTAAGTCGCCCTGATTCTCAACTTGTGTTGATGGAGTACCATGGACTCACTGGTATAGCCCCTTCTGGGACACTGGGGCCACAAAAAGGTCCTTCAAATGCCGTTGTGTACAGGTGAAGAAACTCTTGCCAGCCCTCTCTGCCAGTGAGCTTGACTTGGGGGTGCCAATGGCTTATCAGGTTGGGTCTGCTGTTGTGCTTCAAAAAAAACAAAAGTGTTCCAAAGATGTCTTTTAATACCTTTTTTTTTTGGTGGTTTTTTTGGGGGGAAATTTTCATATCCTGGCAACCCAAAAAAAAATTCAGAGATGTGAACTGTGAACGATACAAAGGGTTTTTTTTGGAAAACAAAATTGGGCCTAAGTGGCCACATTATGAGGAAAAAAAAATCCATAAAATTGGAGAGGTCCTAAGTTTTTCCCACTTTCCTCTCTAACCTGTAACCAAATTATTTGCAAAAATGTTGAAAATATCAAAAAAATCTGTTTTTTTTCTTTTTCAAAGAACAAGCTTTTGTGGAGAAAAATACCAGAATGTATTGAACTATATATATAAATATATAATCTTCAAATTTGATTAATTGTTAGACAAAAATGTGTTGAATCTGCGGTGCATTCGGATTCGTGTGCAACAAATAGTAGCAAGAGGCGCAAATTGTTGTTACATTAAGTTACATTAAGCGGCCTAGTTGACGGATGCGTGAGCGTCGACTTTTGAGCTTCGCCGATTCTGTGTATTTCTACCCCTAGGATCGCTCTTGCATCCGTGTAAAGGCGGTGACCAATGTTGTAAGCGTAAACTCTTAGGAATAACGCGGCTCATAGACCGTTCTTAGTTCTTACGCTTCCAAAAACCAAACAGCGGATTTATCAGCTCTGCGATATCAGAAGGATTAGATATAGCCTCTGCCATGGCCTGCTGTTGCGACATTCGAACTGACAGCGTGTCTGGTTCCAGTGACGGACTCCCCGCCTGAAGTCTGTGTCACGGCCTCATGAGCAACGACGTCCTCTTGCATCTGGAATCATCAATGACCACGATTCTGGAGCCAGCGCATTTTTCCAATCATTGCATGTGTTCCGGATCATCGGCATTTGGTGTTGCCATAGAGCAGAGCTTGTGTCAGCTTTGGCTCTTGAGCTATATATCCATAATAGAGCTTCAATCATAATAGGTGCCACAGAAGTCAAAGCAGTAGCTGCCGCAGCAGTGAGCTGCTGGGCCCACGACCACGACGTCGTGGTAATGGAGCAGGTTCTACAGTAGTAACAACAACCCAAAACCCGCAGTTCAACACTCGATCAACACTCCTACTACTCTCATAAAAGTAGCTCAATGAACTGGGACAGCAGCAACAAGCCAGGTGTCGCGGGGCATGCGGAAAGAAAGAAAGAAACAGTGTGAGTATGATGATCGCAAGAGCTCTTGATTGATCCTTTTGTTTCCTTTTGTGTTTGTCTTCGTCCTTTCTCTCTGTACTTACATTCTGCTGCTGGATCTTTCGCATCCTCAAAAGTCTGAAGTGCAAGGCAGGACGATCGTCTGTCCCTCAGCCTGGCAAGGGCGGCAATCATCATGAGCGGAGCTAGCTCGCAACTGATACGCGACACAAAGCTGCCTTCTGCGATTCTTATCTGTGCAGTACTATTTGCGCTTTACACATGTGCACGAATAAAGTACGTATTCCCAACCCGTCCCCCCGCTCGCGACGAAGTTGGTGCTGAGAACTCGCCATGTTTCCAGGGTCCGTTCCGTTGTTTTATTACGTTCCAGATGACGTTCTCGACGCCCGCGGCGGACGATCCGGGGACCGGAATCCTCGCTCGCTCTTTCACGGTGCTACAGTGCAAAAGTGCAGTCTTTGTTGTCTGTCCGGCTTTACGTCCTTTGCTGCTGCTGCTGCTGTAACAACTATGTAGGAAATTGGTTCCTTCACCTCGCTTCTTTTCCTTGCTTTCTTCTCCCACATTCTGAGACGGTGTGATTGTTGTTGTTTTTTGGGCTTGGAGTTTGCGTCCCTTCTCTTTTGTTTTTGTCCATACTTTTCTGCTCCTTTTTGCTTTTGTGTCTTACCTCGACGCTTGATTGAATTGTGAGTGAGTACCTATTGTAGTAAGTACCGTGTTGTTTGCGTGCGTTGGTTTGTCATCCTGCGAGCATCAGTGTGTCCTGTAGCATTGGATACATTGTTTGTTTAAGCTGCGAGTTCTACACGGAGGTAGGGTTTGCGTTTGATGAAACAGAAGGGACGAAATCTTCTCTGAAGGACTTCTCTTTGGAGCAAGTACGTAGTTGAGGTTCTTTTTGTTTTGGGAAGAGGTTCGCGAGGGAGGGAGGGAAGAGAGAAGTGCCGGTTTGAATCGGTGGAGAACAAAGAGATCGGTGGGGAAGCGGATGGTTTAGAGAAAGAGGGAGGGAGGGAGGGAGGCAGGGAATTAGAGACATAGAGAGGAAGGTGGTGATGGCGGAGGATAGTTGCAATGGTAATCTTAACCATGAGGCAGCCAAGAAGGCGGCGCACGCGTCTGGATTTGGGGAGGAGAGGTTGGCGGAGCTTCGCGGCTTGCTAGGGAAGGCAGACGGGGATGCATTACGAATCGTTGGTGTAGGAGCCGGTGCTTGGGGGAGCGTCTTCATTGCCATGCTGCAGGATGCATACGGAGCACTGCGCGATTCTGTGCAGGTGCGAGAGCGTTCACAGTTCTCTAGATATTCTTCTTCTATCGTTCAGTATTGCAGAAAAGATGCTCTGATTGTGGATCCAACAAAAATGTGCAAATTGCTTGCAGAGAGTATTACTGCTCCGGAGATGCAGAAGTGTGGCAATTAGCAGGAAGATCTGCCACCGAGTGTCTCTTGTGTGGCGATTTGTAGAATTGAGAGATCATGAATTGATGATGTGCAATTTGTTCCTTGTGGTGGTATTGTTGATAGCATTTTCATTACCATATCCATGATCCCTTAGTATAGTCTACATGTGAACCATTGTCTGACCTCTCACATCCTCCCTTTCATGCAGATGCGGATCTGGAGACGAGGAGGAAAGGAAGTTGATAAACCAACAGCAGAGCATCTTTTTGAGGTGATCAATGCTCGAGAAGATGTGTTGCGGCGCCTCATCTGCAAATGTGCATATCTGAAGTATGTGGAGGCACGTCTAGGAGATCGAACACTGTATGGAGATGAGATCCTAAGAGATGGATTCTGTTTGAACATGATTGATACTCCTCTCTGTCCTCTCAAGGTGGTAACAAACCTGCAGGAGGCAGTGTGGGATGCAGACATTGTTGTCAATGCTCTCCCTTCCACAGAAATACGTCCTGTTTTCCAACAGATTGGACGATACTGGAGAGAGCGCCGCACCATGCCTGTCATCATCTCACTGGCCAAGGGTGTGGAGGCTGTTCTTCAGCCTGTTCCCCACATCATCACCCCCACACAAATGATTGTTGATACAAGTAAGTTCCCTCGTATTCTCTAGTAAGGGGGTCGTCAAAATCCTTGTTGTGCTCAAGAAATCATTACAATAGCTTCTTGTTGAACAGGCATTATTAGCCAAGGGATGTCAATGTCTATGTGGCTACCTAGGTTATGTTTTCTGTATATGCTACCCAAATGCAATTCTGTATTTCAGAGTACTTCCCATATGCAAGACCACCTGAATTCCTGTAGGAAGGACCTCTGTGATTGTTTCTCTTCCCAGGAAGCTCTCTCCCTTTCACAACATCATTATTGATAGCATAGTTGTTGGGGTTCTCATTTAGGATCTCCTTACCCAATAGATCATGATAACCGTGGAATGCTTGAATGTGACTGTCATGCACATTCATCCCTTGCTTGCCACAACAAGATTTGAAGGGAGCTCAAGTGTGCAATATTTGCTAGTGCAAAAGTGTGGTAAGGGAGCTTGAGTGTGCAATGTTCATGTTTATTAGCAGGTGAACACAAGTAATCTGCACTTCAACAGAGAGTATTCAGATAGTCCTCAAGTTTGCAAGTCCTTATTAGCAATGTGAAGAGGGCTTGACTGTGCACTCCTCATGTTCATTTGCAGGTGCACAAATGGTCTGCACTTAAACAGAGAGTACTGTTCTGTGGGAAGCAGGTGACAGGCTGAGTTAAGGAAGGCACCATAGTAGATGGTGTATGTAGGCCTTGTCAATGTTTCATCGACAATTTGTGATCACAAAATGCATCCTGTGCTCCTTATATCATGGTCAAGGACTAACTTAGGTTTTTGTGATTGTGGCTGCTGACAGCTGGAGTTGCAGCTGAGAATGTGCTCTATTTAGGGGGTCCCAACATAGCTGCAGAAGTGTACAACAGGGAGTATGCCAATGCTCGCATCTGTGGTTCAGAGAAGTGGAGAAAGGCACTGGCACACTTTTTGCGACAGCCGCATTTTGTAGTTTGGGACAACAGTGACCTCACTACCCATGAGGTGATGGGAGGCCTCAAGAATGTGTATGCAATTGGTGCAGGTATACGTCTTTCTTATTTTGGTTATGACAGGACCAAGGTTTGCACATTGTGGTGCCCCAACATTTGAATTGTAAACAGTTTTAAACTGCTTTCACCCACAAATGAACCTTTTCAGCCATGCCTTTCTCCAATTCAAAGAAATGGAGTTTTTGGGTTTGGCATGCAAATAGAAATTGTCAACCAAAATTCAGGTCTGAGCATGGTGAGAATTAAACTCCACATGGTAGCCTGCCTACAAGGTTCAACCTTTATTAGAATAGCAGTTAGTAGAATCAGGTTTTCCAGTAACAGCAAGCTTGAAACTGTGTTTTCAATGCAAAATTTTTAGCCAGTGCTGTGGATGAGTGCTAAGTTTTTCCCTGTCTTGTCGTGTCATTTATGTCTCGAATGAGGTGAATGTTTCAATTTTTCTAATGATTGTGCTGGTAATAAAGCACTTGCTGACCCCTTGGAACTCTAAATACATGCAGGGATGGTAGGGGCTTTGACAAACGAAAGTGCCACAAGCAAGGCTGTGTATTTTGCACACTGTACATCAGAAATGATTTACATCACACACTTGCTTGCAGAGCAGCCAGAGAGATTGGCAGGTCCTCTACTAGCTGACACTTATGTCACCCTTCTCAAAGGCCGTAATGCATGGTATGGAGAGAAGTTGGCTAAAGGGGAGCTTAAAATTGAAATGGGGGACAGCATCAGTGGCAAGGGTATGATTCAGGTGAGAAGAGCTTCCTTCACCTCCTGCCAATGTGAGCAATCTACTTGTTTCCTTCACCCTGTTGGTTGTTGTTTCTGAGCTTAGTAGGTGGGAGTGGTCAATAGGATCAGTCTTGAGCCAGCTGTGTTCAATCTTAACATTTTATGTCTGTATTAAGGTTGTCTGGAGTTTGGTAAGTGCAGGGTGTGTCAGCAGTGGAAGCCTTCCATGAACTGCTGCGGCAGCCTAGCTTAAGTGTGATGCATCCTGAGTTAAATAAGCCAGTTGCACCTGTGGAGCTCTGCCCAATATTACGGGCCCTGTATAAGATCCTAATACAAAGGTAAATTCCCTTGATCCAAGCTATCATCTATTGCGAACTTACCCATCATGTGGTACAAAGCCTGAAAGTTATCCAAGCTACTATTTACTTCTCCAGTCCTTATCTTTTGAAGAGTCAGACTTTCCACACCAAAATCAGCCTCTTGATTTTGATAACCAAAGCAGCACATTGCTTGAAATGAAAATTTTGGGTATGTGTCAACAGGATGCTTCACTAACAACTGTCCTGTGTGGTTGATTGGTGGTGAAGGAATTCTCCACCTGGTGCCATCCTGCAGGCACTAAGAGATGAGAATATGTATGATCCACGACACCGGATTGAGATGGATAAAGTCTATATTCCTCAACTGTTGTGTGGTGAGAAAGAAATTCCATTAAAAAAGGTACCAAATCCTGGTGCAAAGATTTTGGATCCTATATCTGGAGGCTAAAGAACACAAATTGGGTGAACCTCATAACTAGAGATAACCCCTTCCTCCCACCCTCTTAGATATCTGAACTTTTAACAGTTCGTGGGTTGCTGGCTTCTTCATGGTATCCAGTTGAATGTTCAAAACTCTATTTGTTCCAACCAATACTGCTCACTGTACAGGGCACTCATGTGAGTGCAAAATTCATTCTTCAAGGCCATTAGAGAAAAGTATACCGGATGATTGCAAAAGCACATAATGCTAATGGCAATGTGCAACAAGTCCATTTGCTAAAGGTGGCCATGCCATGCTGTAAGAGGCTTGTAGTTGCAATAGATGCTAAGGACAAATTGATTTCTCATGTTTTCTTTAAATGTCCTTTTGGTGGGTGTTCCCCCACATTTTTCTAGTGAGTGTTGCAGTACTGTACTGTTGTTGAGTGATTACTCAAGCCATCAAAATCACTTTCTGTGTAGACTTAGTAGTGTGAACTTTGCATTTATGGATAGGGGTTGGTCTACCTTTATAGATGAGTACTCCTTTTAAATTGAAGTGCAGTAGATTCCAGCTGTTTTGTTGTATAAATAGTTGCATGTCATCTTGTTATCAATAGTGTGCTCATACACAGGTGAACTTCCACAAGACCTGCTCATATCAGATTGGGCAAGCAGCAATCCACACCGAAGCCTGCAGTCAGAAGCACTGCAAATATACTGCTACTTGTTTAGGTTCTCACACTGAACCCATTGCCTGTAATATGTGCACTTGTTTAGGTTCTCACACTGAACCCATTGCCTGTAATATGTGCACTTGTTTAGGTTCTCACACTGAACCCATTGCCTGTAATATGTGCACTTGTTTAGGTTCTCACACTGAACCCATTGCCTGTAATATGTGCACGTCTGTCTGTTGTCTTCATACAAAAGAGACAGATGTTGGGTCTGTCCACTTCCAATGTGAAGAACAGTTTACGATGATGACATCACTCTTGGTTGGCAACTCATGTGGATGTGTTTCAAATAATCGAAAGCAAGTTTGTCAATTTGCATCAAACCAATACCAATTTTAATAACAGGGATCAATTCTCTCAGGCCCCAAACAACAGCAGTTTCACTCACATGATATACATAAACCAGCATATGACTACTACCTACATTCCTGAACTTTTTGGGGATTGATGCCCAAACTGTGGCCAAGGCACTGGGAAAACCACATTCCAAGTATGATTCAGAGAAAGTAAATCAAAGAAGAAAACAAATGGAAAATTCGTGGATACGATACATGGTAAAATTGCATAGGGTAATTGATTGTTTTTGCTTTGGGGATAATAATAGTATGTAAACTGAGAAAAGCTCATGAGCATATCATGAGTTTCAAAGTATTTCCAATCTTAAAGAATGATTTTGTTGTGTTTGGTGTGTGGAAGAAAGGACTCAGAAAGGTGCTAATTGTTGGTGATGATAACACTAGTTTGCAGTGGCACTTCCAATCCCCCACAAATTGCAGATTTAAGTACAGCTGAAAAGGGTACTTCTCTGTGTAGAAAGTAACATTCTCAAATACCCTTGGTGTGGATTTAACTCAAATAATGAGACCTTTATGAGGGTCAAATCCATACATACGAAACGAGAACCAGTACCCAAAGAATGACTCCTAGCAAGCTTCTAGAAAAGCCAGATATCAATGGATTCCTAGGAAATGGATAAAAAGGATCAGGATGTGCATGAAAAGTCTCAAACCCATAGGTGGCAAATTATAGTATAGTGAAGCTTGCAACTGGGCTGCATAATATGCACATCTTGCAGTTTGTCACTTGAATGAGAAGTGACGGCCAGTTGAATAGCAGCAAACTCTTTAAATGCACAGACTGGAATTTGAAATTTTACTGTCTTTGATTGTCTCTGACATTACAGTATTCTTCCAGGGTAATGTATGTATTTTCAACAGGCTAACTCATAATAAGTACATTCACCTGTTAAGCATCCCTAGAGATGGGTGAGTAGTACCAGTGCATAACCAGTCTGCTCCTCCACTTGAACATGTATTGCCAAATCTGATGAATGACACTAACGTCCACTCAACTGCTGCTCAGTCCAGTTTCTGCTGCTCTCCACATGGGGCTTACATAGACAACAGCGCAATCAAGATGCCTTCTAGGACTGATTTAAGCAGCCACAGCTTCACCCTTGTCATCTTTAGGCCAGAAAGTTGTTGTCTTCCCTGTCCTTGAGATGCGGTCCAAGACCTCATCAGGCTTGACATTTCCAGTGACGCTGACTTTCTGCTCCTTCAGATCTATGTTATAAGAATCCACACCTGTCATTTTAACAGAAAACTTAGTTTCACAAGTTTTAACAATAAAAAAGGTATAAATAAACATACTCTTGTCACAACCAGCCTCTAAAGGAGTGTTACTTCAGTGCTGCTTCAACCTAAACTGATCCAACTTAGCATGACTGAACATATCCAAGCATAAAAGTTCAAAAGACAACTACCATTCAACTTGGCAATGGCCCTTTTAACCGCACCCACGCAGCCTTCACAGGTCATGGCCACCTTCAGGACAACAGTCTGTGCACACATGATACAGGTTAGAGTTCCACGACCGAATCAAACAACCACAATCACATCCACATAAACCAGATAGATCTGATTTAGTTCAGCATCTCTTTGCAGGTTGCAATGTCCATAAGCTCATAAGAAGGAAGTCAAGGTTTGTCAGCGCAGCAGAGCATGAAGTGTTCATTAAAGATTTGGAATGCAACTGTTCATGTAAAGATTTGGATTACAGCAATTTGTTGGAATAGCCTACCAGAACCTTTTTCTTCAGTCTGCCGTCCATCTACTAAACAGTTCCAATCTAAAGTGTGCAGCGAAGCAGCAACCCTATCGCTAAAAGACCAGTCATGCCCTTGACTATGACAGCTTCACCTAGTTGTAAGAGAAAGCACTGTGCATCTACTTTCTGAAAACTCTATGGGAGAATCAATGAAAATCTTACACCGCAGAAATACAAGGCGCCCTGACTGACTTTCCAACAAACAACGTGCACAATTCTCAGAACCTCGAGAAACAAGTGACAAGACGACAAGACGAAATAAGACATTTTTTCAGGAACTGAGCAAACAAATGCATCGCTCGCAAGTCCTACCGGTTTGAAAAGATAATTTCAAGCTCGTCTAGAGACCAAATCTGCTGTAAATCATCTCCTATGACTTAGAAGACTACCAAAAAATCCACAGATTTGTACAGGGATGTGGAACAAGCATGCATATCTTTCAGACAATGATAGCTTCCGATAACAAAAGTCGGGAGAAACCGGAAAGAATTAAGTTGCTTGTATTTACGATGCAAATAAAAACGGTGGAACCGCAACGCGTGAGGATGTTAGGGGACGGAGGAGGGAGTAGAAAAGTAGGAAAAAGAAACCTCGACAATGACTAACCTCGGTAGCCATGGTGACGATCGAAGAAGATAAACAAAAAAGACTGTCGCCTTCTTCTAGCGCTCCTCCTCCGCCGCGATGAAGAAACCGCAACCTACGCTCAACGAAAAAACTTCGAGATTTCTTTTATAAAGAAAAACAAAAATACTGAAGGCAGAGAGACAAAGAGGATTCGACAAGCAGAGGATGGAAACTGAAATCGTGAAGCGATAATTGAAGATATACACGGAGAAAAAAATTGAAGTTACTATACAGAGAACGGCGAGCGAAAATTGTGAGCGAAAAAGGGCGGGCGTTTGGCCGAAACAGATACGAGAAACAGCGTGTCCGTCACGGTGCACGTTCCTCACCTCTTTCTTTTTTGGCAGACCGCATTGTCTTCGCGAGAAACAGCGTCGCTAAAGTGCACGTTCCTAAGCTCTTTCTTTTTGTAGATCGCATCGTGTCTGGTCCATCAGAGACGGTGGTGGAACATCCGCTTCGTCCCTCCTCCGCAGCGGACCCGCCGCAACCGGAAACGAACTTTGCCGTGGACAAAAAAAGTCTAATGCAAAACACAGTGAACTCTACTTCGGGGTCCGTTGGAAGATGCAACGAAGATGAAGATGAAAACGGACAGAAGATGAAGACAAGATGAAAATGATGGATACGAAAGTGAAGATGAGATGAAAATGAAGATTAGATGAAACTGATGAGACGAAAATGAACACGAGTCCGAGTTTCATCTTTCCATCAATGTTGTACTCTGTCAGTGAAGGCCCTTGCATGTCGTAACTCAAGGAATGATTTCCTGGAATTCATCCTACTTCTTTTTGTGGGGGTCCTTTTTCATCTTTGAATTACCCTAGTACCTAGGCTGGTTCTTACTTACTTACTTACTTACAATTTAGCGTCATTAAGTGGGCCAAACAGCACCCGGGCTAGAGCCCAATTGACGTTAAGTCTAATAAAGCAATTCAGATCTAACCGTCTAACATTGTACTAAGAATCTAGCAAGGATGCCTTGCTGCTAACAGTTCAGTAACTCAGCCAAAGGTGTGATGGCAGTTAGTGGCAATGAACCTCTAAACCTCTCTCGAACACTTTGATAGGCAGGGCAAACCAATAAGAAGTGGTCCTCATCCTCAACCGCACCCAAGTTGCACAATTTGCAATAACGCTGCTGCACCGGCACCTTCACTGGCTTGACTTGCCTTCCTAGCTCAATCTGCAACTTGTGATTCGCACAACGAAAACGTGCCAAGCTTCTCCTAAGTTGTGCATTGTCAACCTTGGAGAGGTATTCTTTGTAGCCATAATGTGTTGAGCTATTCAACCCCAGATAGGCTCTCACCCTGCTGGAGTTAGCTGCAGCCATTTGATGGTGTGCAATGTATTGCCTTTCAGCCAACTGTTTGAAGTGAGCACATGGTGGCAGCTGATCGCTATTGATGCACAAATTGTATGTTGATAGTCGTTCATCTACTTGTGCTAGCCAGCAAGCAGGCAATCGGCTCTTTCTACCCATAGCACTCTGGTTCCCAAGTAAGATTTTTCGCCTAGCTACAAGCAACTACAGCTGTACATCATAAGCAAGCCTGAGCATGCGATCTGAGTCAACCTCTAAACTGACACGTGAAAGAAAGCGCATGGTCTGTTGCCACCAAAATATGTCTAGGGGAAACCTGCCAAACTCTGCTAGCACGACGTAACTGGATGTTGTGTTGTTAACCCCCAGCAATGATTTCAGAAAAGTTCGATGAACCACCTCTAACTCTTCGCGTGCCATGTGGTCTGACCATACTTCACACCCATAGCTAAGCACTGGTTTGACTAATGCATCAAACAGCTGGCATTGCAGTGCTGGGTCAAAGATGCGCAGCTCTGCGCATCTACGTCGTAATGCAAAAACTGCCTTCTTCCCTGACATTACTAATCGTTGTATTGCAGCTTGCATACCTTTTGTGCCATGCAGCTCTACACCTAGATACTTGAAAGAGTTTAGTTGTTCTATAGCTTCGCCCTCATACTGAAAAGCTTGACACACAGATTGGCGTGCTTCAAACACAACAACCTTGGTTTTCTTGACATTCACAGTCAACTGACGCTCACAACAAAAAGCTTGCAAGACATCCAGTTGCTTCTGCAATCCAGCAGGAGTGTGTGACATGAGAGCTAAGTCGTCTGCATACAAAAGCAAGCGAACAGTTAGCTGTCCCAACATTGGTGGTGCGTCACCCTCCAAAGCATTCAGTTGTTTCTCTAGGCCATCTATAAAGAGGCCAAACAAGAGTGGGCTGAGGGGGCATCCTTACTTCACTCCGATGCGGCAAAGGAAAGTGGGCGTGAGCCCCTCCTTTGGATGGTGCAAGCAGGCCTGGTCTTGACGGTACATGGAACACAAGCACTCTAGTATCCGCCCACTGATGCCAAGTCCCTCTAACACCTGCCACAACAGGTCCCTTGGTACTGTATCAAAGGCTTTTTTGAAGTCCACAAAACAAGTGTATAGCTTTTTTTTCTGAAATCTGGCTTGTTCGGTCAAAGTGCAAAAAATAAACAAGTTATCTATTGTCCTAAAGTCCTTTCTGAAAGCAGCCTGTCCCTTTGCACATAAATCATTTGTCTCCACCCATTGACTAATGCGGGACTCAAGAATCATTGTAAACACCTTAGCTAAGACTGGTCCTACTGTGATCCCCCTGTAATTGTCAAACTGAGTACAATCACCCCCTTTGTACAGTGCATGTATGATCCCAACAGAGAGTTCCATAGCAAGATGTGTAATAAATAAAATTAATGGATTTTCATCAAAAAAGTGGCCCAAATTAGCCAGATTTCAATTGGCTTCTAAAGTTTGGCCATTTTCTTCTTTTTCTATTGAAGAGAAGGGAAGTTGTAAAGTTTAAACTTGTGTTGGAGTGTTAGACAAGGTTTTATTATTATGTGGGTTGTTTTTCTTATTGGTGGATGAGGTTTCTTTTTGCAGCTGAGCACATATTTTGGAATTGCCCAATCGATATCTGCATCAATATTTAGGATCAACCTTCAATTTCCCATTTTCCACTTGGTTAATATTCTCTATTCAATGCCAAGGTTCTGTAATTTTTTTGCAAAAGATGGTGGGCTGTATGGAAATATTGAAAATTTCCAGCTAGCTTTTCTCAAGCAAATTATTTTTGTTTTGTGTCTTCTCAGAATTCAAATTCAAGTAGATCTACCTCTGATTTTTCAAGCTGTCAATGATGATTCCATAGCAATGACAGCTGCAAAAATCAGATGTAGATCTACTTGATACTGAAAACACACATGCAAGAACAAATATGTGTTCTTGCAACAGCTGAACTCAATTTACTTGTCTCGTCTCTCACAATTTTGCTACCAATAATCATGGTCAATGAAAAACAAGAAAGAGAGGTAAGCAGCAGATAAGGAACAATTTCGTGTTGTTTCTACTTATTGGGTTTATTGGGTTGCAGATGGGATTTTCGAGTTGATAAGTTTTATTATCATTTGCCATGTGCAGCTAGCTGCAAATGTTTGCAAGACAAAGGGACAAAACATTTGGAATGCGTGGGTGTTGATTTCAACATCATAGTAGGCACTTGAAGTATCAAGCCCATGAAAGCCAGCAGCAGGACACACAAAATTGCAGAGGAGTGCTTTGTTTCCTGGAGCATCTGATCAGCAGATCAATTCTCAGCTTGTACATCCACATCTGTTGGAGCAAAAGCTTGACAGATTCACACACGCGAGTGCCACACTGATCACTCATCCAATTCACCTCCTCTAGACTTTTGCCACCTATTCTTGTATTCCTTGTGTATTCTTTGGCTTCTATTGCTAATTCTGTCAATTTTCTTTGCACCCAATTTTCTAGTAAGAGAGCCTAATTCCTACAAATGATTTTGAAATTCATTTCTAGATTTGATTTTGTGCTGCGAGGCTAGCATGAATTAGTTTGGAACATGATTACTTTAATCTAGCCTAATTTGAAGCAGGTTTAAATGCTTTGGAACCATGCTACTGCACTTCATAATCATCTACCAATGCAGAATGGCAATGTCTGTCGACATTGCCATGTTGTTGTTGTTGCAGGTATCATTGTTGTTGTTCTCAGCAAGTCATGCAGAATTAGCTCGCAAAATTGTTGCACAAGCAAGTCATAATCATGACAATGTCGACATCCATCACAATGTTAGGACTACTGGACATGAAAGTTTCAGTGTTGCTCCTACTACTATGTCAGGTCCCCATTTGCAAATGGTAAATGATACAGATGGTGGTGAGGAGTCGTATATCACCAACTCTTCCAGTAGTATGATCACTTTAGACTTGCCCGCAAGTGCTACTCGATCATTGCTATCCAATTCTTTTACATGTCCACAAGCATTTTTCATATTCAGAGATTCACATACAGACAAAGGCAACATACAACTCTTCAAACCTGGGCTCACTACTACCACTCTCAACTATCCATATGGTGAATCCTATACTTTCAGTAATGAGCTAGGACACAACAGCTACTCTGATGGCCGACTCATTGTTGACTTCATAGGTAAATGTCATGAATTCATTGCCATGTTTCAAATAACTCATGTTTGAACAAACCAATCCTTGTTCACCATGTGACTGATCATTTCCATTGCAATGGATTCACCCAAATTATCAACAAATCGTGGAATGAAAGATACAAGATCCTCTATTAGTTAGAAAAGAATGTACATTGTTAATTTTCAAACCAACCCCTCCCCCTGCCAAGTTGATACATAATAGTTGATGTTTTTCTTTCTTTAAAGGTAAAAGATAACTACAACCCAATTACAATATGTTTAATTACTCACATAATAATTTTGGGGTGGTTGGTGTTTTATCTCAACTTTTGAACATGTGTCAAAAAAGAAGAAAATCTGATTTTTAGTGTGCAAAAACTAAAATACTTGTTATTGTTGTTGGTTGGTTAGTTGCAGCTCAAGCCTTTCGTTTCCCATTTTTTGAACCCATTTTACTAAAGTTGGACAAAGGATTCCAAACTAATTACACTCATGGAGTCAACTTTGTATATTCAGGAGCAAAAGTTCTACCTAATAGTACCATAGCTCCCATCTACCTTCAACTTGAGCTTGATCAATTCTTTTTCTACAAGAAAGCACGTTTCAACTCCCCATGTAAGTAAAAGAAACAACACTACTCTTATTACTTACACTTCTTTAAATTTGCACCTCTTGTAACCTACAATGTGGTGATTTTTTTCATCACCACAAACTTTATAAATAATTCAATTGTTGTAAGGTCCATTGTCCAATTCCACTTTGGTGTGTGTGTGAGCATATGGAGGACATGTCATTGATAAGGTGGTCACTAGTTTTTGGATTGGGCGGTAGACAATCCACTTTTCTTGTCCTAACAAAATACTTCTCCTTTGATTTGGGATTTTTTTGGGAGGAAATTAACATACAATATGAATACTATTTGTTCATTTATTCTCTCCACACTTTTTCAAAGCTATCTACACCACAAAGCTTCCTACCAACCGCAGCATATTTGACACCAGAGATAGGAATAAATGACTTCAACAACACATATTTTGAAGGAGCCTAACCACAAACTGCTATAGATGAGATTTTACCCAAGTCATTGAATCTTGTAGACTCTATTGTGGAGGTAAAAGAAACTTATCAACAACCACTTTATCTAACCCAAATGGAGTAGAAATCAATTGATCTAATTGCAAATTCAAGTAGAAATAGAATATTGAAACATGTATTTGACAAGTGTATTGTGCAATACTTATTGAATTTATATGAATTATGGGTTGAAGTTTTCTAATATTTTCATTGTTGTTGTTGTCATGAACAATAAACTGTATATTAAGCTACGTACTTAACAGCAAGTACTTAACAGCAAGAGTGAGAAACCTTCGCAAACATTGTTTGGGTGGTTTGCAACTAGGAAAAAAAATATTGTAAGCACTTTGTTAAAAACCATATTACTATTTTTTTCTGCAAGGCTCTGACCAAAAAGAGCTCCGATTTTTACACTTGGGTGGTGGGTGGATGGATGGGTTCCCATGAGAGGGGAAGACTAACATATAACATCAAAATAATGTGTAGCAACTTCATGCAAGTGGAGCAAGAACAATCATAGTTCGAAACCAACCACCTCAAGGTTGTAGTTCGTCGATTTTGACCGCCTTGCTGGGGACTTGACCATATGACACCATTGGTTGCTTGGATGAATACAACAAAGTGAACATAGTGTTCAACACAAATTCAAAAAAACACTCACCAACCTTCAAGAAAGCTACAAAACAGATGGCACATTGATTATCCAATTCAACTTTTACAATGCCTTCATTGAATTGTTTACCAATCTAGCCCAATATGGTATTTTTCTATTCTACATGTATATTTTGCTTCACATTTTTTGTCATCAAGTTATGATTTAATCTTTGAAAATTTCCAACATGATTTAAAAACATGATAAAAATTTCAAACCTAGCTAAAGTTATGATGACAAATGGGTGTTTTGGTTGGTTTTTCCATTGTGCGAATATGGTGGGTAAAACAAGTTTCAATCCTAGTACTATATTGGAAGTATGTTGTGGGTTTGGAGGAGCATACAACTACAATCGAAATGTGACTTGCGAGGATAGAGGCAATGTATCCTTGTCTACGGGAAGCACACAATTTGTGATATCAATACCGCACCTAACCCAAAGGAACACATTGAGTGGGATGGGATCCATTATACTCAACTTGTTTATAAAGTCATTGTGTCCTTCTTCCTTTCAAGCCAATTTTTCATATCACCACTTGGATTCAATTTCAAACACCTATGTAATCTTGATTTTTCTCAACTTTAGATGTTGTTATATATATACAAGCTACTTATGAGGTTCTAATTGAAATTACTATTTCCTTTTTTCTATATTGTCTAAAGAATAGAGACAAACAAAGATTTCAAGGCATTGAAAACATAATGTTGTTTTTGTTTGAAATGGATTTTCAATTAAACTTCTCTTTTTATTCCTTTGGAATTTGGGAATAGCGATTTTGTTGCTTGTTTGAACCCAATTTTAATTTGGTTTTTGTTTAACTCCCAAATTTATGGATTTTTTCATTGTCAGTGTTGTGGGGTTTCATTTGTGAGCAAAATTTCATGAATATTTATTTGTGTAATTGTCAACACCAATCCTTATAAGAAAAATGATGAAGGTCACAATGCTAATGATGGTGAAAATTATGCCCGTGAGATCACCTCGACAAGAGAATATGATCCAAATGAAGATGATTTTGACCCCCAAAAAACCACAATGACACAAAGAAATGTGATGATGGATTTTGGTGGAGGGTGGAAAGGTTGGGGGGGGGGGGGTGAAAGGTCCATCCAATCCTTATTCAAAGGAGATCAATTCATTGGAGGTGTGAATTGAAACATGCATGCATTGAGGGGAGGCTAAAAGGTAGGATCATTTAAAAAACCCTAAATTATAAATCTTATATGTACACACGTTTTGTGATTATATGTGGGTTTTTTTTACCAACCCTGAAGGTCTTTGGTAATATCTAAGATTTTATTCACCCAACATTATTTAATATTGAAGGGAAAAAATACCAAAATAAGGTAAGGTAGTTGCCTTTAAAAAAATAGAATGAAGATAACAAGAACAAAAATTATTACATGTTGGAAAAAAAAGGAGGATAACAAAATCAAGATTTATAGCCGACACTTGTGTTAATGGTGATGTTAATGCAATTAGGATGTTTAAAATAGGCATCAATACACATGCAATATCACTAAACATTAAATTTAATCAATGGCAAGTGATGTGACAAAATGATTAACTTGATGTTAAATCACATTATTAATTAACATTCAAATTTTCAAAAAATGTAGATTTGAAGATTCTGTAATAATGTTATGGAAGGACTTCAAATAGGAGCAAATAACTCAATGTTCAAGGTTCCTTCCCAATGTTAATGTTCCCTATTTTTCATCCATCTCTCTCATCATTGCACAATCCATATTTGTTACACCTTGACATGACTCGTCCATCCTTCTTGTCCATCTCTTGAGTGATCACAACATGATGCGATGACCATGAATATAATCCTCACAATTCCCATCCTGTGTAAACAAAAGAAAGCACATCTTCTACAAGATGAAAAAATAACAAAAAAACAAAATTGATTGTTCAAAAATAAACATGACAATCTTTTTGAAACATGTGCCTAAGCAAGAAAAAAGGACATCAATTACCTACAAAATAATGAGCAATGACACTAACTTGCTAAAAAAGTCCTCTAAGCAAAAGGGGGAAATTTTGACTTCCCTTTCAAAATTCTCTTGAGTTGTGACTAAAGTTGTGACTAAAGTAATTGCACACTCAAAAAGTTAGACATGCAATAAGGAAAGAAAATGAAAAAGTATAGTAAGCAACAAGAGTACGTCAAATGATCTAAAACAAAATTCCTTTTAAAATGTGAACATTAAGCAAAAAAACTAAAAACAAAGACCTTACTTTGTGTTTGTTTGATTGATTAAATCCCAAAAAAAATCAAGCAAGCAAAAGAGGGAGGGGTGCAAACCTCAATGGCTATTGAAAAATCTTAAGATCTTAAAGTGTGAAAGAAAGAAAGCATAATTGTCCTCTATGATGGTGGATTACATTTTTTGTAGTTCATCGTCTTAATCTCCCACTTGGCCACCTATTGGCTTTCCTTCTTCGCACTCCTCCCGAACAACAAGCATTACATAAACAATGAAGAAAGGATGAGAGGGGAAAAAAAAGATTTTTCTTATAGGTGTGAACATGCATTGAAATTTGTTGGTTATGATGTGATTGTAGTTACCCAAAGTTGCGTTGGTGTGGATAGCCTACAACTTTTGCACAAAGATAACTTAAGGTGATGATGGTACATATCATCAAAAAATGCGATATCACCTATCACCAAATAAAGTTAGGGCAACACTTGCCACCACACTATGTGTGATTTGGCTTTTTACAATCATAAAATTTGTTACAAACTTCATGATTCACGTTCAAGCTTTACCTTATTACTAAACATGGTAAAAGAGAGCCATGTAAAGAGGTGCCAATTGTTACTATCAATGTTGCTTTCACATATACCAAGGTGAATATCCCATGCAATGAATATTTGAAATGCAATTAAGATATTTTCTAGTTCCACACTTATGTGCATGCATGAATATTAAGCATGTAAAAGTAAATTGATATAAGATGTTCATGTCCAACCATACCAAGATAAAAATAAGATTTGATGAATAATTCACAAGTTTTCATATATAAGGTTGTTAAAAAATGCCCAACTCGTTTTGAAGCTTTAAAGAGAGGTCATTTAGTTTTGAGGTGGGATAGGGGTAAAAGAAATGGTTTAGAGGTATGGTTTAAAGGTATGGTTCACTCAAGCAAGTTGAAGAAATGTTCAAAAGAGGACCACAAATTCAAGTCTGCTACATGATCAAGGCTTTGGTATTCTTGGGCATGTTTAGTCAAGTATGTTAGGAATCTCGGGCACCCTATTCAAAATTCAACACGAGACAAAATTCTAGTTGAATGGGAAGAAGTTGAGTTATAGCACCTGTGTAGGTTGGGTTGAATCCATCAAAATTTAACACAGAGCTTTGGGAAAACCCAGTCACTTGGTGGGCAGAAATCCCCTTTACAAAGAAAGTAAATAAATTCCTTTTGAGACTAGGCACAAATCCTTCTATGAAAATAAAAGTATACAAATCCACTTTGAAGCTGGGGAGGGGGGAATCCCTTAAAAACTTAACACAGACATGGGATATTGCAAGTCTGGGATATTGTTTTTGTTGGGTCAATTTTGTGATGTTGTCCAAGTAGCAATCATCCATAGGAAAATTTAGTAAAATTTGGTTATAAACGAGATATAAACATAAGAATATATGAACATTGTGTTATGTTTTTGGTTATCTAGGTTACTTAAACAATGCATAGAAATTTGGTAATATATTTTGTGGAAGTATGAGAATTGAAGATCTCAAAAAATCATTTCACTTCAGCATTTCAACATTTTTAATTTCTTTTTTTTTATATTAAAAAAATTGGCCAATCAACTCTAGGATGAAGAGAATCATGGTCAAAGTTGCTTGTTAACGAAACGAAGTTAAGGATCTTCATTTCATCCCCAAGTCTCTTTTGAGGTCTCCAGGTCCCCTTAGAATGGGCTATACCAGTGATTCATTGATGTTCATTCCACACTCTACATGATTTCATCATGTTCATATGTGGGGATTGGGCAATTACCCATGTTACATGGTTACTTGTTCGAGTTATAATTGCTAATTCTGATTTCAATTAATAAAGATTGGAATTGAAATTGGGTCTCATTTTCAAAACTAAGGTTAACTAATGGTTAATTGTCAATTCCAGTTGAAGTTAATAAGAACCTAACTGGAATCAGGTCTAATTTTCGGAACCAGAACTGAGGCAATGTTAGTTTATTTGTTAGAATTAGAACTAGAGGTTCTTCACATAACCAGAAACCCATTCAACAATGCAAATAACTTGCACATTATATTGGATGTGGAAATGCTCGTAAAGGCCTACATATGATGCATGGGTAGATGAGCTCTAGTCCTTATATAAATCCTTCATTACAATCTTAATTGTTACAAATCTATCATAACAATTGTGATGCTTATACATGACAGAGCTCTTGGTGGTACCCAATTTGTGGTAGACAACTTCAAAGTTAGAATTCAATTTTAATAACCTCTAGCAATGGCAACTACCTCCAAGGAGAGTTTTACAACATGCAAACCCTTTCAAAAAATATGATCCTACACTGCAAAAGAATGGATTGATGATCATGATGTTAGTGGAAAATTATTTAAAATGAAAATTATGAATTTACTATCTTTGCTGAACCATTGCCTCATGATTTTTCTATATCAAAACTCAATTTGGTTCAAAAATTAAAGTCTTATAACCTGTGCTTTTGGGCTAGAATATGATTTGTCTACTTGTTAAATTACCTAAGACAAGAATCAGCTAAAATAAAGTTTTGACCCTAACATGTATCCCACATGAAATCTGATTTTTCACTTAAAATAAAGTAGGTTGTGTTGTTGGCCCAAGAGTGAACTCGTTGAGGGCTCAACTGATTTTTCTTTCCAAACCCAACTTTTGCAATTTGTTTGAATTTCTAGCAACAAAATCCACTCAAAAATCAATATCTTCCACACCTTAGTTTTGAAACAAACTCTATTAAATCTGCCTTGCCCAGGGCTTTCCAACAACACCAAGATTGCTCCCAAATTCCAATACAGTTTTCAGTTTCAATTTGATTGAGTTTTTCATTGAGAAATGATTCATTAATCAATAACTTTCACACCACAGCTTCAAACAATCTCAAACCAAGTTGGTGCACTATTATTGAGAGCTTATTGATCACTTTCCAAAGATACCACGAGCACAACATGAAGTGTTGTGGTTTGGGAGATCTTATCTTGACAAAAACAAACTACCTTGCTTTATAGATAGATCATTGTTTCAAATTCCAGTTTTAGATTAGACTTTTGACTCCCAGGGAGGGTTGAATAATTTTACAGATAGCATATTTGGATTTACACAATCTACCAAATTTTAAAGGAATATGAAAATATGAATGAAGTGGAACCTTGGTGAAGAACTTAGTGCAATGGTAAGTTACATAATAATGGCTTTATTAAACCTAGTGGATGCAACTGATTTTTGCTCACCACTATGCTTCAAAATCTTACTCTGAGCTCCTACTGTGTATTCAAATCAGATTTACATGTACCTCTGGGTATGTCCATACTCCATACTGGTGTTGATCAGTTCATGATTTCAAAAAGAACCTTCATTTTCGGGTCTAACTCTTTTCTTTTTCTTTTTTGTTCTTCAAATCTTTTGAACCTTTGATTCCTTTCACAAGGAATTTTGAACTGGTCCAGTTTGAGACCAGGTCTAGTTCCATCTCCATTACACATAATTAAACAATTTCAATTCATGTAGTATTAATTTTTTCAACTACTTACATAGTTCAAAATAAAGATTATGTAATATTAATTATGTACAATCAATCAAATGTAATAACTTGTCAATGTAATGTGAAGTCAAGTTTATATATTTTTAAAATAATTTTATATTTTTCTTTATAGAAAACTCGAACTTGTTTAAAATGGGGCAACAATCAAATTAGGTTCTAATTCAATTTTGAAAGGATGTTACTTATCCAATTAGGTTCTAGTGACGGTTCCATCAAAAATTTGAAACCTCCAATCCAAAGATCATAGAACCTCACTGATAATTTGACCTTAAGTTGAAATCCTAGGACCTATCAACATTGGTCACTACCAATTTTGCTTTGTTATTGTTTTTGTTGCATAACCAAATATGTTAGTTACAAACAAAATTCAAAATTTAAACTTGTCAATTATCAATTTCATTAAACTAATACCCATTAAATTTCAATTATCTTGGTTATGTTTTTGGTAATAAACACAATAATTATGCATAGTAAGGGTCAATTGTCAAATACCCACCTTGAAAAGTGTTAGTTATATTACATAATTAAAATAGGTTATATATATATTTTAAACATTATTGTTTTTTATTATTTGTATCACAAACATGTTTAGAGTTTTAAGATTGATTACTTACTTCTATGAAATTCCAATCATCCAAGAAGGTTATCAAAAATTTGAAATTTTAATAATTGGTTGGTAGGTTACTAATACCCAACTGCAAACTTGGGCAATTACTTGAGTCAAAACATCAAAACTCAATAATTGGCCAACATTGGTCCATACCAATATTGGGTGGTTGTTTGATTTTGTTATTAATGTTTGGTTTTAGTTTTTTGAAAAAAATTAAATAAAAACCTTTCAATTCTAGTTATTTTTACCCCACCTATGGATTTTATGAAACCTAATTTGATCCCTCAGTGATTTCATCCTATTCCTTTGGGTGAACACATGAAATATATAATGGTATGTGTTATAAACAACCATTTTGACATGCATTTTAAATCACTGTGATTTGACCAATGTTGGATAGTTCTCACTTTTGTTTTTAAACTATGATGGAAATGTTCAATAGTTGAAGACAATAATTTACAAGACCAATCATAGATGCTAAGACAAAAAATTCCTACACATATTTTAATCATGATGATAATGTCACCCTAGAAACTAAAATTGGTGCCTCCTTTTCTATGCTCTTTGAAGATTGATCTTCTATTTCATTTGCCAAGTCTTCTTCACCAAAATCCTTGTCAACCTTCAATGAATGATCTATTTTCAAACCTTTTTCTCCTTTGCTCAATTTTGAATTAATGTCGACCACTTGTGCTTTGTTTATGCGAAGCCGTTCAATGTGTCAAGGCCTCAAAGTTTTGTCAACTCGAAGCTTCAACTTTCGGACTTGCTCTAGAAGTGTTTCGACAATGGCTTCACTTGCAACTTCTATGTTTTTGTAACAATGCAAATGATTAAACTAAAACTAGCATTTAAAGGAATTTTTTTAACACAACTAACACATTGTGAATGTGTGATACCTACAAAGTGGGGAAAATAATATGTGAGAGGAACTAACAATAGGAGAGAACATGTGAAGGTAGAAGACTTGTGCAAATTGTCAAACTTTTAAAGACAAGAATGGGAAAGAAGGCAATGCATGTTAATTGACATGGATGAAAAAATATTCAAATTGGAAATCCAAGCTTAGAGGTGCACATTTTGTATTGGCATATGACTAATTTTAATTACATTAGTTGTTTTCTTAAAAATTATCAATGACCTAGATTATTTAGGACTTTATCAATCGATGTTGGATAACATCCCCATCCAACAATGTGACTAACTTTTGTCCAATAAGCGATAGTTGTAAAATATTTTAAAATTAAATTGAAACAAAATAATAATGATTCGTGGGTTATGTTTATGAGATCATCGAATGGCCTACAATCATTAACCACAATTTATTTTGATAATTCAATGAAAATTGAACATTGAACAAATAAAGGTTTTGAGAAAATGAACTTTGTGGTGGCAACCATGGCCAAAAACTTATTGCTTAGTCATTCATTTGCTATAGAATCATGAACTTTGATTTCAAATTACAAATAATGAGATGATGTAAAAGTTGAAGAATTGTCTATATGTGTCAAGAGATGGAAACATTTACCTCCATCCTATACCTAAAATTTCTTAAAGGTGTTATTGATTTTGAGCAATGGTGCATTGCCTAAGTTCTTTGTATTTTGTTGCAATTGCTTCATCGTGTTTTGCACCCTCCATCGCCTCTTGGTTTTGATGAATTGCAAAAGTTATTGCATGACGTATGCAACATCTTTTATCCCATATGACAATGCTCTCCCATTGTCCATTCTCTTGTTGGTTGAAAACTTGACTTTGCCACCTAAAACTAACATTACATCCTTTACATTCTATACATTGGCAAGTGTAATCAACCATGATGTTGCTTGCTCTCTATCTATTGAAATTTGAAAAAAAAGTTGGAGCTCCATTGCTCTTTGCACTTTAGCTCTTCCCAAATAGCTCTCAGACATTTGTTGTGGCTTGCATTCCCCTTGTCCACATCTCATGACCATGAGTTGGATCCAAAACCTCCCAATACATGTGCATTCATTTATTTTTGTACAACTTTAGTTATTAATTAATTATTAAGTAAGTTAGTCATAGTTGCATTGTGTGGGAAAATTACCAAAATGTATATGAGTAATGTTCACCTTTGTTTTTAAATTCCTAGATCAATTATGTCTACCATTTGTAATTAACATTATCCCATCAAAAATTATTGTAGTAGATAAAACATAATGTATGATGCCAACCTCTCTTAATCTACCATATAATTAAATGTTTGCTTTTCACCAATTATGGCCTTTTGCCCTAAAATTACCTATTTGTTGATGCTTGTTCATTTAATTTTGGCATTTTCATAATTAGATTTAAAACATTCATTTGGCAAAATCAATGTGATTGAGCATCTATAATCAACTCAATTTTGGCCATGTTTCAAATGCAAGGTCAATTTCTACTAGAGGTTTTCAATTTAGGTTTTTATTTTCAAGCACATTGAAATTATTGTTGCTTTTGGGTTGTCTTGAATTGTTTTTTGGAACGCAATGACATTGTGCATCAGTATCTAGGGTAGAACTTGCTCTCTCACAAGCTAGCCTTTTGAATGTCATTCCATTTGGGAGTTATGTCATCTTTTATGGAATCCATTAAGCCTTGTCAAATTTTCTTCACTTGACACAATGTTTAACTATGTATTTGCTTTGACATTGTGGTTTGATTATACCCATGAACAAGACATTGTTTTCACTACATGGAAATTGTGTCAACTGTAAAAAGACCCAGAAAATTGGCTTACAACCTACAGTTACTATATCCCTAATCATCTTAATGTAATGCATTGGAACTTGATGAACCTACAATATTGATGTTAAGTCGATTACAATGCATAATTGTCAAATCAAAATTGTTTATCAAGGTGGACAAATCTAGGGCATGACCCATAATCATGTGGGACTATTCATGAATAAGTGATCATTAGACCATGTTAGTCCTACTTCCTTTGTTTACAATTGTAATTCCAAAATTAGGGTCACCTTCTTTGATGCACCATTTCTTATGTAGAGGGTGTATTTGGGTTTTGACCCATCAAACACTTTGAAATGGCCATCAAGATATGTGTTTTTCTAGGTTTTTCTAATGGAGTTTTACTTGTTGAATGACAATTTAGTCTGACAAGGGACTTTGAATATAATTTTCCTTATGAAATTAATTGATAGAAATGAAATATAATCCATGTAGAATTATTTCACACTATTGTAACAACAAATTTGCACTACAATATGCACACATTCACAATTTTTGTCCTGGTTCTAAACACACTTGAGTATATAGTTCATTAAAACACTAGAGTGATGGTTATTCATATAACTATAATTTGCATTTCAGAATACAATGTCAAAAAATCTAGAGACAAAATTACAATTCAGTACATTACATTTTTGATACTACAAAAAATTCACACAACAATATGGATATGGAAATCTTTACAGAAGTCTATACTTCTCAGTTTTATTTTTAAAAATTCCATTCAAATTACAACAAATTTCCATGTTTTGTAATAGGAAAAATAGAATCTAGGGTTTATCCAAAAACAAAATATGTGGTTTTCTATTACAAAATACCTATGATTGTCCTTACTTCCTCCAAATTGTGTTTAAGACTCTTCTTCCCCAAATCTTCCCTATTTGGGTGGTCCCAAGTCACATCATCATCATTCAAAACCAATAAGAATTCAAAATTCAAAACTATAATGCTCCATGAACAATCCTTGTCCTAAATGCCATGTTCATCCAAATCATTTAATCATCCTACCCCCTTAACATTAATTAGTGATTGAAATTTGCATAAATTGATACAATTTAAGAAACATGAAGATATGGGTTTTGATTTGATGTTTTTCCACCTTTGATTTGGCATGGTATGAACTAATGCCATCTTTGTAATTTGTTGTAGAAGCTTTAATAGATGTAACAAAAATGTAAGGTTTTATGAATGTTCAAACCTTATTTGAAGTTGAAGATTTGGAGGCAACTTGGTAGGGCTTAACAAGCTATGAATGCCCATGTATCTGTTGCCATGGTGCAAGACCATAATACTATAACACAATTAAAAAACATTTGAGACTGTATGGGCACGATCCTTATTTCTAGTGGCCAATGTTGGTATGGAAAATTCTTCAACACTTTAAACTTCTGCAAGGATTATGAACTTTTTTTTAGATGTACATAAAGTCAAAATCTATTTTTATTTTCTCCCACCTCAATCTTGGACATTAGTTTCAACTTTGGCTTTTCTAATATACACATGTATTCATGAACTCTAAATATTTATGGAAAGAAATGTGTTGTTGATATATTGTTGTATTAAGGCTAATTCTTTGCTTAGACTAAACAAAGGCCCATAGAAGGAAATGCACTAAGGAATACTAATTATCAAAAAAAGGAATATGGGAACTTAAGAAACCCAAGGACATCTGAATTGGCTGGTTTGTGTCCATTTGACCCATAAATTGAACTTCACAAGATGGTTGTTGAAGCATTTGCAATAGTCAATGGGTTGCAACATGTATGTGAAAAGCATAACGCACAAGACAATTGGCCCTTGGAGGGTCCTACAAATGACATTAATGACCTTCCTCCCCAAAGACATCATGAAGCCTTGATGGAAACAATGTTCACAAAAGCTTTAACCCTCTTGCATGAAGGTTCATCCACAAGTATTGTTGTTGAATTTAAAGACAATTCATGGGGTTAGCAATAGCTTCATGGATGAATTGTTTTCTTTGTTGCAAAAGGAATTGTTGCCAAAGGGGAATAAGTTGCATGCAACCATAGATGAGGCAATGAAAACAATCAAGGTGTTTAGATTAAGTTATGAATATATTCATGCATGCATAGATGGGTGTGTGCTTTAAAAAAAAACCTTATTTAATGTGCAACAATGTCCAAATTGTGGCGTTAGTAGATTTGTTGAAGGGTTTACAAGAAACTTTAGTGAAGGTGCTTTGACATTTCCCTTTAATCCTGCGATTATTATGCATGTACAAGTGTAAATCCTTGGCAAAGTTGTTGACCTGACACAAAGATGGAGCTAGTTCAAATGGTCTACTTTGATGTGTTCCAAATTCCACGAGTTGGAAACACATTAATGATAAATGGCCAAAATTTGCCAATGACTCACAAAATGTGAAATTAGGTTTGGCACTTAACAGGGTCAATCCATTTGGTGATTTGAGTTTTGCCATTCAACATGGCTTGTGATTTTACTAAACTACATTATGTTGCGTTGGCTAAAAACTAAACGATATTTTATGATGTTGGTTTTAATTATTCCTTATAAACAATCAATAACATTTGTAAACATGGATGTGTATTTGTAGCCACTAATTGAAGAATTACAAGTCTTATGGCAAGGCATACAAGCTTGTGATGTGTACTCAGGGGTGACATTCACATTAAAAGTTATGTGTATGTGGAGCATACACAACTTTCCAAGTTATGGGCTTTTTGTAGGTTGTGTAACCAAAGGGCATGTGGGATGCCCACCTTACAATCTAGCTATTAAATCCCAGTTTTCAAGGAAATTGAAGAAGATTTTATATTGTGATAGTTGACATTATTTACCAAGGAACCATCATTATTGGAGAATTCAAACTGCCTTCAATGAAGAAACATAATTTAGGGCTGCATTTGAATAAGTGACTATGCCAGAAGTAGTCCAATAGGGCATTTATTAACGAAAATCATGGCTACAAGGTCCAAGAAACATAATTGGTGCTAGACTTGACCCTATACACAAACTTGGCATCAAGAGGTTTAACATCATGTTTTAGTTGCCATACTGAAAAAACAAGTAATATCTACACCCTAATGTTGAACTATTTTTGTAAATTATAGTTTTTAGATTGGACATATATGTCATTATGGTTTCTAAGGGATGGTGATCTAATGAGTTTTAGGTATTGAATGTAATCTCATGCATTGCTTTCTTATTGGTCAGGGTTTGCTAATCCATAACACATTAGATGTGATGCACTGTGAAAATAATCCATGTGAAAATGTGATGAAGACAATATTTGGTGCAAAAGGACATACCAAACATTTGGGAAGACCTCAAAGAATGTGGCATATGGCCACATCTATGGCTACATGAAGTTGTAGATAAGATGATTAAACCTGTAGGGTTATTTTGTTTATAGATGAAAAAAAGGAAAGTTCATACAAATTGTTGGTAATTTAAAAACACCATTTCACGATGTGTCTTCATTAAGAAAAAAAATTCATAAGGATGGAGAGATGAAGGGGATGAAGTCACATGATGATCATGTGATGATGTAAGAGATCTTACCTTCATGCTTATGAAATTTCATGGCAAGGAATTATAGCATGGCCCTTATTCGTCTATCACAAATTATCAAAAAGTTGTGAACCCAGCCGCAATAGGGGATCTTAAACAAGATGTGGCATTAACATTGGTGTTGTTGGAACGAGAATTCCCTCCTTGATTCTTTGATATTATGACACACCTCTTGGTCCATTTAATGGAAGAATTAGAACTATGCAATTTAATCCCCATAAGGTGGATGTACCCTCACTACAACAAAAGGTGTCTGTGTACGCCAAGTGATTTAACTAGATTTTGAATGAATTCAGTGGTTGTAGTGAATGGGGATTAGTGAAGAAGCAGCGAATTCAATGGTCTACTGAACTGGGACTAGTGAATTGCACCCACATTTCATAGTAATGCTTGTTGTACTAACTTCAAAACCCTAAAAAGATTTGTGAAAAATAAACAAGACTAGAAATAAGCATGGCAAAAGGCTATGCACCAAAAGAAGCACTAGGGTTTTGCACATAATATTTACATGACTTTGTAGTGATAAGTTGAAGAGTTTAGGATGAGAAAGAAGATGCTGGTATGAATGATGAAGTGCTTCAAGGAAATGGGCATGCACGAATTAGGAGTGTAAACTTTTGGGATTTGGCACATTCATTTGTGCCACAAAATGTGGACCCAATGTCAACATGGCGCACGTAACCTCTTCCATATTGATGTCAAATTTATGATAGATTTTTCAATAGATATGCTACTATTATCCCTTACCCTAAACATAAATTGCGTAAAGTTCAATAAAATGACTAATTTTGATTAAAAATCCAATAATTTGGATGTTATCATGACATTGTTTCAAAGTTCATTTATCTGAATTAAGTTGGCAATGAAAATTGTGGCAGGAAATATGTGGAATAAGTACAAATATGAAATTGAGAGAAGAGTGAATTCAAAATTTCCCTAGGTTGATATTGAGCAAAGGTTCATGTGTTCCCATATTACCTTAAGGAAGTGCCCCCATTTCCAGAGTGGATAAGAAATTCAATTACTATAATAATAATAAAAGGGGATAAAATTGAAAAAGATGTGGTGCATGTGTCCATGCCACCTACACTTGAGGATAAAAAATTATCAAGTAATGTGGGCGTTTAGTAACCATATTAAGGTTTTAGGTGCTAAAGAGCATTTGATAATGCATGATAGTGGTGTAACAATAATTTTTGAACATGAATGCGTGTCAAGACTAAATTACCATAGATTAGTGGTTGCAAAACTAAAATGTGTGGGATGGGTTGAAGGAATTCTAGAATTGAACTTTTGGGTACTAAGCCTTGTTATTTTGTTGTGCAATTGGGTGAAGTTAATTACATTAGGAATAGTGCAATGGTGAAGATAAATGAATATGGTTTCACTCTTGTAAACTTAGGATTTTTAAGTCCCATTTCAAACTAATCATTTGCTTTCCCATTACATGTGGATCAAATGTTTTTTTTTAATGATCCCAAGGAAAGATGATGGAAAGTAGTTGTGAGGAAGGAACCTTATGGGTGATGAATAACAAATAAAGTTTAGATTGAACCTACATAATTTGACATGTTTAGTTAAACAAATTTGATGCATATGTAGGTCTGTAAGCTCCAATTTCCATTGATGAATCAATTCAACTTCTTGTGATTGTGGGAGGTATTATAATGGTTACTACAAATCTAGTTATTAATGTGCTTAGTGGAGGGGAAAGTGATGGAGTAGAAAGTGTAGAAAAAGATGCGGCAATTTATGGAAATGATGGTTAATATCTCCATTTACCCTTCATCTACCAAATTTAGCTTATGATTGAAGCTATTTGAATTAAAAACTAACAAAACATAATTTTTTAATGTTTCAGTTGGACTATATGGGTAGGTATTTGATACATTATGTGATAAGTTGTGAGGTTACATAATTATATTTTAGGCCAACATTAGTAGAATGGGACAATTTGGGATCATGCCCAATTTTTGTAAATCAAAATCAATTCATTATCATTTTTTTGTCCCAAATAATTATGTAGACCTTGAATGGTTCTATGAAAATTTGCTACACTACCTAGATGTTGTTTGAAGATGGGCTAGCATAGATATGATGTGAATTTGTCTTCCATGTTTTGGAGCTCAAAGGGATTGAACTTATTTTATGTTTTTGTTGTTTAAATTTTTTTTTTGCATTTGATGATTTCAAAACACATGATGTGCTCATCACAAAATCACAATAAACATTTCAAAAATTGATTATTCATATTAATTGGTAAAAATTTGGTTAATGCATAATGCATTATCAATATAAACTTAATATTTCTTATGTCAATGTTTCAAAAATTATCTTGGGAGTATTATCCATATATTAATTTAATGTGGCAATTTAAAAATTACGATGATGACGTAAATTGGTCACATGTGATATGTTGTAATCCACATCAAAATTACATTAATATCAATCCTAACATAATTCAATCATATGTGACATGTTGTAAATTGTGTCAAAAATTTGATGATTGTTTTTAATCACCCAAGTAAAATTACACTATACATGTAAGAAAAGGAATTTCCACATGTAGTTATGAATGTTTGATGTGATTACAATGCTAGTTAAAGTCAGTCATATTAGACACACTTTCATTTTGGTTTAGTGGAAAGAGACATGGTTACCCATTATGCAATGACTATGTGTGACTCTATAGTTATTGTAGTCACTTTGCTAGGGCCATAAAACCATGTTTTTGTACTAGTGAAACCAAAGGTTTTGAAATTGTGTGAAACATTTAAACCATATGGATTATTATGATTTTTCCAAATAAGGTGGTCTTTGCAAAGTTCAAAATTTTGCTAATCAAGATGGCCAAGATGCTTCTATTCATGAAAGTATAAAGGTTAACTATGAATACTTGTGTGATTTGGAGATTGTTCTTCAGTTGACCGGTGTGGTTCCAATGTTGGAAATGGTATGGGGGTTGAGTAGATATGTTTAAAACCAAAGAACCTTCATTTGTGATTTTGTTTTCATGTGGAGCTATGCCAAGTTTATTTACCAAACATGTACTATGATGAAGATAAAAAGGGGAGCTTCACATATTTCCCCGAATTTTGAAACTTTGTTGAGTAAAGTTTTGATGATTTGCATATTGTGTGGTGGAACAACCTTGTTATGGTGTTCAAAATGTTTTTTTTTTCAGGGCATAATATACAACATGCATAAACCTTATAAACTACACCATGCCGATTCATGAGGATTGGGTAAAGTTGATACAAGATATCAAAACATAATTGATTTGAAGTAGATTTCAATTAATCGATGAACTTGACAAGAGGTTCCTTCCACAAGAAATGTTGAATGCTACAAGAATCATTTACTCGCACTATTGGTTGTAGTTGAATGTTAAACAAACTTTCTTTAGGTAGTTAACCTTGTTCAAAAGCACATTACTGCCACAAAAAACTTGCAAGGGAAAGTGGTGTGATGTTTGCACCCTTGATAAATGGTTATTTATTGGATTAATCGGCATCAATTTTGGTTGTGACTATGAAAATCCATTACATTGTTGCCATGCTTTCACCTTTTGACCATAACCTTACCTCCCAACTATGGTAAAGGTTAGGATCTAGTGATATTTTGTAAAACCAACTTAAAAAGTATTTGAAGTTGGTTGAAATTTTATTGTGATCATCCTACAATTTTTTAAAGATACATGGATCTCTCAAGCTTGAATTATATGAAGACCAAGGTGAAAAACCATCTCAAAAGTCATTTGGATCTCGTCATTCAAATGTATGCCTAGAAGTTTTATATTTTGGCCACTTTTTCATTCTATATTATCAGTCAAGATTGCCATATTGATAAGCATTGTTATGGTTTATAGTGGAATATAGGGATCACAAATTTTAGGTATGTTCTTTTACTTTTGCATGTTTTCCTTTTGCATTGACTTTTAAGTCATTAGCATGTAGGCTTATAACAATGCACATGTTGTTGTGTTTGATCACTTTTTCTTCTCATTTTCTTATTGGATTTGCATTGACATCTTATGTGATTGTTGGCTCTTTAAGGGTTTTTACTAACCTTGTGTAGAGTTGTTGATTCTAATGTGTGTTTATATGCATAGATCAATTTTCAATTGCAATTGGGTAGAATCCATATTTGGATTGGGGTTTGACCCCCTTGAAAGAATGTTTAATGATCACATTTTCAACTATGATACCATTTGTGTAGTCAGAATGTTGCCTCTAAGTTGATTTTTGTTGTCATTGTTTCAAATTTGATCACCTCTATGTAGCCTGGGTTACGCCTTAAGCAATCACCTAATCACCTCCTAATCCCTGTCACAAAGGTTTAGCCACCATGCACTTACTTGCTCTGCCATAGAAGAGCCAACAACTCATGTGCAAAATGTGAAGTGTAACCTAGAAACCACCCCTAGCCATGTGACTATAGCCAGCTTGACAAGACTTTAGCATAAGGTGGAGTGGCCAGGGAAGTTACATTAAAAAAGAGGCAGCCAAAAACATTGGTTGTGAGTATTTTGCAGGCTAATATACTGAGCACCGCTTGAGCTGCTCTTCGAACAGTGAAATGGCGGTTTTCAGGAAAGAAAGAACCGTAGTAGGTTTTTAGAGGTCTGTGATTAGGATTTTAATCATTTTGGAAGATGGACATTTGAGAATTTATTGCTTCAATCCTTCAGATCGCAACCCAAGGAAAAGACATTCAGAAAGCAATTAAAAAAATACTGAAAAAGAATACATAGTATGGTAGAGGACTCGACCAAAATCCTAGGAAGATGGGTAATGATGAGATATGGAGGAGCCACAAATGCAGTCCTTTAGCAACAGTTTGTTAACAATCTAGTTAGAACCAGAACTATTAATTAAGCTAGAAGAATATCATGTTGAGGACAAGTAACATTTATTTCCATTCACAATCCCAAAAAACCAAAATTCAGGTGAAGAATATTTTAATGCAGCAAAGAGAATAGAGATAACATAATATATTCATATCATGATCTTGTTATAAGTGCAACAAACAATAATTTCACAGAACTAATTGCCAAGAAGATTTGCATAGTAGATTTTCTAATTTTTTCCATGGTCTTGTTCATTTGGGTGGCTTTTGCTTATGATGATACAATCTAAAGCCTAGTACAAGTCACATAACGATGATGTAGTATAAAAGGTCAAGACTCAAGGCAAGTGTTGTCAATCTTTGCACTCTGGGTGTCCCCCAGTTTGCCTTAGAATGTACAAATTGCAAAAGAAAGTGCTTGCTGTTTAGAGTCTAGACAACCTCCAAATCAAACCAAATCAAATCAAATCAGGCAATACAGATACTAAATATGTGACTCAATGAGGCCCATGTATTAAGCAAGGAACCCCTCCCTACTTCCACTTCCACTCGTTATCAAGAAGCTATTCACATCCAGGAGTTGATGACACGGAGCAAAGGCAGCGAACACTCAGCCCTTTCTGGGTCAATCATGATGCATGCTATGCCCTCAAATGTCTGGAAATTGTCACCACCCAAGAACCTTGAGCCCCACCACTTACACACAGGTTTATAACTGGGCCATTTATAGAGTCAGATATTGTCAAGGGAAATCAAATCCCTCACAAATTTTGAAGATCTGAAAGGTGTATATGTGCAATATATATATTCCTTGAAACCAGAAATTTGATGCATGAGATAAGTTATAAAGACAGTAACAAATCTAATTTGACATAGGATCTCCCTCCCCCCAATCTAGTTTGGAAAATAGTATCCTCCCCAACACAATTGACATTCATGGAAGTTTAATAAAAGAAAGCAATCAGTCTAATCCAAAAAGCAAAAATTTCCTCCACCAAATTTGATTCATAGATTTGAAAACTATCTTCAGAGCCATGGTTTTTTTGGACATTTTTTGTTGTATTTGGAACAGAAATTGGGAAAGATTTGTATTTCTAGTGTAAATTTGAGTAATTTTTTTTAATTTTGGGAAAAAATTGACAAATATTTTATATCAAAAAATTGTAAAAAAACTCTGCTTCAGAGCCCAAATTCCCTTCAGTAAAATTCAATTGGTAGATTGTTAGACACTCCTCAAATACAGAAAGAAGCAATAATGCAATAGTTAGTAGACCGTAGCAGCGGACCCAAATCAATAACCATGATTTTTGAACACCCACTTTTGATTTGATTTGAGTGTAAATTTGGGTGTAAGTAATTATAATAAGCTTGCACACATGCCCATGGATTAGCTACTTTAGGTGATTTTTCTTCTCTCATGGGAGAGGTCTTGTAGGGTAACACCTGAGGTTGTGGGCTTGTGTGAGGCAGATCCTAGGTGGGCCCCATTCTGGTAATGCTTATGGCCAATGCTGTTACACATCGTAAAAGTTGTGAGATACTTGCCCAAGGTATCATGGGAAAATAAAGGTGAAAACAAATGTGGAGCATTTAAAAAAAATGCTAGTGCAAGCGGTTCATTTTCCAAAATGCCTCACAAGTTCTTCACTCTATAATTGTGTTTGCAAAGACACTAAAAATGTAGGCAAAGGTTTTTTTGGAAAAACTAAGTCCTAATTTCCCTCAAGGGTTTTTTTTATCCTTCAGGTTTGTGATATAAAAAAATCATTTGTAGGAGTTTCAGCCCCTATTTTTTGTGTGGTTGAGTGGGGAAAATTTGTCACAAAAAAAATGCTGATTTTGACCAAACCAAAGGATTTTTAATGACAAAAAATGACCGAATTTTGCCATATTTCAAAAAAGGAAGGTAGAGCGAGTTTTGAAAATGGTTTGGGGGAAGGGGGGTTGGGGTTTCAAAATTCAACATATACGAAGTATCTTTATGTAGTACGTATCCATTCAATGTTTGTGTAAGGATTGCTTGTCGTCATCATCAGGCAAACAGCAATCTTGTGTGTTGTTTGTGGAAGTATTGCTTGTGTGCATTGATCAAGCAGACGCCATTCTTCGGTGTGTTGTTGGTGTTATTGCGTGAGCGCATCGATCAAGCAAACACCCAATCTTGTGTGTGTTGTTGGTGTTATTGTTTGTGTGTGCATTGATCAACCAAACACCAATCTTTTGGTGTGTTGTTGGTGGTGTTATAATTTGTGTGCATTGATCAAGCAAACATCAATCTTGGGTGTGTTGTTGGTGTTATTGTTTGTGTGTGCATTGATCAAGCAAACATCAATCTTGTTTGTGTTGTTGGTGTTATTGTTTGTGTGTGCATTGATCAACCAAACACCAATCTTGTTTGTGTTGTTGGTGTTAATTGTTTGTGTGCATTGATCACTGCGAACAGCAATCTTGTGTCTTGTTGTTTGTGTGCATCATCATCAGACTGCGTACCCATTCAATGTTTGTGTAAGGATTGCTTGTGTGCATCATCAGGCAAACAAACAGCCAACTTTGTTTGTTGTTTGTGTGCATGATTAAGGGAACTAAAGTAAGGCAAAGCAAGTAAACCCGGCTCAAGCTTTGCTTGTGTGGTATCACAGTGACAGTGCCTATGTTTGCAAAATAGAGAGAGATCTACAGATTTTCTACTCAATATCTGCATTATTGTCGCATTATCAAGAGGAAGAAGTAGCAGTAAGAGGAGGAGGAGGAGGCTTGAACTTTGTAAGGTGGAGCATAGTGATAGAAGCCTTGAAGCTGAGGTTTTTCGGAAGTCGTTGAAGAGGGGAAACGGATAGAGACGCGGAGAGAGGCAGAGAGACAGAGAGGGACTTCTGGCGGGGTTAGGGGGAGAAAGAATTGAGAGAGAGAAGAAGCAAGAAGAGAGCGTGAAGAAGGAGCTGGGAAGCTGTAAGATGGGGAAGTGTGATGAGAACGGATCAGGAATGGGAGAGGCAATGCAGCTCGCAGCGGCGAAGCAGCGGTACGCCGAGCACATGGACAGTCTTCGTGCAGAGGTAGACAATTTTACGTACTGTATGCGAAACTCTCTGCCATCTACTACAGATCCAAAGCTATCGCTCTCTTCCTAACGATCAGGAGGGAAGCTTTGGAACGAAACGCAAAGAGAATATTGTGTCCGAGAGAATTGCTGGTTTGTGCTATAATTGTGTTCTTAAGAGTAATATCTGATTGATTTGCAGGGCTTGCTGGATGATCAATTCTCGGAGCTCCAGCAATTGCAAGATGAGAGCTCCCCGGACTTCGTGGAGGAGGTGGTCCTCTTGTTCATACAGGATTCTGGAAGAATCATCAAAAACTTGACTGAATCTCTGTACGTCTTTCTTCCTCACAATCGTTTGCAAAGATCAAAGAGAGACACACAGAGACAGAGACAGAGACAGACAAAAGACTAGACAGAAAGACATAGGGAAGATCCTCCTCATTCCCTGAGCAGTGGATTAGGGACTGACAGTGAAGAATTCTGCAATCAAAAGTAGACCATTGAAAAACAACAAAGAAGCAAAGTTTGTGCCTGCAATTGTGTGCGCTTCTTCTGCCCTAAATATACTCCGGTGATCACTTTGCATTTCCAGAGAACAGAAGCCAGTGAACTTCAAGCAGGTTGATGCACATGTGCATCAGTTCAAAGGCAGCAGCTCAAGGTAATGATGAATGAATGAAGTCTCTCTCTCTCTCCTGTATGCCTGAGAAAAGCCACCATGTCAAACGCATTTCTCACATGGCATACAGTAGCAGCAGGTCTTGTCTGAGTTTCACAGTAAAGGAGACTCTCCCTCTGCAATTGAATTTAGTGTCACAAATTTTTTTCTTGCTGCAATGTTCACAGACATGAGGTAAAAGCTCAGAAGTCTCATCCCTCTCCAAGTTCTCTGACGTAGGCCAAGTTCTTTTTCTTGACCAATGCAGAATGTGATCATGTGAGCTTTTGCAGTCTAGAGTCTTTTAGCACATGAACTAAGGGAAGGTTGTTTCACCTTAACAAGAAAGTTTGTGAGTGTATTGATTCGGGAGGGATGATGATGGTATGTCAGCATTGGCGCACAGAGAGTGAAAGCTGTATGCATTAAACTCCGCATGTGCTGTAACAGACAAGACCAACTAGGGTGAGTGCTTTCTGTATTCCAAATTGGATTTTCAGCTACGAACCTGGTTACTTCCTTTGCCTTGCTGTTGTATCACAACATGCAGAAGTAAAATCCAGTTGATTTGAGATGCTGTGCTGCTGCTCCTCACTGGTGACCTGCAAGAAGCACAAGAAGAAATACCCACCCTCAGCTGCTAGAAAATGGAAAAACAAATTCTTTTGCAATTTGTTTGTCTGGTTCATTTGCCACTAGTTTGTTTCAAAGCTCTAGTTATTGCAAACCCAAAGTTGCTAAATGCTGTAGATTCTGTGCTCCCTTTTTGACAATTTTTGTAGGTGCCTATTTGCACTGGAGCATGTGACTAGAGAGTTTGAAGTTATCAAGGGCAAGCTTCAGACTATGCTTGAAGTAAACACCCAAAAAACTCCACCTCTTTTCATTCTCAGCATGACAGCCTTTGTGCAACAACCCTTTATAACCTTTTGGTTTCTTATAGCATATGGTAATAAGAGGTTCATTGAGCACTACTCAGTGTATATTCACGTCTGGCTTTGGAATAGACTTGTATAATGATTCTTCACTCCTTGGATTGTGCTCAAAGTTTTGAGCTACTTCTCAGGTACCTGGAAAGTTGATAATGAAATGCAAAGCAGAAAAAGTGGTAACATGTTTGCATGACTGTGATCATCTGAGGTACAACTTTTTGTCACCGATTCTATGTCAGTTGTTTGTCATTCTGAGTGTCCCTGCTGTTGGTTAACAATGTTGTGCAGCTGGAGAAACAGATTGTCGCACTGGGAGGCACTCCTCCACCATTCACAGACAAGTTGTAAGCTTGCAAATGTTTTCAGGCAACCATTTGACAAACACAAACATGCTTCACAAGGACAACAGCATGAACTCATCAAATGTGGATCAGGCTTGCTGTGGAGTTCTGATTCTGATTTGTAGCTGGAGTGAGGGACGGTGTACCTGTCATACTGGGTATCCCTATGCCTTCTTTGAATTTTGATCCACATCGTTCTTTAGGTTGTACTGGGGGTGGTTGAATAGGAGCTTTCAGGTTTCAACAATTCCAGATCAAATGGAGATTGATCCATAGGCTTGAATTTGACTGTCATTTTTCCCTCCATTGATCCACAAACCTCCTTTAGTGCCAGTTTTGAAGGGACTCTCTTCTATGCTAGTGCATGCGGCACTGTGTTGATCAGAGCTCTCTGTACTTCCAGCCCTAAACCCAGGAATTGAAGGTGCCATTGTTTAACCCAAGCACAGAAATCAATTTTCTTTGGCATCGACAACATATCACGGAGGAATTTTCATGTGAATTTTTGTTTCCACGTATAGACACATATGTATTTTTTGTTGACATGGATGAAAACACATTACACATGAGTCCTGAGCCAAGATCTGCTGCTGAAGGCAAAACCATATTCTGTTATATGATACGACTTCATCTTTCAAATGCTCCGTTACAATTTAATACTCAATAGTCCATCTTATGCATGTAAGGATAAAATTGACCATGAAATAAAATACAAATAACATGACCAAAACAAAAGCCACAAAATATCTTGTGAGGAACTAAAAGGCTTAATTAACAAGAGGTGACATAACATGTCTCCTAAAAAGAAAAATCTTTATGAACTAAGTATAATAAAGGTGTGCGAAAAATGCATGAAGTCTGTGCAATGGTATTGACCAAAGTTGTGTGGTTCTTGTTTTGAAATTTTTTATGGGGCCAGTTCTGTTTTCAGTTAGGTTTTTAAAAATAAAATAGAGACCCATTTTTGGATTCAGTTTTTTTATGTTTTTCAAGTCAAGCTAGATCCCAGTTCTAGGGTAGGTTAGGGTAACCTCCCCCTTAAGTTCCATGACATCAAACATTTCACAAACAATGAAAACGATAAATTTTTAGTTATAAAAAAATTTCAAATTGTTACAAAGCTTTGACAAGGCCAAATTAAGTGAAAATATTTTCTTTTTTAAAGTTAAAATTATATTAATAATTTATTTTTTTTAATGCTAATTGATTTCATGTTTTCATGTCTCATGCATTTATATGCCAACTTTGAAATGTGTATTTGCCACACTTGAATTCAGCTCTCAAAACTTCCTCACAAAGACAAAGGTGACAGTGGAACAAGTAACAACAAGCAATGAGAAAAACACAACCATACAGAAAAGTTTCAACCTTTGACAACAACTCATCACCCTTAACCTCTAACAAAAACCCCTAACCCTAAATCTTATAGATTAATTCTCGTGTCTGTCTGTGACGGACCCGAGAATTAATATATAAGATTTGAAATTTGGTAACATGGATGAAATTAGGTAAATTGATGAAGTTAATTATGTGAAAGTTGTTAAATTTTTTATTACATGGGTAGAAATTCATTTTCATATGTTTAATTATATTTTCATGGTGTCAATCTAAATGATGTACTCCCCAAAGGGACATTCAGTAATTGTTTTTAGAAAATGCATGAATAAAATACTAAGTTCTATACATTGATAATTAAAATAAAAATATGGTATTTTTATTCAAAAAATTTATTCATAGTTAATATAGGGTGGTTTAAATAAGTTTATATTAAAAAATAATAATAATAAGGTGAGAAAAAATAAGTTGGACAATCACCTACTACCCCACAAAAAATAACTTGTTTGATGCACATAGTCTAGAACTCCAACAATTAGTGTGGACCCCAGGGATATACTTCAATTAATGCCATCCACATGATAATGGTTTTTTTTATGTCACTAATGTCATATATGTTTTATCAATTTCAACCATATTGCCAAGTCCCATTCATGAGTTCCAAGTTTATGCAACTTGTTAATAACACTCCTATCACCATATCCATCCATTTGACAAAGTTCTTCAATTTATTCCAATGCCATTTGCAAGTCAATTTCAATCATGTCATAACTTTAGACATGTAATCAATTTCACTTGAACAATGATTTTCATTGTGTTGATTTAACTTCATTCATATGACCATGTCATTTTTTGTTGTCATCCATTTGATGAATGTGAAACTTTTTTCCATTTCCAATCCATATGGCCCAATGTCATTCATATGGTGAGTTTCGTTCACATGGTTGAATTCATTTGTGTTTTAAAGCTTATTTTTATTGCATGATGTTCCACCTATGGGTCCAATTTCATCCATGCTGAATTTTTTTCAATGTTACATGAATTTCATCCATTTCAAGATTTTGTACATGTCGTTGTTTTATCAAATTAAAAAAAATCATCCAAATGTGAATTTCATCCTTATCCTTCAATATTTGATATTATCCAAATTTAAAATTAATGGAGATGCATTGGTTTATCATCCAACCTTGATATACAATTGCACATGAATTTAACATATGTAGTCTTGGCCAACTTCATAGAGCAAATTTGCTTTTCCCATTATATGTATTTTGTGCATTTCATAATTTTTGGGGAAATTCAATATGGGATAAAGGTGTTACCACCAAACACACATGGGAGCCCAAAACAAACATGGGATTTTATATGGAGGAAAAATATGAAGATTTTCAATTTATTTCCTAATCCTAACATAGTCCCCAACATAAGGTGTTAAAATTTGAAAACTTTAAGAAAATTATGGAGATTATACAACCACCTCCATTTAGCCACAATAGACACCAAAAGATCATTGAGATGGCAAAGGTCATAATTTAAGTAACATCCATAATTTATTAATGAAAAAAAAATTTACTCTAGGCCAAGCTATTTATGGAATATGTGGGAATATATTCCCTTTATTTTCCTTCATCTACAATATTATTCTAGGAACAAGATATATGAAATCCAATTATATCATCCCTTTTGTGTTTTTTATCCACAACATTATTTGTATATAAATTATGACCCACTTTCCAATATACTTGGAACGTTGTAATGGAATTAAACTATAGGGGGATGAAGGTGTAAACAAAAATTGACATTTAAAAGTCAAGTATTGTTCTTTCACCATACAATTTTCCCAAACCTTCTTTTGGAGAATGGAGTGCTAACCATACTGGCGTGTCAGCACCTTCTTCAACAGTTTTAATTCCATTTGGTGCCAAATCTGTGCGGACATGACCTGGGCAACTGCTGAAGACATTGATTTTTTTCTCCCCCTCATGTCGAGCAACAAGAGTGTTATGTAAGGCACTCACATAAGCAATGACTGCAATTTTGGAAACTGCATAGGTCTCCACTGGTGCCTCCCACCCCAATTTAGTCAAATCCGGCCAATCTCCTTTGTTGTGATTCCCATTGGCAACATCCTCCAAATACTTATTCACAAAACTGTCAACAAAGTCTTCGGTAATGTGCTCCCTATCACTGAGAGTTGTAACATAATCCTTGTTTGGGAGGCCCTAAAGTTTGGCACAACACATAGTAGTCAATGTGAAACACAATTAGAAAATGCACATCGCCAAATGCAAAGGAGGGGGAAAGGATTCAACTATATTTTTGAAATTATGAATCAAAGAATTGATGTATCATCACTTTACGACTTTTCATGGAATTCACAACTTTTCTTCTTCATGGGTTTGGATTTGAATGGCACATATGTGTGATTCCAATTAATTGTAATTCTTTCAAACTCTAGTGGTGCATGCAGTCACAATGTTTCAGCTATCCATGTAAATATGGCATCATCTCCAAATCCTGAAAAATGAATACTCCTTACATATGCATTCACTTGGAGTGAAGTTATTGAAGATTTCATTCAAGTGCAAAAATAAATAAATGAAAGACCCGTTCTTGAGTTTGTTGTGAAACATGAACACAACCCATGCATGTTACCTTGAGCTGGCCGAGCCTGGATGCCACAACAATAACTCGAGCACCACCAGGTGTATCATCACGTAAGAGAGGAAGTAGAGTTTTCGTGACATTCTTCACAGCAAAATAATTTGTAGCCAATACGGATTTTGCAATTTCCAAGTTCACTCCATTTGAGTCATCCAAAATGCCTGCATTATTGATCTGGAGTAGCAAATAAAACATCAATAATGCATCGATTAATTTATATTTAGTTGCCTACTTCAACTTACATGTGTTTCAGTTTTCACAACCAAAGTTGATTAATTTAATTTTGTTGAATTTCAAAAATGTTGAATTTAGTATACATGGAAAAAGAAAAAGAAATGTTTGAAAATTTGTTAATGTTTAAAATGTGCTCACAAGAATGTCAATGCCCCCATAAGTTGTGCGCAACCATTCTGCAAGTGCATCGATGGACTCCTGGCTACCAACATCCAAAGTATGGAAATTCACGTTTTGAAACCCTTGTTTTTTCAAAGATTCAATGGCCTCCGCACCACGAGTTGCATCACGAGCTGTAAGCACGACAGTAATACCCTCCTTGGCCAATTGGCGTACAATTTCGAAGCCTATACCTTTGTTTGCTCCTGTCACCACTGCCACTGTGTCCTTGGACCACCACCTACAACAACCATCTCACAACTTTCAAGAGCTTACCTTCCCAAGAGAGCACAAAAGGAAAAGATTAACACATGCATGTACAGCTTGAGATGATTGTCAAACCTAGATCAGGGTTCTAAGGTCCAATAGAGTGAACTTGTCTAAACTCTCACCAGAAAATGGACTAAGCCAACCAAGCACACAAAGCGAAAGCATGTTCATGAATGTGCCTAAAGTGGAGTAACACAACCTAAAATCATGAAGAGATTAAATGCATCCATGGTTTGCTTTTCCTTTTGAAGTAAAAAATGATTTTTTCTACTTCAAAGCTTATAAATGTTTTGAAGGTTTCCCCCAAACAGCTACTAATTTGATCAAATCGGCACAAATTGAATATTTGGGTATCATCACTAATGTGAATAACCCCCCCCCCTCCCTCCCCCCACCCCCCCCCACAAGAGTCCATCTGGTTGAAGGACGATAAGAAAAAAAAGAGCAAGAAGGAGGCAAGGGACACAACAAATGCATACTTAGCCTCAGCTTGTTGCCCCATGTTGTGTAGCTGAAATTTGTCTCCCCTTGTTTCGTTTCTTCAATCTGGAAAATGTTCACAAAATGGATCTGTTGCCTGAAAATGTCACGTCTACACAGCTTCACAAACCTTTCTTTTTGCAAAGGAAAAAAGTTCAGAAAACAGATAGAGAAGTTGTCCAACAAAGGAGCATACAGGCACAAGTTTTGCTGATCATACTACGATGGAGCTTCTTCTTATATATGCAATTGTCACTGGGGTGAGTTTCTGTCCTTCACCAGAAGCTTCTTATTAGTGTCAACTGCTATTTCAAATGCGCATATAGCTCATGACTACAAAGTTCGCTACGACGGATGTGGCAGAGTCTGAGCCGGGCGAGAATTACGTGAGATAATGGCCTTTAGTGAGTCATGACTGACGTCCACGGCCATTATTTCGTAAAATTTGCAGCAGACAACGCAATGATAGTGGGAGTGTGAAACTGGGGTCGAACCCTCCTTGGGATGAGCCATTTCTTCCAACAGATGAAATGTCTGTTTACGGCATCCTTTATGTTCACCCTGTTGTTCATTTATTTTCTTAAACCAACAGGTCATCCATGTCACAAATGGAACATCATTCATGAAGAAAAACCAACCTATGAACAAATGAAACATATGGGCATATTATGGATTTGAAAAATTGGCCGCCTACTGCCCATTGGGCCGGGCCAGCCCTCATCAGACAGTAAGGCAGGAGGAGCCTGGATAGGGTTTCCTTGAATTTTATTATGTAAGTAATATCCCTGGAAGCAAGCATTTTAAGGGTAGCTGATTATCAGCCGTTATGGATCTGAAGATATCTGAACCATTGATCTTACGATTGATCATTTAGGTTTTTGGGCAGAAGAGGAGGTATTTGCCGTAGGGAAGGCAGCAAGGTGCCTTCCACCAGGACCTCGTCCCCAAAGTTGTCCCATGCCACTTTTGGAACCTCCTTGGGCAAATGTATTGGGTCAAGCTGTGTGGGTAGGTACCTTTTCCAGCGGTCTGTTGTGTTCGTGTAAAGAAGTAGTAACAAAAATATTTGAGTGTTTGTTGAGGCCACATTATGCATAAAAATTCTGCCTCAACAAAAAATAAAATGGCGCTCCCCTAGAAGTTTGGTTCCTCCTCTCCTCTCAAATGAAATCACAGAGGTTCATTTCTAAGAATAAAATATACTGATTCTTTACACCAGATAAGGATCAATGCTTCTTCTTTTTCATTTTTTTATGTCAAAATTTGGATTTTTTTCTCAAAAAAGAAAAAAAAAAATTGAATTTACACTAGAAAAAAAAAAAATTCAAAAAATCTTCTCAATTTCTTTGTCCAAAAATGGCGAAATTTGGCCAGAAAAAAAAGACACTGGTAAGGATCTGGAATGATCTTTCATGGGAATTCAGGTCCAGAGCTCAGCTGTGCGTTATTAGTGCACATGCCCCTCGTTCCCAGAATAGCCCATATTAAGCTCAAAAAATGTTTGATTTACTTTTTTGCAAGGAAGATTTGTAGTATTAAAAACAATATAAATGGATTTTGGGATTTTTACCATGTTACCAAGGTGGGTGCTTGTTCACCTAAGGTGGCAAGCTGTATATATGTACAGGGGCCAGGGTGAACCAGAACCCACACTGGGACCATTGCACGGGATAACATTCATTGGGTCTGTGCACTGCATTGCAGGTATGTACCTGTAAAGTCGGGCGATTAGGGGGCGAGAACGGCCAGTTTCAGCATAATAGGCCATCAAATGCTTAACTGGGAATGAAATTTTTACAAAACTAAATAACAGGGACCCAAACTAATTTTGGTGGCAAACTGAGTTTCATCCACTCTTTCCTTTTTTTCCCGAGCGCCTTCACTGCTGCTACATGTATTTTCACTGCTCCTACTATAATTACTCTTCTTCAACTTTGTGCATTAAATGCTGAGCTTCAGCATTTCATACTGAGATTTAATAAAAATTTCTTTACTTTGCGGATACCACTGAAAGAGGGGATAAGGGGTGAAAGAGAGGATAAATTGAATATGTAGGTCAAAATCTAAAGAGGTAGGTTAGCAAGCTCCACTGTGTACAGTAATTTATAAGACCTTTGGTGTCCCTCGCCTCGCCTTGATCAATCAAGTAGATGGCCTTCTCCAGCCTGTGTCCAGGAGCAAGGTAAATAGTACCTACCAAGTCCATAACACAGGTTTTGATTAATTTTGCCTGTGGAAATAGGGGTAATAATTTGGATCACAATTTGGTCAGCAGATGAAAATATGTTTATTTCATCTAAACTTGTATTTATAATTTAGTATTTTAATTTGGAATATAATAATTTGATTTCTGCAGTATTAGATGAAACAATTCCACGGTTGCAAAATTTGTTGAGAAGGTTGCAAGGGAGATTTACAGGAGCAAGAATCGATAGGAATTTATTTTTCAGTTGGGTGCATTGTTTTTTTTTTTTCATTTTTTATATCAAATTTTTTGGATAAATTCAACCCCCAAAAAAAGGAAAAAAAAAAGTCAAATTTACACTAGAAGAACAAATTATAAAATTCTCCCAATTTCTGTGTCAAAAAGATAGTGAAATTTCGCCAGAAAAAAAAAACCACTCAATTTTATTATTTAGCATGAGTGAGTGGTGATCATCCATAAGATGATTTACTCAAATTTGCATATGAAAAAAATTGTAAGTAAAAATAATTTAATCATCTTTCTATATTGTATGCTACCTACTGGTCTGGAACCAGGTGTAGAATCTGCCTTTATATAGATACAGTAGTACCTTGGCCATTTCAACACATGTCCATCGAATAATTAATTAATTAATTAATTAATTTTGAAACATTCATTTCAACATATGGAATAATTTTTAAATATTCACTATTTTTTCCTTCCCAATATTTTTTGATTTGGAAGAAATAATTTTTGCAGATTTCAACATTTCTGAAAATAATATAATTAGTGTCGAACTGGCCAAGGTACTAAGGTATATAAAGTTACTTTCTGAAATTTAGCCAAACTTTCTACTGGATGAACCATTTGCAACCCAGGGTCAAGTATCCTGGGTTCTAGTCTTTTCTTTTTCCAAAATTATTTTTGTTCAAAAATCTCAGTTCTTGATTCCATACATAAAATGGAACTCGAAACCCAGTTCTGGGTCTGGTTTGTAAAAGGTTACACCAAATCGAGCACCCACCCAACAATGGTATATATATATATATATATATATATATATATCTCGTAGTATCTTTTCAGGTTCGAGAGTAATTAAATTATTTTTAGAAATGTCAAATTTATTTTTTTTAAATTACCTATTTGAAATGTTGAAACTTAAGGAAATTACAAAGGAGAGAAATTTTTTCTAAAAAGTGGTCTCATTATGTTAGAGGTTTTAGACCCACAGAACCTACCAAAGAAGACTGCCTATGTTTATTCTCAAATTTCAATATTTTATTTGCTACTAATGTGGATTTTGAGAAACAAAATATTTGTTTGGCACCCAAGATGCTTAAGAATATTTTATTGTAATTGAAGAGGTAATTTCATAAAATTGGCTCTGAAAACAATTCCAACAATCCAGTCCAGTACATTTGTTTAGCTTACTCAGTGGAAACTACTTTCTACTGGGATTGATCTACATGAATATCTTCTTTAATTGTAAGATTAGCAACAATTGATTCCTAGAACTCATTTGATTCAAATTTGAATCACTGTACTTGTGACTGATGACTTTGCATTGCCTTTAGATGTTTCATCATCTACCATCTTTCACCCTTGACTACTTCCTTGTTTACATTACTCTCAACATGTGTAAAAAGATCCAGATATGCTAATTTTTTTAATTGCTCTTTCAAAAGTTAATGTCTCTATAGATGTATTTTCTTTCGCACTTTTATATGCTCCCATTGTGTGCTTTTCATTATATATTTTTTCATTTGGGTTAACTTGTGCTAGAGTATTTAGACTATAGAACCCCAAATCATATTCATAAACTTTTACCCAACCCATTTGTCAACAAATTGATGCATTAAAGATCTGTAATTGGTGAGAAATTTCCAAAGTCTTGGTGTAAGTAGGCATCAATTATGGGCATTTAAAAGGCTCATAAATAATGAATTTGGATTATACTTTTAATATGGGCCCTCTTATATTCACTCATAATCAATCCCTAGTATATGGTAGATCTTGGTGAGGATAGAGGAGCACTAATTTGAATAATGCAACATGGGTCTATTCAAGACTAATTTTAAATATGTCAAAATAATCCCATAAAGTGCATCACCCCATCGTGAAAATTGTGCCTACAAGTTTGCAAAGACCTTCACACATTACTTGTAATTGACTATTAATCCTTCAACTCTAGCCATTGAATTGCACAATGATCACACTCATCCCCCATGCTTTTCTCACCATTAGCTCTTCACACTTTCTTCATTCCTAGCTCATTGTGAATGTTGGAGCTTTTTGCAACAATTTTTTGAATGATCTCACTCAATTGGAATGAAAATTTAAAATGGATTGTGCAACCAACAAGATGTGTGCCACTTTTGTACCTCCTCATTGAAGCTTTCATTTTCCAATTGTTTTTGCCATGTTGAAGTTGCATATCAATGGTGTGATTTCCACAAAATAGGGCTCAATAGGCATTTGTTGGTGAAGGTTCATTCATAGCATGGAATGCATTGCTTTGTTTAACACAATACCTAGCAAACATTAATTCATCAAAAAAAAAACAATTCAACCTTCTCATCTAACTTCACACACTTGATGAGTTCCTTCTCATTTTTTTCAATAACTTTTCAATCTTTCAATGACAACATCTATTTCCAATGTTTCTAATCACTAATCCATGTTTCCTTATGAGCTAATTTCTACTCAAGTGTGCACACATAAGCATCAAAGGTCATCATAATGGATTTTGAGTGATATATGAAAGGTTTTCTTGTTGAAACCCAATGCATGGGCTAGCATGGGGTTTTAGGCATAGACAAAAAATGAGCGATATGTCTTGGTGGCAGATTATGAAAATTGTTCAGAAGAATTTCTGAATTTATTTCCATAATAGTTTCATTTTCAATTGCTTTGGCTATGGCTTGATGCCAAAACACAAGAAAACAAAAGGATTCAGGTTATTCTAATTTTAAAAACTAGGGTATCTACTATCCATTAGATCATTGGCCTTATTATCTGATATTTGGTGAAGTTTAGAATCTATTTATTTAGCCTTTTTTCTCAAAAGATATGATATAAAAAGAATACCCAAAATACTTACATGGGGAATACCTGAATGGCAACACAAAATGCTTATCTTTTGGAACTCAGTTTCAATTCTAAGACCCATGTTGAATACAAAGGAATGAAACATCAACTAAGAGTGCATCAATATTTAAGAACTAGAAGATTGACTAGATGTGATGAGGACTATGCAAATGAGAAACAAAAACATAAAATGCTGTTGTAACATATAACCATCAGCATTTTATGTACACAAATGTAAAGTAGAAATTGTATCTGATTGACAAAACATGTAATATAAACATATGAGAGTTGTTGATTACAACAACATAAGTTGTAACCAAAGATATAAAATTGGGTAAATATAAAAGTAGCAAATAGCTTTGGCAATCAAAGTGTTTCTCTTGTAGAAAAATGAAAGAATGAAAGAAATCAAGGGTATTGAAGAAAGAAAGGAAAATTTAGCATGATCAAGAAACCAAAAGCAATTGTGATTTCAAAGACAATCAACATTATAGATTATTACCATAAATCTTTGACATTAATTAAAATTGGTGTAATTTTGAGCTTTTTTTCTTCACACATATATACAACTTCTTTTTCCAACCTATGAGGTTGCCTTTCATAATTTTCAAAAATTACTTTTTGAAATATTAAAAATTTAGGATTCATGATTGACAAAGGATCACAATATTTTTTATATAGAGCTTTGTTTGTCCAATGATATAGCATGATTTTACATTCACATCATTTCTAACCATGTTTCAAATGCATTGTGTTAAACCAAACACCCATGGAATTAACTCCCGGACTCCCGGATTTTCACCGACCTGGCCCGTCGTGGGGGGTGCCGGGCCGGGTCCGTCACAGAAGACCGGCCAGCTCTCTGGTCCTCTACACTGGTGGAAAGAGCACGGCCGTTTTCTGGTTCTCAGCATGGGCGGTGCAGGCACGGCCATTCTCTAGTTCCTAACACGGGCAATGCAGGCATGGCCGTTCTTTAGTTCCAGCACGGGCGGAGCGTGGCCTGGAGGAGGAGCGCTGCGCTGCTGCAGGCGAGAGAAGTGGAGGTGGACAGAGGAGAGAAGAGAAGAGAGATGTTGATTGGAGTTGATTGAGATTCTTTCACGGGCACCCACTAGTTGGAACTGGAACGCAATTTCTTCAAAAAATAAAAATGGTCTGGTTTTATTTCTTCAAACCACTTAAGAATTGGGCCTGGTTCCAATTCTTTGTAAAAGAAACAAAAAAAAGTACCTTGGAGTTGCCGGCCAGTTCTCTAACCTCTCCTAACCCCAATTTTGGTTCCTATATGTTTCCACACATTGGACCTAGGTCTAGTTAGGTTCCAAGTAACCAGAACCGACAATGGCTACCCGCACAACACCAATATTGACCTTACTTTTATTTTGTTATGTACATAATTGCACTCCAGACTACCTCATTACTGTATAGATAACAATTCGGACTCCTCACCTATAAGGTAAACTGGCCCATCATCGATCACCTGCCTATGACCAAACACTTATTTGTATCATAACCATATGTGCTTCATTTTGAGTGATTTAAAATGTTATAGGAGCATTACCTCAAGGTCAAGAAATCATCTTTGAAGTGCAAAGGAAAAAAAATTATGAAAAAAATAACAAGAAGAAAAATAAACTTTCCAAGTTACAAAATGTGTTTTTTTTTCATTTTTTTTCGTTGGACTATAATAGCAACAAAGCAACATACAAGGAATTTTTGGAGTGTTTGAAAATCAGCCTGGTAATGTTTGATGGTTTGATTTTTTGAGCTCTTCACCCCTCTACTTTGGGGGTTTGTAACTTTGTTATTTCCATTTCATTATTGATGATTTTTTGTGCATCAAATGCACCAATAAAAGGGTTCAAGTTTTGTTTGGACATCAGAAACAACGAAGCCTTTCCCTTGAATCTGGCCTGCCTTGAGTCCTTAAGTGTTTGATCACCAATCGGTTTACCTGATTAAAAATGGAATCAGGCCAAAAGATTGAAAACTAATGAAATAAAATGTCATGCATTAGAGTTGATTAGATCTGAACCTCCCGAGTCGAGCTGCCCAAAATCTCCTCTATGAAAATTACTAAACCCTGGAGTAGGCATAAGCCACCACATATCTTGGAAATGTAATGGGTGCCTAACGCCTAACTTATACCTATATATATACACACACATATTTACATTTGGCAATTTTTTTTAAAAATTTACAATTTGATATTATACTAAATAATGAAGATAGTGTGCTTGAGTGATTATTTCAAAATTTCAGCATAGGAGGTAAATATATTTTTAAAACTTGGGCTTTGCATTGCTGCGCACTATCAGCAACCATCAACTTTTTTTCTTCTTCTTATGTTTTCATATGGTTTTCAATGGTTCATTATTATTTATGTTCATGTCAAATTTAATTTTAACTAATATAAATATCATGGACATGATGAAAAAGCACATGTTAATTTGTCTTTCCATATTCATGTTGGTTGGTAAGGAAAAAGAAATGAGAAAATAATTAGAAAAAGAGTGAAATAGTTATAAGCATAGAAAATAGTCATTAGGGAAAAAGTGAGGTATTTAAGCTTAAAAATGAGATAGTTATCTTTGGAAGTGTCTAGGGACAACCCCATGAAGAATTATGTTAAATCAATTGTTTAAAGGACGACCATACAGAATATTATGCAAAACTTTTCATATACCAATTTCTTGAAATTTCTTGTGACTAAAATTTTAATTACTTTTAATATTCAAGCTCTCACATACAATGATTATTTTTTTCAATTTTTTTATGTCATGCAATAGGTCTAAGATAAAAATCGTCCATAAAAAGGTTCAGTCAAATTTGATTTCAAATGAATCATGAAAATAAGAAAAATCTAAGCATCCATTTCTATATTGTTGGCTATCTACAGCAGAACTGATATAAAAATCTTGCAATTTTTCTAATTTCTTTTTCAAATTTTAGTGATAAAGAACCTGAAAAATCATGTTTTTTGAACGTTTTTTAATGGAAAAATCTTACCCATTAAAAAAAGGATTGCTTGGTAATATTTTTCTAAAGGACTACTAGATAATAAATGACAAATGCAGATTAATGTTTAGACTAATGTTGTTTGGTTCTCACTTTTGTGAGACCATCTGTTCTAGTTTTCTCCTATAGTTTTTAAAATCATTTTGATTATTTCCCTAAAAAAAAAACCCTCTGAGAATTGACCAAGGTATCACGATTTTTACTTTAAAAAATCTCAGCCAGTTCTCAAAATTGCCTGTGACAAATAAAAGTAGTTGGTTATTTCAAAAGATGCCCACAAACCAGTTATTTAGCTACCTTCCAATTACATAAGAAAAAGAAGAGAGGAGTCAGGATGACTCATGAAGGGAGACAAAAGATGATGAGTCATTCATTGAGCTCCAGGATTTGTGGTTGATGAGGGTTTAGGGTTTGGGGAGGACTCATTTGGAGGGGAGGAAGGATTGTGAGAGGAGAAAACATACATTAGGATTCTCACCCAAAATAAAAGGGGGGGGGGAGCTTCTATTTTTATTGAGGAATGACATTTGAAAACTTTGATGTGAATGTGAGTTAAAATTAGTTCTAATTCTAATTGCATATCTTTAATCCCTAATCCTTATATATGAACATAACCAATTCTTGGAGTTAAATTGCTAATGTGTCAATTTTTTATTTATCTAGATATGGGCAGTCCAGGGAGAGTACACATACACATAGCCTCATACACATAACTTCTGTTTAGACATTTTCAAGCTTCAGATCAGCCTTTCTCTATAAACATGGACTACAGTAGTAGTCCATGTTTATGGATAAGGATTAGGCACAGCTTCAGCACATGTCTCTTGAAGAACTAATTAATTTTTAATATCACAATTCAAAGAAAAAAAATGTAAAGTATTGAAAAAAAGATTCTTCATTTTCAATTAAAAAAATTATTTGAGGAAAATAAAATTTGAAAATTTCAGAATTTTTTAAATTAATATAATGTGTGCTGAAGCCACTATTTGTACTACTACATATATATATACTTAGACTATGGAGAATCTAGACCCCTAAGACCACTTGAGTGAGAACCAGATGTAACTTTGATTACATGAATAATAACCCTAATAGGGTAGACCGGCCATCATCGATCGCCTGCCTATGACCAAACATTTTGGCAGATCTTTCTCAATTCTTCCTCATTTTGAGTGATTTAAAATGTTATTGGAGTGCCTTCTCAAGCTTTACAAATGATCTTTGAAATGCAAAGCCAAGGGACAAGCCCAATAGGTTTTTTCGAATTGCAAAACATGTTTTTTTTCTTTTTTCTTAGATTTGACCCCCTTCTACTTTCAAACCTCATAACTTTCTTATTTCATATTATTTTTAAACTACTCAAAATGCTATAGGGGTGCCACCAAAAGTTTTACAAATCATTTTTGCACTCTAATAGCAACAAAGCAACATACAAAGATTTGTTTTTTTTTCAGTGTTCAGTGGTTTGTGTTATTTGAACTCTTGACCCCCTTTACTTTGGGGGGCTGTAACTTTCTCATTTCTGATCCACTTTCAACAATTGTTAGTGTGTCAGCTGCACCAAGTGGAGGGGTTCAAGTTTTTGTGGACACCAGAAACAAGGGAGCCCTCCCCTTGGATCTGGCCTGCCCTGAGCTCTTGAGTGTTTGGTCACCGGCCAATCCCTAGCTCCTCTCCTTGAGCAAGGCTTCGTCTTCCTCAATAATTATTTTTCACTTGGGAAGTCCATTCCTTTGCTTGTGGGGACTCTGGGGTGCAAGAGAGGACACTAAATCAGCAATGGGGTCCTTATTGCCTTGTTGTGGGCAAAAGTACTCTCCCTGTTTCTTTTTTTCCTGACTGGTCTTTTGCCCGTGTGAGATGTGTCTTGAGGTGTCAAGACACATTTTGGTGCTGCCCATTGCACACTTTGGGCTCTGGTACGCACATCTTGGACCTGTAATTGGCACTAGAATGGGCCCTTAGTGTCATTAGAGGTCCCATTCTAGTGTCCATTACAGGTCCAAGATGGGCATAAAAGGACCTAAAGTGTTTACTGGGCATCATCCATCTTTTTTGCGAAACAGATGGATAGGGCCAAGGGCAGACAATGAAAAAAGAAGAAGGGCTCATTACTGATTTAATGTTTTCGGGTTGCCTTGGGTCAATACGGCAAAGAGTTGATTAGAGAAAAACAACTCAAAATATGAAATAAAGTGAAAAGAGCTTCTATTAAGGTCCAAAGGCATAATTATGTAACTAATTGGTAGTTGATTAAAAGAGAAACAAAAAATATATATTATTGAAGATAGTTTTATTAAAGGTCCAAAAGACTAATTCTTTTCTAATTAGCTACTTAATTAGAACCTAAAGAGTTGATTAAAAGAAAAAACAACTCAAATTATGATACAAATTCAAGAGAGCTTTTATTTATGTCTGAAGCAGTGTTTTTTTTTGGGGGGGGGGGGGGGGGGGGATTTTCACACCACAACAGCAAAAGAAAATCCAGTGCAAAGTGTTAGGAGTGAGTTTTTGGGAAAAATGTGCAAAAGTCGCCATATTTTTGAAATGTGTTCTTGGAGGTTGCCAAAACAAAGCGAGATCCTTAATAAAATGTCTATTTTGCTGGCTGACCTTTAGCCAAATTTGGCTCATTCCTCTTGTCCATGATTGCCTACTTGACAAAAGTGAAAAGAAAAACCATGGTTGGAACCATTGATTTTCTTCTTCTTCTTTTTTCAATTTTGTCATGTTGCTCAAGTGGCAATAATCCATAAGTATGTTTAGCTAAATTTGGCGATACTAAAAATTATGAAAGTAAAAAATATTAATCACCTGTTCAAATCAAAGGCAATTGTGGCGATTTTGGCTAGTTAAAAAAATTAAATGGCGAAATCCCCCCCACCCCGCCTAAAAGTAAATTTGGGACAGCTTCTTCTTTCAAAAACAATTCGTAAAATGTCGAAAATTCGACACAGAAAAAATTTACTTGACTCCGAAGGCCTAATTAATTGTATTTTAATTGGATAATTAGGACCTATTAACCACCCCGGCTAAAAAACTAAGTTTAGGGCAGGGCTCCAAAGGTGAGCTTTCGGCCTATGCGTCGTCATTGCCGTGTGCGCTCGTGTTCTTCGCAGATTTTCGTCCTCTTCGAGGCGAGAGAGAGAGTGTGCGTGTGTGTGTGTTTTTCTGTACGAATCTTGTGGCCCGAGAAGTCGACGGGGAATGGGGGAAGTGGATGGATTAGCACACCATGCAGGCCCGCGCATCTACAGTTGTTGCAATTGCCGCTGTCATGTCTCGGACCACGACGACATTATTTCCAAATGCTTTCAGGTGCTGCTTCTTCTTTTTCTTCTTCTTCTTCTTCTTCTTCGTCTCTTTGCTTTGGTTGTTGATTCTTGTTTCTACTTACTGGGAGAAAAAATAAAATCATGTGTGTATGGACGGGGAGTTGTTGTGCGGGTGCGTGTGCGTGTTTGTTTGTTTGTCGTTCATATTGTGTATGCTTTGGGATGGATTCGGCTCGTTGCTCAATTTTGGATTCGGTGGGGCGAGATGGACAACAAGGAGTTTTGTTATGGATTTCTGCGCAAGGTTGTTAGTTAGGGTACGCAATTTTCTGCCAGGAACCAAGGGAAGAAGAAGAAGGAGCGAGAAGCAACAATTGAGAATGAATCGCAGGTCTCATAGACCTTGTGAACCCTCATGAGACTAAATAGGCTGCTGACAAAAGCGCCTTAGGAGACACTGCAGAATTTCACCACCATCGGAATCCAAGCAAGCAGCAAGAACATCATAGACATAGCTGAAAGATCAGATTCAGACATGGGATTCATCACACAGTGGAGTGCTACTGCTGTTTCCTTATTTGCACTTTAAGTGCTGTGTTGAAATTCTGCTGTTCACCATGGCATCTTCAAGGCCAAGAACCTGCTGCATAAGAATTGAATTCTCTCACAGCTTTTATCTCAATTTTGCTGCACTATGACATGCTTTTTTCTGTTAAAGTCCTTTGGAGCCATACATACGGCAGTTTCAATGCCAGTGTTCTATAAGGAGCAGGTGTAGTTGTGAGCATCAGCATCTGTTTGAGTCTATTTCAGGTCTGATGGTAGGATTTACTAAAGAAATGGATCTGTCTGAGATCCAGATCCATTTCAGGTGACATCACAATCTGTGCATGGATTATCAGGTTGTCTTCTGAGACAGAAAAATTTGCATTGTCTGTGTTGTTACAGGGAAGGAATGGCAGAGCTTACCTAGTTGCAAACGTGGTGAATGTATCTGTTGGACCCAAGGAAGACCGCCATCTCATGACAGGTATGCACACAGTGGCAGACATCCACTGTTTCCAGTGCCAAGAGGTGCTTGGTTGGAAATACGAGAAGGCTTTTGAGGAGTCTCAGAAGTATAAGGAAGGCAAATTCATCCTTGAGAAAGCAAAGGTTATGAAGGAGAACTGGTGACAGGTCTTGCTGCGTCTATCCATCGAGCTTGGTAAATTGATATAGTAGATGCACAAATAAGCTGTTCTTAGGCAATCACCACTGTCTGCAGTTGACCTGGTTTGAAAAGATGCTGTTGACACAAGTATGGGGATGCAAGTGTTGTTGCTTCGGCTTGTCATGCAACCACATACACTGAATTTGTATGCCAATGTGTTTCACATTGATTTGTACAGTAGTCCTCGCAGGAGGCTCCACTTGTGGTGCTTTATGCCTTCTGGATGTAATGTAGAATTTCTGATAGTGTATCTGCCACAGTTGTCAATAGCTAAAATTCCAGCTGAACGGGTTCAGTGTCAAAATCTCTGTAATGAAAAGTCAAAAAAATTATTTGCCAGTATGAAGTCTAGTGCCTTGCCTAGTCTTGTCTGTCTCATCAGTGAATGTAGAAAATACTGTGTGAGATAAGATAATTGGAAAATCCAGTCTCATCACAGGTTGCTGAAATGCAGATGAGTTGCAGTATTGTGATCACATGCTTCAGCCAGCAGGAGGGTTGCCAGTATATATGAGAATAGACAGACATCTAGTATATTACAACGAGATGTATCAGCATTGAGGAAGCTTGCCAGGTTGACATTTCTCTTACAGCCTCACCATCAAGCTAGCAAGAGTGGTGGTGAGACAGATCCACACAGAGAGACAGATCTGTTGCAATTGCAGTGAATTTTCCAATCAAGTAGTTAGTTCAGAGCAGTTGTCATGCCTTTGCAGATGTAGGTCAATCAATCCAGCTTGCAGCATTGACAAGTTGTTCAAGCCTCAAGAGAGGTGATGACTAACAGTGTGCCCAAAAGTACTGGGTTTCCAAAGACACACAAACTATTTGACAGAGACAAACACATTGCCACACTTTCAATGGGGGTGGTGCCAAATGTACAAACAAGAAGGCAAGGTTGAAAGAGAAAGAGATCAACTCCAGGAAGATGAAACAAGTGAGTGCTAGTTGATGCACACCTGTATGGGAAATTGATGTCGTTGTTGGTATAAGAAGCAATAATTTCAGCCATCTCATCTGTGCTCATTGAGAGTCATAGATGACCCAGTTCTAGGAGCTTCCATCACATGGATGCTATGTCCTTGAGATTCCTGGCAGCCTTTACTGTTTGCCTTTTGCTCATCTCCTAAAAGCCCATTTTGTCAATTTGTGGTTTTTGTCACAGGATTGATGTTTGATGATACATTTTGTTTCTGATTCCAGTTCGCCCATCATGGCTCACATTGCGCAGCAGCAGCAGAGTTATCCTTCTGATCACGGAATTCAGAAAAGACCCAGAGGAAGGAGTGCACAGAAATCACGGAACTCAGAAAAGGCGAAGAGGAAGAAGAGCACGGAACTCTTAAGGCAGAGAAAGAGTCACCCGTGGGTGGTGCCAACAGCCGCCTCGGCGGCCACAGGAGGAGTGTCTGAAACCGTTGCCGTCCGTGTGAGTGGATCTGTAGGATCGGACCGAGAGATGGGCGACAGGTAGCATCACTGGTGGTGGAGATGAAATCCGGTGCGAAGACGAAGAAGAAGGGTGTTGTGGGCACCCGGGTAAGAAGAGGAGTAGGAGAAACGGACTCTTTTTGTTTTCAGCTTTTGTCGTCTGAGTGAGGATACTCCTGTTGCACACACACAGTGGGTAGGTGCGTGGGTGGGTGCAATCTGCATTTCTCTTCTTCTCTCCTGAATTGCGCAATACGCCCAGGCTTGTGTGCGTGTGTGTCTCAGGAGAGATTTGAGTGTGGAGATTTGCGGAGTGGGGATATTGAGAGTCGTCTGTCGTCGTCGTCATGGCGAGATTGTGGTGCTTGCAACAAGGTGCACATGTGAGTGTGGGGTGTGGTGGTGCGGGAGCAGCAGCATCTGTAAGAAATGCTTCGTCTTCTTCTCGTCGCGGTGGTGGCGGTGCGGCTGGGTTTGCGGCATTTCCAATTCGCAGAGGCCACCTTTTTTCTGGTGGACAGGTCTTCTTGAGACGGAAGGAAGTCGGGGGACGACGACAGCGCCTGCTCGTGCTTGTCGCTTCATTACGTCCCAGCGATGTGGAAACAGGCGGCGATGTGCAGTGGCCAGGCTCGACGGAGCAGCAGGAGGATCACAATTCCTATCTCAGCATGTGGAAACGAGCCAGAGCACGACAGGAACAAGAGCGTGTTCGGGAAGCGCGCGAGCAGAAGTCTTCTGCGACATTGGGTCGTGACGTACTTGACCTGCCATCCCAACAAGAGACTGATCAAGCTCGCAGAGAACAACAATTTGCCGAAATTCTTAAGGTGAGTAGTGGTATTTACTCTCTTCAGACTTTTCTCACAAATTGCGGCCTATTGGGTGGGTGGACAAATCCCTCCTTTCTTCCAAGATTATATCGCAAAGCAAATTCAGTGGTTTGGGAGATCCCCATTTTTTTATTGTTAGGGTTACATGGGGTAGAGAGCAATGCAAATTCAGTGATTTTCCCAGCAGAAATGTGGTTGCAGAGGGTCTCGAGAGAAGGACCCTAAATGTCAGATTCCTTCTCCTCACTTTGTGTGTAGGTGCCAGCAGAGGAGAGGGACAGAGCTGAGAAACTCCAAGTGGTGACCCGAGCAGCAGCAGCACTAGCAGCTGCACAGGCATTACTCGCAGACCAACAAGCTACACCTGCACCAGCACCAGCTAGGGCAAGAAGCACATTCACAGCAGGCGGCTTGCGCAAATGGGTTCCCACATCTTCTGTAGAAGTGAACCCCCCTGCTCTTCTTCAACACAGACCATCATCATCAGCAGATTCTGCAGCTGGAGCATCTTTTGCAACAGGATTGACACTTGGTTCACAGGCAACTCCAGGCCCTGATTTCTGGTCATGGACTCCACCACCTGATGGAAAGACGGCATACGATACACCACAAAGAGCTGAAGTGGGATTCCCAAAGGTCCCAATGCCAGAATTGCTTGAAAAGGAGAAGCTTCAGGAGAGTCTTACACTTCCACTAGAGAGAAATGCAAGCAAGATGGAAGAAGGATTGCCTCTTGCCTTTCAAAGTAAGGCTACCCCATCACTACCACCTCTTCAATCTCTGTTGGAAGTGGAGAAGGAGAAGGTTGGGGAGCAGGAGCTGCAGGAGAAGCCTGTATTTAAGATGCCTGAGCTTGACACTGAAACTGTTACTGCAGTGAGACAAGGGATACAAAGTTCAGGACAGGAGACCACTGGCGTGCATCCTGATGGATCTCGATGGTGGCAAGAAAAAGGCACAGAGTACCAAGCTAATGGGGTGATCTGCAACTGGACTGTCAGAAGAGGGGTGAGTGCTGATGAAAGTGTGGAATGGGAGGAGAAGTTTTGGGATGCTGCTGATTCCTATGACTATAAGGAGCTTGGAGCAGAGAAGTCAGGTCGGGATTCCAAAGGGGGTGTGTGGCGGGAATTGTGGCAAGAGGCTATGTGGCAGGTCTGTCCTCTGCTCTCAACTAGCAGGTGCTCTTAGTGGCTGTGCAAAAACGAGCAAAATGCAAAACAGAATTCTCTTTTAAATGCTGCACCAGTTGTGGAGTTTGCCTTCAACAGTTCTTTAATATGACATGCACAACAAGGAAGTCATCATAGCATTTGAGCCTAGTTCAGTTCTCAAATTCCCTCCTGAGCTGTAGTTTCTTTAGCAACTAGACAATGTGTGCTATTTGAGGAATGTTTCAAACACTTCCGTGATCTTTTTCTGGATGCTTGACAGGATTCCACAACTGGCCTCTTGCATATGGAGAAAAGCGCAGATAAGTGGGCAAAGAATGGGGTAGGAGGAGAATGGCATGAAAAGTGGAAGGAACATTATGATGCCTCAGGTCGTGCAGAAAAGTGGGCTGACAAGTGGAGCCAAGTTGACCCCAACACACCCTTGGAACCTGGCCATGCCCATGTCTGGCATGAAAGGTGAGTCCTCAGATGCTTCCATGAGTTACAAACATCTGGCACAAGGCTTGTGCATTCTTTTTGTCTCAGATGCATGATTATCTTTGTTGCGGTGAACCCCTCTTGTTATTCTTATCCACTGGGTATGAAGAATGGCAGCAGGGTCTGTAAAGAAACAATGGTGAGGCCAGTTATGAACTGAAAGTCCTCATCTATTATGCAGGTGGGGTGAGGAGTATGATGGGAAAGGAGCATCTATGAAGTACACAGACAAATGGGCGGAACGATCTGAGTATGGAGGTGGTTGGACAAAGTGGGGGGACAAATGGGATGAGCGATTCGATCAGCAGGGGTGTGGAAAAAAGCAGGGAGAGACTTGGTGGGAAGGCCAACAAGGTGAGCGCTGGAACAGAACTTGGGGTGAAGGCCACAATGGAACCGGGTGGGTGCACAAGTATGGCAAGAGTAGCAGTGGTGAGCATTGGGATACTCATGAGCAGCAGGACACATGGTATGAAAGGCAACCTCACTATGGATTTCGGGAATGCTTTGACAGCTCTCTTGAGCTCAGACGAGTAGGAAAGAAGAAAAGGAAGAAGCTGTAGATATATTGCTGGGCTACCTGGGGTAAATTGCCCTTTGGACGATCATTGAACATAGAGGGCATTAAATTGGGCAATTTTCTCATCACTGAACACTGAAATTGCAGATGCCTGTAGTTCTCAATTGGATACATGCATGATGACAAGCACTCTCCACCCAACTGTAGTTTAGAAAAACCCAAATTGTTCAGTCCGGGGTTTGATCCAAACCCATTATCCTGAAATTTGCAGGTCCCTAGATTTTAATCACAAAGAGCACTCCATGTCCACCTTTTCCCTGACACATCATGTGCTCGAATATTCACAACAAAGGAAATGTGATCTCATGTTTTATGCTCGTGCTCAATGTAAGTACCCCATCACCTCATTAGAGTAATTCTGAGTGTTATAATACCCAACCCAATGGGTGCTTTCAAAAGTTTAAAGCACTTGTGAAGAGGACATGAGAAAAAAAAAAACACTGATTTTATAAAATGTTCATGTTGTTTGATTTGAAATTTAATATATCTAATAAAATTTCAAATCAAAAAAAAATCTATTCATTACTTTATTGTTCAATTTATTTTTATTGTAACAAAGAACTTTGCTTTATACATCAACTACATTGCACCCCATTGATACCTGGTACAAGACTTTAAAAATTCATACCTATTGAAAATTCAAATACACCTTTAAAATATTCAAATTACACAATTTTTCAATAATGAGCAGTTTTTTGTGTGTGACTTGTTTCTTATCACCTAAAATCTTATACCAATCAACAAGTGGGTTTTAAGAAAATTATGGAGTCCTTTGCACAATGGACATTATTATGATACGAGAGTTTTATGCACATTCAAAAATCCTGAACCCAAACCAAATTTTTACATTAATTGAAAATTCTAATTCCTCGACACTCATACTAATTATTTAGTAAAACGTTTTATGACTATCATGATTTTCGCACAGTCATAAAACAAAAATCCACTGCAAAAGTGTACAAAGGTTTTTTTTTTAAAATAAAAAAGTGTGCAAAAGTCGTCATATTTTGATGAAAAAAAGGTCAGAAGTCACCATATTTAGACAATGAGTTCCTGAAGGTCGCTGGGAACGTAACAAAAAATTCTACTTTGCTGGCTGACCACGAGGCAAATTTGACTCATGACACTTGCTTGGGGAGGATGATCGCCAGTCCACTTCCTTGACAAAATTGAAACAAAAAAACCCTAAAACATTTTTGCATTGTCTTTACATGATGACCCGCAACACATGGTGTTTGAACACATATTGTAACCTGAGGATTAATATAAAAAAAGCATTTACCCCTTTTTTTCTTAATTATGTGAGGTTGGTGGTTTGGCAATCATACACAAGAGGACTTAGCTATAAGTATTTTGGCGACCAGCTAGAACCTATTGTCTAAATTTGGTGATTTCACAGACAAATCCTCAAAATGTGATGATTGTAGGGTCATTTAAGAGAGAAGGAATCATTTGAATGAGTCATAACCCCTATTTTATGTTGTCAAGTGGAAAAAAGTTGCCCAAAAAAACTATGATTCTAACACAGTTTTTCAAAATAAATATGTTTCTGAATCGTGGTTGTATGAAACTGAATTTCTCTATTAAAAAATTGATTTTTTATTTTCATTGATTATCCAATGACAAACTTACACAAAAATCTGTTAATTCCCTATAAAAAAAAGATGAACCCGCTCTTGGTGCCAATGTAATCATCAAAGGCTCCTCAATGGTATCAAGAGCACCATCCCCAATTTCCTTAATATTTTTTTTAAAAAATTCTATTGAATTATCAGTGATGAAAATACTCAAAGTTTAATAATTCCTCCATCGCAATTGTAAACATAACCAAATCAGCTCAATGCACCCTTATTCATCTACCACTTTCCAATTGGTACCAAGAAGCCATGTGGTTTAGTAAACCTCTACATCACAACACAAAGAAACAAGGGGTGTGTCACACTGTGGCCTTGCCATTTACATTTAAAAAGTATCAAGGCAAAAGAAGAATTATGGAAACTCAAATATATTATTTCACCATGCAAAAATATAATCTTCAAAAAATCCTCTAAAAGAAACCAAAATCCTTCAAGAAATTATTATAACTTTGTCACTACTCTCAAGTTTCAACACAAGCCAAAATATCACATTTCAAAAACCGTCATATAAAAATAGACCTATTATTACCTAGGGGCCAAAATCCCTTAAGCTACTATATTCTATGATGAATGTAAACACAACATCCTTCTCTTGGTAGGCAAGGCCAACAAACAAACAACCTTTCCTTGATATATAATAGAATATTGCCAAGAATCCATAGTCTTTTTCTTTTGAATTTTGTGATATAGCCAACATGTTGAATTGTGATCATCCACAAGAAGATTTAGCCAAATTTGGTTGTAATTCAGATATGAAAATAAAAAAACATTTAAGCATCATTGTGGCACATTGATGGCCACAACTTTTTAGATTTTTTTTTGCTAAAAACAGTAAACAGTTAAAATGTGACAACTAACTGCCCAGGGATCAAAATCTGTGTCTAAAATATGGCAACTTTCCTCAAATTTTCCCATTTTTTCCTCAAAAAGAGCTGAATTTTTTCAAAATATTAATGTGAGATAGATTATTACCATTTCCATTTCTGGAAAAGCCAAGATGCGAAAATTCGCCAAAAAAAAAAAAACCCCCTGGCTGGAACCTTACTTATTATAGAAATTTGGCAAATTGGGGAGGATATTCTTGATTATTCCTTTATATTGCTCAAAATCAAATCAGTTATATAAGAAAATTGGAAAAAATTTGCCCAAAAAAGTAAATCACTGGGAAACAGATGCCTGTGCGCACAATTTGTGCAGCCAGTTGGAATAAAACGATAAAGTGGCTAAAAATTATGAGGCATTAAATTGGCCCACTTTTCTTTCCCACAAAAAGGTACAAAAAAGTACTCTACACACGGTGTAGCCTCCCAGCAAAATCCAAAATTTTCAATGCTCGAAAAGTGTGTCCATGATTGGCGAATTATGTCCAAATTTTCATGTGCCAACCGAAGTTGCTTAAGATTCTACTCCATTGCAATGAAACATGTAACTTTTTTGGGGTGCATTTGTCCTTTTGTTGTAATATCCATCTTTCAAGAGGGTGACTAGTGATTGAGGATTTGCTTTAAAGGGTTGCATGGTATACACATCTCCACCGAACCTTCGGATCACACAAGTTGTTTCAAACTTATGGCAACAGTTGTTGCCTGAACTTTTAACATCCAGTATCAATTATTCCAAATGAACTCTCATGCAAAAATCATCACATGTCATAAGAAATGCATGCTCAATAGGTATCCTGGATATCACAAGAGCTTGGCGGGATGCTTCATATCCTATCCAAAAGAACCTTCATCCCATGTCTCTAATGCTAAATTGCATAGTAAACTCTATACAATTCTACAGGATTGGTAAGACATGGTTTGTCCCCACTCTCCCATTATGGGAGCACCTTGTCCTTGGGCCTCACACCATGCTTACCTAGTTCAGTACCAGGGTTATTTTTTGGCCAATTTTGTGAAGTGGCCCAATCGGTGATCACCCACCAGAAGATTTAGCCAAATTTGGCTATAGATCAGATATGAAAGTAGAAAAATTTAAGAAACTTTTTATATTTTCGTTACATACTGGATTTCTAGACTAGAAATCTGGCTATTTAAAATGTATTTTTGTTGGTCACCTTTTTCACAAAATCCATTGTATGGGTCCAAATCATTTTTTTCAGGTTGAGAAGTGTGAAAATTCGCCCAAAAAATGTGAATAAGGGTCGGAAAAATTGCTTTGCTAAAACTCATTACCACCTAATGGATTGGTAGCTCACCCCATTTCTATGTGAAAAGGGTGCAGTATCAAAAGGACCATAATAGGTAGGGTGTTCTTAGGAAAAGTTATTAGTCCAGGCCAAAAATAGGGGCAGCCAATTATAGGAATAGAATTTCCATGCAACCAACAAGAAGTTGTGCCATGGAGTGAAAGGTCTTCCCTTTTTTTTTGTGACTTCGGGGGAGGGGGACTTTCCACTCGGAGAGTGGACTTTTCATGAAAGGTTGTTTTGTTTCATTTTGTTTTCTATGTGGGGGAGGGAGGGTCAAAGCAAAGAGTTCCAAAGTCTCAACATGTTCCCCAAAGAGTTCTCAATAGCACTTCACTTTTATCCCACATGCTTTAATAAATGTTGTCCTCCTTTCACTTCTATAGGTGGGCCAAAGGGTAAGAACTCTATACTTCAAAACAGAACCTTCTACTTGGAGGAGCCACCATCGTTTCATTTTTATTTTTTTGAGTGATGGGCCAATCAAATTGACTCATTGCAAAAAACAAAACAAAACAAAACATTGAACTTGGGAGGACCTCATCTAATTAATGCAATGCACAATAAGTATGGCACAATAGGGTATGAAAATAGGCAGCCCTGAAAGTTTTGATTTTGAAGTATGTAAAATGAGGTACTGAAACTCCTCTCCTATTCAATACTAGTGAAAAAAACAACGATGGAGGCACTCAGGAAAAAGGAAAGACAAGATGGAACTCCTGCTACACACAACTGTTGAAAATTTTATCTATGGATGTGGAGAAATGGAAAGAGAAAATCTTTAATACATGATGAATGCTTGGCAGAAGGTTGACAAGTTAGGGGATGATTGTGCATCATGAAGAATTATAGAGTCGAAAGTCCAATTTTTATTCTTTTTTTTTTGTATATGATTGTTTGCAAGTTAAGTGTGTTTGATGTTTGTGATTGAATGAAGCGATGTTGCTAAGCTAATTTTGGTGATGGAATGGTTTTCAAGTTGCATTGTTGTTGCATTTGGATGGGGTGAATGTAGATTCACAAAGTTAGGTGATGGTTGGTTCTGGAGATTTTGATGGAGTGGATGGATGGTGGCTCTGGTGATTCTATAAGTTGGAGGTTCTTATAGGATAAGGTAGTAGTTGAGGCAAATGAGCTAAGTTTTTTTTTTGAATGGTAACGGTGCATTTTTTTCAATTTTTATTTTACTATGTGAACAATCAAAGAAGAATGCCCCCATTATTGATTTTCAATATTTGGCCTTGGAACAAGTATTCCACTGTGTTATGTGTTTTAAGGAAGGAATAGAAGATTTAGTGTTAGAGTTTAAGGACTAGTTCAAACGATGTGTTAACAGAATTTGAAGATTTCACAAGAGATCATTGTGACAAGTTCAATTTGTTGTGAGTTTCAATGATTTTGAAAGAAACTGCCTAACAAATAGGGTTTGGAAGAAAATACATGCTTGTTGTAGGCATTCCAAGGAGATGGGGTTCTAAAACATTCATGGGTTTCATAGAAAGAAAATGTTGCAATGTTATATGCTTGGTCTTCTCTGTCCAACTTCAAATGGGAAAGAAATTGTGGGAAAGATAAATCAATTGGGGATTGGGATTTTATTAATAAGTAATGAATTGGGACATTCGTGATCATTAAACAAAATCATGACCGATCTGATCCCTTCAGGTCCAAAGTTTTATGTTGTTTTTTTTTAAAGTGGTAAGTATTGTTAGTTGAAGAATTAGTTATGTTGTGATTATTTCACTAATCTTGGATAATTATATGATCATTTTATTAAAATTTCTTGATTCTATCAGGGAATGTCATAACTAAACCACCCTTCCTTTTTTTGGCGACACTCAATTTACCATCAAAATCAATGGAAAATTTAGTTTAATTTAATTTGGGTCCCATTTATTTCACATCATAAAATAATCATTCCAAGTTATGTGTTTGATGTTTTATTATGTTGAAACTAACCACATTTTAATCATGGGACTTTATGGATAAATCTAATGGGTGGTGAGGAATTTTGAAAAAAAAATGTTAGGTGAATTTTTTTAATTATTTGTTGATGTTTTGTGTTGATAAACACCTTTGAAATGAAGCAATCCCAAAATGAGCACCCCACATTGTTGTTTCAAACATGTGTTTATTTTTAAAATGCCCCATTCCTAAGGGGTTACACTACGTAACAAGTTGGTAGATTTTTTCACAATGTATGTGGAGGAGGGCACCTTAAATTGTTCACTAAAACTTCACATGGATTTTTCTGGAAGACAATCATACAAAAGATTTCCTGATAAGACAAATTCATTATAATTATTTAGTTAGGTTTTTGTGTGAAGGGTAATGTCCAATGTCAAGGGCATTACCAAAAGAAAGGGTTGTGTGAGCTAGTAAACTAATGTGGACAAATGTTTTTTTTTTGTTTCATTTTGTCCCAGTAAGGTGTTTGGTTACCATTTACCCATAGTGGGGGTGTTAGGTGGCATATTTTTTAAAAGACTTGTAGCTCCAATTGGCTATGCAAGTCAAAGCAAGATAAAATGTACGAAAAAAGTAGACATTTGCACTTTAACCTTGCACCTCTTATATAACTATTATAATGTAACATCAAATTAAATGAAAATATGTGTCAAGTAACATTAGTTGGCTTCATTAAGTCTATAAGAATCTAATTTAAAAAAAATTAAAAGCAAATGAACTTTGAAAATAGATAAAATATACATTTGAAATTGACTAAAAATATGTGTTCAAACCTACTTTTTGGTTAGAAAAATTAATGAAATTAATATGTAAAAAGTTAGAAAATGAAGGTCAACATATATTTTTAGCAAGTCATTAAAAAAAATTATTTCTTTTTTGTGAGAACCTACTTGAAACCAAATGCCCACAATGAAAAGTAAACGTCAAAAGCTACTTATATTTTCAAAAACTACTTGTTCCAATTTTGACAAGGTAATCAAGTTGTTCACTTTATCTTGCTTACACCCATGCATAGAGTTTTTGTTTTTCAAATTGGCTATGTTAAGTAGTCAATGTTCAAACTCTGTCATGAACACCTAAAGAATGTTATGAGTTCATGCAACAACAATTTTTCACACTTAAGTTTTATGAAGCTACTAGATGTAAGACAATGTCAAATATGAAGCAACAAACAACCTAACATGATAAATTTTATGGTTACAAACTAATGTGAAAATGTGTTAAGATATGTATTTGGGTCCTATATATTGCTAATATGGGTTTTATCTTGTGGCTACCATCTTTCCACCATTATTGTTTATCAAAGAAACAATTATTACTCATAATGCAATGTGTAAGTAGTTATAAATGATCAATAAACCCTATGAAAAACTACATCTAACTACATCTATGCATTCTATAGTTCAAGATCTCAACATTTTGATAGGCTTGGTGTTTGTAAACTTCACTACATGAACAACAAACTATCCTACAACATGCAGCCAATAATGCATGCCACATCTTTAACTTGTATGGTAGTGTAGAATGGAACATGCAAATCAGGGGTAGTCATAGTATGGTGAATTGCTAGGAAGTAAAGTAAATACATGTATCATAAAGGAAGTGAAGTACCATCTAGTAGTAAGCAAAGCTTGAGCACTAAGAAACTTGAAATCACAAAGAGTAAATTTTACAATACCCAATTTTGGATTCTCCATAGTTCACATGACAAATGTTTGTCTTCAAGGTTGTATGATCATGTATGACAAACACATGTGTGTGTTAATCATAAAAGTCTACCATGCTCCAAACTAGATAGCATGACCTTATATGCAAAAATCAAACTACCAACAATGACAAACTATAGCACACAAATTGTTGAAAAATCGGTTCTCAATATAAAATGCCTTTATTATGTATATGAAATTGAACACAAGGGACTAAGTGACCATATATATCATTTGAAGCACATACCCTTAAAATATATGTGTAAAAGACCTTTAATTTTCAAACCCTTGCACATTTCTAATCCATGGACATTACAACAAAAGGTTCTCCAAATCCTTACCATAGTAGGAGAACTATGTTCGCTTTACTACACATTTGAATTTCATTGTCCATATGTATGCTCAGTCTTTCTAGCATCCCCATACGTAGCTTCACCAAAATAATCCACTCTAGGATATGATGGTTCAAAATTGTGTTAGATTTGGACAATTGCCACATCCTTGTAGTTGGGTTGCAATCATGAGGAAGCAACATGGCCCCTTGGCAATGTTTTTGCATGGTCAATTTGAAAATTTAACAAATTGTTCATCAAGAAGGATGGGGTTTAATATTGGACCACCAAAAGCACCAAAAGCCCCCAAGCCTTCGGGTGCCCCAAATGCACTTGAAGAATAACCAAGTGGCTTGGAAATGTTATTTTTGTTTCGAGAGCCATCCAATAATGTGGGTAGAAAACCCCAATTACATTCGAGAGTTCCTAAGTTGGAAATCACCTTTCTAGTTCACAAATTAAACATGTAGCAACTTTTGAGCATTGTTGTTATACATCTTCCACACATGTAGATTGCATATCTTTAGTCACCATGCTCATGGCTTTTATGATTTGGTTTCTGATATGTAACATATAAAACTTTCCACCATAGTAAAAGGCAACATACTCAATTTTAGTGGTATTAAATTGTTGATGTGAAACCTTTGGTGAACTTTCATAGTACATTGTAGAAATATATGTTTTAGCCAATTTTAGAACATCAACAAAATCATATATGAAGTTCCCATGACCTTGTGCAAATTTGGAGAAACCTTGCACCACTTCAAGAAAGGGAATGACATAAGCAAGGCCCAATAATGTCTCCCCATCACATAACAATTCATAGTTGGTTTTTGTAATTTGAACACTTGCATTATCAATTGCCCTCTTCACAACAAAAGCCTTGTATTCATTCAAGATTCCCTTGGATGGTGACAACATATAAAACCCAATGGGTTTTAATATTTTTTAGAATCTTGTACCCTTTGCATTCCAAAACTTCAATTAATTTAGATGTTTCAAGAGCTCACTTAGGGCTATGGGCGAAAAATTTATACATACTAGCAAGTAATGTTCGAAATTTTGCCACCAATGTTAAACCATTAATAATTTGAATAGCTAGGTTGGTGCAATGTGCCACGTAGTGCACACTATTCACAAAAGGAGCATAATTTTGCACAAATTATGTTGTAACACTAGATTTGATGCTTTGGAATATTGTCATTCCATTTGCCCCACAATAAACAAGTTTGTTTGTCACTTTTGTTTCAGTCAACCCTCCAAACTTAACAAGGTTTTCCACGATCAAGCAAGTCAAATTATCAAATGTGGCTCCATCAATAACACATTGTGGGTTAAGCAAAATTGGAACCCTCCTCCGTTGTTCAACCACATAAGCATGAACTATAACCAAAATTGGTTGTCAAAGGTTGTCATTTCATCATAACTCACCAAAATAAACTATGCTGATTGAACATTAATTTTTATAGCTCGCAAAATAATGTCATGCATTGTTTTAGCCATGGTCCAACTAGTTGCATTTGACTAATGTTTTTGTGGATAGTTTTCAACTTTCAAAAATTGAAAAAGGTTTTTGGATGCTTCAAAAATCTATCATGGGCCTAATTTGTTGCAACAAATGGAAAATTGACACAAATTACAAGTGTTTTTTATTTTTCTTTGCCTTGTCACCATTTGCAACTTGAATAACAACATTGTCCCATCCTTTAGATGCATACAACTTTTCATTTTGCACATGAACATTAGTAGGGCATGTATACAATTCTCCAATAATAATTCTAGGCCTAACCTTTATGCACTTTTTCAAACTTGAGTATTTGTTGAAGGAATTTAGTTTTGGAACTAAAAGTTTTTACCTCCCTTTTATGTTATTACAAATCTTGCATTTGACCATGGTCATTTTGCCATCCTTCCCACAAACTACCTTAAACCATGAAAACCTTGTAACCCACTTAATTTGCTAAACCTTGTTTAACTCCCATTTTGATTTATTTGCTTTCTTCTCTAGTTATTAGGTATAAAATTTGACAAGACATTTGTAGATGTTGTTCATGTATGGGTGTGTTTTGAGAAAGACACAACTTTACCCTTTAAAGCTACAAAAGACACGAGTAATGTGGGTGCTAGATTAACAATAAAACTTGGACATTCTACTTTTGCATTAAGTTGATAAGGATTGGGGGTTATAAATTTAGACCTTAAGAACAAGAAGTGAAACTTGAAATTGGGAGGAGGCTTGAGGGGTCCCATACCCATGTAAGGAAAAATAAATTTTAGTAAAAAAAAGTCAAGGTTTCGACAAAAGTGTTTAGGGCTTTAGATTAATACCTTGGTTCTTTCTAAAGACTTGATGGACTTGACAAAATAATGAAACTTGACAACCTTTGAAAGCAACGAACATGAACACAATGATGCACATGACTTGAACCTTAGCTTCACCTATTAAGTGAAGTTTGGAAAATAAAAGGTTGTCTACAAACAATGTTCAGACAATTGTTTAAGGACCCAAAATGGTAGTTGACAAAGTTTGAAAGCAATGAACACGAACAATTGTGAAAAGAACTTGAGCTTTAAGTTTGAATATCAATGGGAGCTACACAACATGCCTCAACAACAAAAATCACAAGCACAAGTACCCTCAAATAACACACCTCCAACATGAAGTTCAAAGGCACAAGAACATTCAAGCAATAGAAGACAATGGGAATTTCAACAATTGACAACACAATCTACAAAGAGCAAAAAAACACTAGAAGCTTGTTCAATGCATGAAAGCTTACTGATATAGAGGTAGAATAAATTGAAAACAAATGTTGTATTTATCATTAATTGAATGTCCCCCCTTTGCATTTTGCACCTCCCTCACTTCTAAGAACACACTAAAATTTAGATTACAAATTATAATTCTTTTGATCCTGATTTCTAACTATAAATGCAAAAGATCCAACCCAAAAATATCAAATCAATTGGAACGTTATATTTATACCTTGAAATGCTTTATTTTATTTATTTATTTGTTGTGCTTTCACTATGTTGTTCAATTCTTGTGAAATCTAAATGGAAAATTTATCCTAACACATTACAACATAAAATCTAAGGTCCCTACGTGCGACAATCTCTTCTTCATTGCTTGCATAATTGTAGGTGATGGTGGGGAGCTTGGAAGTGCACTAGGTGGCAAAGAGGTACAATACTTGTGTAGTCTTTGGGCATCTAATGGATGGGAGAAGTAAGGATGAATGATGCCATATCTAAACTATTTGTCAAGGCATTGGCTCATAAACCCTACCAAAATGTCACTTCTTGGTGACTTGAGTTTAATTTGACAGCCCAAATCACTTTATGCCATTTGCCAGGCCCTTTTTGGATTCGCCAGGATGCGAGAATTCACCCCAAAAAAAAAAAACACTGTTGCAGACAACTTTAATAATACCTTCAATGGGGGCCTTACCCCATGCAAAGACCTGCCCAAATTTATGAAAAAATGAAAGGTACTTCCAACAAACTAAAAGATTGCATCGGAAAATTTGAGGGATACCCATGTAAAACAAAATGCCCTTTGATTCTTAGAAGTCAAATTTTGGTGTAAAATATGCCATCCAAGTATTTTAAAAAAATTGGGCCGGTCTTTACACGTCTTTACGTCACATATAATTAACATACATACATATATGATGGCATAAAAGGAGGAGAGTTGATGGAACTTTCCACTTATATAAAAATGGAAAGAAGTAAAAAGAAAAGAGGAAAAGTTGAAATTTGGTCCATTGAATGATAAGTTTGTGATAATTAGCAACCAACTCCCCCGGGGCTTCAGTAGCGTCCAGCGGTCGGCGTCTGTTCAGCCCTAAAATCCAACGCTAGCGCGGGATGCGCTTCGGGGACGCGCGGGAGTCGCGCGACGAACGCACTCACTAGACTGCGACGAGGCCTCGCCATCGCCATTCTCTCGTGCTGCCTGCGGTCGTGAAATCCGCGAACGAGTATAGTAGCGTCGTAGGTGAGTGGTGGCGTGTCGTGGCGGCGACGACGATGCACGTCAGCCCTCGAGAACAACTCCTTTGCCGCTTGCTTCTTGTGAAGGGATGCATCTGGACGCGTGTTTCTAGAGCGTCAACGCTTTTGCTGCGCGAGGCTCTTGGTTCGCTTTCCGGATGATGATGGTGGTACTGCTCTGCGGTATCAGGGTTAGTTTCGCCCTGCTGTTGCTGGTGCAACTTTCTTGAAAAAGGAGCTGTTGTGCTGGGGTTTGGCGGGTTGATTCATGCTTTTTACTCAGCAGATCGCTGCAGGCGAAAGTGAGGAGGAGACTAAGTAGGAGGAGGAGTTGTGTTTGGAAAGGGATTACTCGAGTTCGGGACCATTTTGTTTTTTCGTGTGCGAGGAGAAGAAGTGTGTGTGCCAGAAGAGATGACGATGACACTGCAGAACGTAATGAGGCAGCAGCAGCAGCAGCAGCAGCAGCAGCAACAACAGGGGCTTACTATGTTTGCCCGAGATCCAGTGAAGCTAGACCCGACGGAGCTCTTTGCTCACGTTCTCACGCCTCCGTCCGACAACATGTTCACTGGGGTGGTGGATGCGTGCGGTGAGTCTCCTATCGACACTCGAAAACTTTCCTCTGATTTCTGAAACCCAACCCTCGGTGTGTTTTTTTCTTGTTTCTTGATCAAAAACCGTACTAGGTTAGGATGTAGGGTATGGGTCAACTTTGTTGGTTAGCTAGCTAGATGTCTCTTTCTGGTCTCTTTCTGCCATCGGTGTTATTTGGAAGCTACAAGCTTTTTTCACTCTCCATAGATTTCACAGATGTAGCAGGAAAGGCACAATTGCGTGGATCATGGCTCTCTTACGCCTGTGAAGGATTGACCAGTTTGCATTTGATTGTGAAACTTGGGTTGCAGTTGTGTAACTTTTTCTTGATGTGTTTTGGAGATGGTCTGATATTGGTCCATCCTTCATGCTCTTGACATTTTATTGCAGATTATGGTCTCAGTAAAGCTGGGTGCTGTGCATGTTGCAAAGTGAAAACCTAAATTGATGCAGTTCAGTCTATCCTTTTCTCAGCATCTGAACAATGACGACTCCTTTGGGATGTTTTTTCTGGACTGGATTAATGCATCAATTCCCTGCTTCTCCTTTCTTCTGTTGGGTGGGTCTTAGGTTTCTGTGAAGTAACTGGTGGCACGTTTGTGATTGCAGTGGATGAGGAAGTGCTGCTGGGGGCAGCACATCAGGAGTACAAATCTGGTAACTACAAGCAGGCTCTTCAGCATTGCAGTTTGGTCCATGAGAGGAATCCACAGCGAACTGATGCCTTGTTACTACTGGGTGCAATTTATTATCAGGTTGTTCCATTTGATTGTTTATTATGGTCTTTATTCTGACACTTGTATTGCCTCAGGATCCAGATGTGTGTTCAGTGGTTTGCCCAAAGTTTTGGGCTGGTTATTGTATGCTTATCTGTGAATTGGTGAAGAGCTGATGAAGTCAGTGGGGAATCATTGCAAAACACCACTGCCTTTTCCTGCTTTCTTTCTTTGCTCTTACACTCTTCTTTCTCGAGGGGTATTTTGGTCTTTCTTGTCTCTGTTAGGTTTGTTGATCTAGCCAGCATCATGCCTTAGTTTTCCTATTACTACTGCTCATGATGACTGAGGTGTTCTAACTCTTGTTCTCATTATGTGACAGTTACATGACTTTGACATGTGCATTGTCAAAAATGAAGAGGCGATCCGCATTGAACCCCAGTTTGCTGAATGCTATGGCAACATGGCAAATGCTTTGAAGGTGTGTATCCTGGTTCTTGTGGGAATAATGATGATTCATGAAGAGATCTTGTAGCCACCTAATTGCGATAGTGACAATAGCTGATTGTGTGTTAATAAAGGGTTGGCTGTGCTTGGTGGAGTTTCAAGTTTGGTTGGGATTGTTTTTGGGTTTTTGCAGTTTAGAATCCAAGGCTCTCCTTTGTCACAATGTTCTTTTGTATATATGGTCAATTTGCACAGCACAAGGTTATGTTGAAGTTCTTGTTCTCACCTTGAAGAGCATTTGAGATTTCAGGAGAAAGGCAACATTGACCTTGCAATTCAGTACTACACAGTTGCTATTGAGGTACTATCACTGAGATGTGGATGATAAACTATGCAACTCCCATTTGAGATTGCTCCTCTGCATCTGCATTAGCCAATTGCTAGTGTCCTCCTCTAGTGTTTCAGCTTCTGTATTTTTGAGCAGTTTTTACCAGTCACATAAAATAAATGATACTGTTAACCTTCATTTGATTGTCTGTAATGGACTGTTTGCTTCAAGGCATGTACTTTCATGACAACCTTAAAGTTTGTGTAATTGTCAATATGCAGTTGAAGCCTAACTTCTGCGATGCATGGTCAAACCTGGCAAGTGCCTACATGAGGAAGGGACGGCTACAGGAAGCTGCTGAGTGCTGTCGTCATGCTCTCATGCTCAATCCTCGATTGGTTAGTTTCCTTTGTTTATGTAAGATAGTTTCAAGAATAATACTTAAGAATGGATGCGGGCCTGTACCTGTGCATGAGTAAAAGAGCAGAATTCAAAGTAGGATTGCCATTCTTTGGATGTGCTAGATTGTAAGTTTGTGCAGAAATGGGCAAAGGACCACATAGAGGCAGTTTTGCCTGAGTTCTTTTTTTGCAATTCATGTGAAGTCTTCCATGATTACAGTCACATCCATCTTGTACATGGTTCTAGCCAGCTTTGTGAATTGTTGGTGCAGGTTGATGCACACAGTAATCTGGGAAATCTGCTCAAGGCTCAAGGCTTGACTCATCATGTGAGCCTTAACCCCAAGATTTTCTCTGTTAAGAAGTGTGTGTCTGGCAATTATGTTTGCCCCTATCTTATAGCTCCTGGTGAAATTCTGTGGTTTGGACTGCTTTTGAAATGTAATCCTCATCCCTTCAGATCATGGAAGCTTGGATACCTGTTTACCACTCTAGAAATGTTCTTTCTTCAAATTAACATTCGTTTGGCAAACAGGCATACCTTTGCTACATGGAGGCAATACGGCTTCAACCTACATTTGCCATTGCATGGTCTAATCTTGCAGGACTGTTCATGGAGACAGGAGAACTTCAGAAAGCCCTAGCTTACTACAAGGTCTTTTCCACAGTAACAAGATCCTTTTGTTGCAAATTCTTTTTGTCCTGTTGCCAAGCATCTAGTAATGGGCCTAACTTTGGCATTAGCAATCTATCAGCATATAACTCAATGGTCATCTTTGATTGGTTTTTTTGGGGTTCTTTTTCTTTTTGTGTTGTTCTTTCTTCATGGTTTCTTCGGTCTTCTTGGATGGTTGTGTGGTTGTCATCTTGCATTTTTGCATATGTTCATGTCTCAATGCTGGTCATTGATATGGAGTCTTGTGTGTTTAAATGACAACAGGAGGCTATACGGCTTAAGCCCAACTTTGCAGATGCACATCTGAATCAAGGAAATGTGCTGAAGGTGTTCTTCCAAGTCACTGTACTGGTTGATTTTAATGTAGTGGGCATGGGCATGAGGCAGAGGGCTTAACACAGTTCACAAGATGCCTTAGACCTGCTGCAGTCTCTAGTATGTTTGTTGCCTTGGTAGAGTATAACTGACTCTCTTTGTTCCCTGTAACTGAACTGAAAGCAGGCTACCTGTTTCACCTTGAGGTGGATGTCTTATTGTTTCACTAAACATTTATCAGAGGATGTGAGCTGTACCTCACTGAGGCTATGACATGGTTGGGCAGGCACTTGGAAGACCTCAGGAGGCAATTGTGTGTTACCAGAGGTCTATTCAATTGCATCCAGACTACGCTATTGCCTATGGTATGTAGACAATTCCTGTCACTCAGAAAGTATATTCTGTAGTGTATGAACTCTGGCCAATAGTGAATGGTGTTTCCACTTGTTGTCAGATATACTAGTACTACAGCTCCTTTGATGGAGGACTGGATGGTCTCATTAGACATGCAGAAGTCAGGACCTTAAATTTCTGCATGTTTTTTGATACCGAAACCTTCCCTTTCTCTTGGGTATTAGCAGGCAGTTTGGATCTCAATTTTGGACCAAACATGCACCCTAAGATTAGTTCCAGGAGGCATAGGTAGCAGAATGTGGGCTGCAGATAGGACTTTGCGGGTTTCTAGATGGATATGAGAGCTTTTCATGTGCATGATTGAAATCTTTCAGAAGAATCAGCTTAAGCAGAGTGACACAATTCTGTGTGAGAATGTCCTTTACTGTAATCAAATATAGCTGCACCTGACTGTCTCTCCTTTGCGTGGCTTGTGGGTTGTCTCCTTTGTTCTATCACTTTCGTGAAGGCGCGCTGCTCGAGACATGAAAGTTGGGAACTTCCAAGTTTGCATATCCCTCACTTCAATAGTATAACTAAACTTAATGCGGTGGTGGACTTAATGTTAATCTGAAACTCCCCTGTACTTTCTTCATGATCATTACATGTATGGGGAGTCCACCACCGCATTTAAAAAGCTGGCTTTGCTCAATGCAAGCCTGGAACCTTGTCCTTGAATATCAGGTGTCTCCATAAAGGAATTCCACAGGGCACTTTTATTGGGCAACACACAGGTGGCAGCAGTTATGGATGATGGTGATGGCTTTTTGCATAATCATTTTCATCTGCGGCATCATCCAAGTTGGTAAGACATATGCTGAGGCCCATGCATATAGGGAGTAGGGGGTTACTGGGCTCTCTGCATACATGCCTGGGCTCTGATGCTGGGTGCAGGGAATCTTGCGAGTGTGTATTACGAACAAGGCCTTCTTGACTATGCTATTGTTCATTACAAGCAAGCTCTTCTGCTCGATTCAAACTTTCTGGAAGCCTACAACAATTTGGTATGTCTACTATCAATAATTCACACGAGTTACTGGTGTTCCATTCAGATGTATACTAGGGTCTCTTTCCTTGCACATGTAGTAGGCATGTGCTTCCATAGCTCTCATTTATGTGACAAACAAGGTTTATTCAGCATTCATGTCTCTTTTAATGCAGGGTAATGCCCTGAAGGATGCTGGGCGGGTGGAGGAAGCTATTACTTGCTATCAGGTATAAATTATGGGAGTGGTTTGAATCATATGTCAAAGTTATGAGCACTTGGAGACCTAAAGTGAAGGTGATTTCTTTTGTTCATACTCTTCCCTTTTATAAGTGCCTGGCTAACACTTTCCGTACTGGGTGGTTTCAGTCTTGCCTTGCTCTACAATCCAATCATCCCCAGGCTCTCACCAATCTTGGCAACATCTACATGGAGTGGTAATAGTCACACCTGAAGACTCACTCTGGGATGTTCCTTCGCTTTGCTACTTTGCTGTAGTGATTTTCTGGAGAGTATGAGTTGTTTCTCTGGTAATGCAGCTTCCAAGAGCTAATGATGGTCCATTCTTGGACTTTCAGGCCAGAAATGCTAGCCTGAATGGATCTGGATCCAAAGAGCAGCCTCTGCAAGGCATGGCTGAATATCACACATATTTTTGACTCTTGTTGCAGTAGAAAAGTATGTTTGGGACAGCAATGATCGAGAGCTGACAAGTGGTTCTCATTTTGTTGTGGCAGGAACATGATCAATGTTGCAGCTACATTCTACAAAGCAACACTTGCTGTCACGACTGGACTTTCTGCCCCTTACAGCAATTTGGCTACCATCTACAAGCAACAGGTATGTATGTTGCCCCCATGTCCATTGCCTACATGTACTTGGGATGATGGTTGCATCTTTTTAATGGCAGATGTTCCTGTAGTTGTATTTCCAAGCTGTTGAGAACTTGGGACTGCTTTTGCTACTTTCTAGGAAATGGTGAGTTCACTTGTTTGGGCTGATTCTGAGAAAGGAGATGGAACTTCTTCCTTCTTTGTGAAATTTTAGATTGGGATATTGAGTGGGGCCAGGGAGACAGCTAGTGCTGAATATCAATATTCTCATTTCTGTGTCAGGGTCATTATGCGGAGGCAATAGCATGCTATAATGAGGTCATGCGAATAGATCCAATGGCTGCTGATGGTCTGGTGAATCGGGGAAATACACTGAAGGAGATTGGTCGGGTCAATGATGCAATTCAGGATTACATCCATGCTGTCACAATTCGCCCAACAATGGCAGAGGGGCATGCAAATCTTGCATCAGCATACAAGGACAGGTTATCCCTCAAGCTGGAGTCCATCAGGCTTGTAATTTGTGTCAGCTGTTTCTCTACTCTTTTTGTACGTTGTGGGTGTCCTCTGCATCCTTACAGGGAGTGGGCTTTATCCAAAAAAACTATGTGCGCAAATCAAATAGGGCACAATGAGATTCTCCTGTCTGAGTCGCTGTGGTCATCATGTCAATTTATGGTCTTAATATATCTCAGATTCTTTGAGTGTGTCCATATATGGCTGTGCTCACATTCCAAGGGAGGCAAGTTGAAAAACTATTCTAGAGATGGTCAGGGTGACCTGACTTTGCAGATGGAAAGTCTTGAGGCCACATCACCCTGAGAGTCCCTTTCCCATGGTAGGCAGGCTGGGTGAATCCTCTGATATCATCTTTTGTTGTTGCTGATGTCCTGTTTCTTGTGGATACATGGACCAGTGGTCATGTGGAGGCAGCCATCAAGAGTTACAAGCAGGCACTTGTGCTTCGTGCTGATTTTCCTGAGGCAACCTGCAATTTGCTTCACACTCTTCAGGTGTTCTTGAGCTCACCAATTTCTGTACTGGTGATGTTAGAGCACAAGATTAAAATTCCACTTTAGTTTTGGGGTCTGGATCTTGTATTGAAGGAATGTACAAGAATGGTTTCAATTATGCCAATCAGTTTTGGTTCAAACTTGAACTTTTTAATGGAAACTGATGTGGTTTCTGGTGCGATTATTGCAGTGTGTATGTGACTGGGATGATCGGGATAACAAGTTCATTGAGATTGAGGCTGTTGTGAGAAGGCAGATCAAGGTGATAGCTTTGTTGCCAAGCTTTTGATTCCATTTTCTAGATTGGCTCAATGTGTTGATGGATGTTCTGAAGTTCACAAGAGCCTCCACTTGGAGGATGCTCTTATTTTTGTGGTTTTGATGGGTTTTGCTCTCTGTCTTTCAGTGGTGACTGCATGCAATCCAAGCAGCACTGTCTGGTCTTCAACTTTGTTGAAGCTTTTGTCTACTCAATACTTTCCATGTTGAGTAGGGTAGTTTGTGTTTAAACCAAGGTGGGTACACCAAATATAACTTGTAATTGTTAAGCATCTTGGGCTGGAAAAAGTACTTGAATGTGTGAAAATTGGCAACCTGATGCTGCAAATATATAGAGGCCACCTCATAGGAGGAGGGTTGTACCTATGGCTTAGGGGAGAGTCTCTTACTCACATATTTACTTAGCTTCATCTGTGTTTCTGTACTTTGATTTGATGCAGATGCGAGTGCTTCCTAGTGTGCAGCCTTTCCATGCTATTGCATATCCAATTGATGCCATGCTTGCTCTCGAGATTAGGTATATGTCTTCAGAATTGAGAGAACTGCAAATTGCTTTGTCACATGTTCTTTTGTGTCTTCATATCTACAAAATGCCCCCCCAGTGTTGCACAAGAGAAAAATATGTTAATCTAATGCCCAAAGATGTCCTTGTCATCAAGAGCAGGGAATGAATTCTGTAACTTTGGACTGACTGCTTGTGGTGCTGTTAAACAGTCGTAAATATGCAGAGCACTGTTCCTTGATTGCTTCAAGGTTTGGAGAACAGACATTTACTCATCCTCGAGCTGCTTGTGTGAAGAGTGAAGGGGGTAGTGGCCGTCTACGAGTTGGGTATGTCCAACCTTTATTAGCTTGTCTTGCAAATTTTATAAAAGCTTCAAAATATATATATGTGGTTACCTATTTTCATTGGTTTTGGCCATGACTGTAGTGTATTTATCACGGGTTCTAGAGTCACATACTGGTCATCTGATTTGCAGATCATTGTTCTGGTTTAACTGATGGTAGGTATGTGAGCAGCGATTTTGGAAATCATCCACTTTCTCACCTCATGGGTTCTGTGTTTGGCATGCACAACCACGATAATGTAGAGGTGAGCACCGTTGGGATTATCTGAATACTCTCCTGTGCAGCAATTTAAAGCATGATAGATTGCTTTTGGCGCATAGTTTTCAGTGTCTTACATTTCATTTTGGCTGTGAAGTATGTAGATTAACCTATGGTCTCTTCTTTCCTGCCTGTAGATTGTGACATTCATTTGTTAATCAGAGCAGGGCTCCGTAAATCATGGTTTCCTGATTACCAAAGGTCTGTGTTGCTGCAGGTGTTCTGTTATGCTTTAAGTCAGAGTGATGGCAGTGAGTGGAGGCAGCGGATATCAGCTGAGGCTGAGCATTTTGTTGATGTCTCTACCATGTCTTCAGATTCCATTGCTCACCTGATCTGTGATGACCAGATTCAGATTCTGGTAAATCTCAATGGCTATACTAAGGTAATTATGCCCATCTCTACCTCTGTTTTACAGATTCTTGAGACTTTGTAGTTGTAAGATGATTTTTGTCTTCCAGATGGTCAGTTTTCTGGTCTTTCTGAAGGCAAAAAGGCTACACTTTAAAAGTTCTTCTAAAGAGAACTAGAGGGTTGCTTCTTAAAAAAAAATTCCTGTTTGGAATTTCCGGTTTTGGCATTTTCTGAATGATTTCGCTTCGGGTCTTGTAAGTGGGGAGTTTCTTGTAAGCCCACTTGTTCCTAGTCTTTCCCTGTTTGTCCTTTCCTTCAGTTTTTCTCTTCCCTTTCTGTCATTCTTTGTTTCTTTGTCTGGTCATTGTTGTTGTGGTCTGTTGCTAGCCAGTAGTATGGTTGAGTTTTCCTGTTGCTTCTGGAATTGCAGCAGAAGCCCAGTTCATAGGTTGGTGCTTGTCACTGGCCTTTACCCACTGTAGGGAGCTGATGAAGTCAGTGGGGAAGTTGTGGTAGTTTAGTCACTATCATACAAACTACTGTTGATGGTCCCTGAACAGGTGTGAGACTGGCACTTTTGTTCATACCAGCATGTGTTTTCTGTTTTTTGTTTGTTTTTGTCTTCCCTAGTTTGGTTCTTTCTGTGGCTTCCTCAGGAAGTGTTAACCTTGCTGCTTCTTCTTCATCATGAGAATGGAGATTTCTCTATTCTTATGAAAGATACTGTGTTTGCATGTTTCATTCAATTTAACTCTATTCCATGAGTTCCTTGTTAAGAGTGACCTTGTATTCTCAAACCGTCGCATGAGTTCCTCATCAAGTGTCTACCTTGATATCTTTGTGGCAATAAAGCTTGAACCCTTTTTGACCACTTCCATTTGGTTCAAGTATGCAGGGAGCTAGAAATGAAATTTTTGCAATGCAGCCAGCTCCCATCCAGGTGTCATACATGGGTTTTCCTGGTACCACTGGCGCAGAGTACATAGATTATTTGGTGACAGATGAGGTATGTCATTTGAATTCATGAATTGTTTATTATTGTAGGTTATTGACAGGCTTCAGTTTTCAAATGTAATTGAAGCACAATGTTTGACCCCTTAAAATTTTGTATGTGGACCATAAGCAGAAATGAATGGGAGGGGTCCTTCTTGAAGATTGGAGTGCATTCTTATTGAAGAGGCTTTGCTTATGTGTGTTGACCGATGAGTTTCCAGGAATTGGAAGAAGTAATGTTGCACCAGTTTTAGGCTTCTGCATATTTCTTCTTTTCCCATGAAGGTGTTTAGTGTTTTATTCCTGAGGTCTGCAGCTATACACTTCAGCATATTTCTACTTTTGCCATGTGATAGAGCAGAGAAGGACTTGAGTGTTTATTTGTGAGGTGTGCAGCTTGTATCCCCAACTCAGTATTCACACATATACTCAGAGAAGCTTGTTCACCTACCACACTGTTACTTCGTCAATGACTACAAGCAGGTGAGATTTGACATCCAACTTTTGTGGGTGATTATCTTGAAGGTATCTTGTTCTTTCTCATGTGACCTGTAGTTGTTGGTAGCATCAGTGGCTTGAACTTTAGGCATGAGGTGACCAGATTCTCTGACAGTTCATGAGCTCTGTTGGGCTTTTCACTTCATCTAGAAGCCAAGTGCAGATTAGAGAAAAAGCATGTCTTTCATAGACTGCTCTATTGCTTCTCTTGTTAATTTAAAAATTTATACATAAGCATATTGGAAGTCTCCAGATTGTTATCCTGGAAATGGAGCCCTCATGTTTTTTGCATAGATAAATGTGTTGTGCATGAGGTGTACAAGAAAACCAAAGTATCAAAATCTCAATTGCCGTGCAGAAGTTCTGATTTGAGGTCTCACTGTCAGTATATTCTTGTATGATTATTTAGAGTGATTTGCATGGGCTACTTTCAGAGAAACCAGGATGTCTTGGATCCTTTAAGCAGCATGAAGCGCGCCGATTATGGACTACCAGAAGACAAGTTTTTGTTTGCCTGTTTCAATCAGTTGTACAAAATGGATGCTGATGTCTTCTCAGCCTGGTTAGTTTTCTGAGTTCTTATTATCATTGAGTGCTGCCTTTTCTTTTTCCTGTATTTGTCCATGAATGTGGCCCTACCATACATTTACTCCTTATATATGCATATGATTTGGTTGTATGTTACAGTATGTCAGGTGTTGAATATGCAAAACACTTCCACTTATTGCTAAATTGATGGACCTTGTATACCCACTGTTGCTATGCAAACAGTTGGTAATTGGGTATTCTTGAAGAGACAATGCTTTAGAACTACACAGATCTGGATATAGAGAATAGTGTTACACATGTGTTCCATGTTTGTCTTCACATCAGTCTTTCCTTGTTGAACTGCTCAGCCTTTTCTGTCACAAAGGGTTGGTTCTGCTGTCTTGGTTCCTTCTTTCTTGTATGCTGATATGTTGTTAGATCTGAAATTGTTCAGTTATTGTAGCACCATCTCTCAGTTTATTCAGGTTAGTGTATATCATAAATATGGTGAAGTTCTCAATACTTCACAAAGATAATTTCATAATTGTCCTTACTTGAAATTTGATCTTTTTAACAGGTGTAGGATTCTGAAGCGAGTCCCAAATAGTGCACTTTGGCTCCTACGTTTTCCTGCTGCTGGGGAAAATCGACTACGAGCATGTGAGGATCTTTCCAATGTTGTTTTTGTCAGAAGAGTACAGTTTTGGCTCTCACATATCTTTTGTCTTTCAGATTTGTCCATACTGGCACAAGAATGCACCTGGTCTGAAAGCACACATGTTTTTGGTTGCAGTTGCAGCAGCACAAGGTGTGAGGCCTGAGCAGATCATTTTTACAGATGTGGCTGCTAAAAATGAGCATATCAGGCGCAGTGCTCTGGCTGACCTATTCCTTGATACGTATGTTCACCAGAATGTCCTGTTGTTGGTCCATGCTTTTGATTTTGGACGTTGTAATAGAGGCTACAGGTGTCAGTGGGTTGTGGCCATTGGCTTTGGCATGTTACAATCTGGTAGCTTTGCTATTTATCACAATCTTTCTGAACGACCATAGTAGTCAAGAGAGGCAATTGGAAGTAACTTCTGAGACCTTGTCTGTTTGTTGCAGGCCACTTTGCAATGCCCATACAACAGGAACTGATGTTCTGTGGGCAGGGCTTCCCATGGTGACCCTGCCACTTGAGAAGATGGCAACACGTGTAGCAATGTCACTGTGTCATGCTGCTGGTTGTGGTGATGAGATGGTTGTTAGCAGGTATGTGGCCAATGCAGAATTAATTCTATTGCCTGCTTGCCCATTCTAGCTTATTGCTGCTTCTTAAATAGAATGTTGGCACATGATTCCATCAAGGGAGGTTTAGGTATTGAATTTTCTTTGGTTGTGATCAGCATGCAAGAATATGAGGAGAGGGCAGTGATGTTGGCAACACATCCTACGATGCTGAGGACTCTAACTTCAAAGCTGCGATCTGCCCGACTTTCATGTCCATTGTTTGACACAACTCGCTGGGTAATCCTTCCTTCCTAAAGTTGGTCCACTAAGTCTTTTCAAGAACTGGTTCTCAGAGCATTGCAGTATATGCACATGACACATCCCAGCTTTTGACACCCTAAGGAATCTCCTACCTTTTGTCTGCTTGTTGATCATGGAGGTCTATGCACACATGTTATACAAATTTGGAGGCAGTGGAAAGGCTGTACAATTGTGCTGTCAGTGGACACATATGTGATGTGGTGGTGTTTTAACAGGTACAAAACTTGGAGAGGGCGTATTTCAAGATGTGGAACCTGTATTGCAGTGGCAGTCACCCACAGCCATTCAAAGTCCGCGAAGATAATGTGGAGTTTCCTTTTGATCAATAACATTTGGCTCAATCTGGAGAGGGAGTTGCAGGTTGTCCAGTAGTCCACCACATTTACTAGCTTAACAAGGTTCTTACCCAGAATCACACTTGGCATACTGCAAGCAAGCCAGATCCAATTGCTGCCCAGATTTGTGAACATGATCAATGACATCATCCCTGGGACAGTTTCTTTCTCCACCAAACTGATAATGGTACTATAGCTAGTTTGTGATATGGTTGCTAAGCAGGTGCACATTAAGCATAGACTTTTCTAGGGAGTACTGACAGCATATGTACAACTGTCACTCGGCAGTACCAGCCTCCCATCTTGTGTGGTTGATTGTTGGAGCGGAGTTCTGTTTTTTTAATCATCTACAGGCATCTCACATTTTGGTGTGTTTTTGGTGTCAAAAGTGATGTACTACATCCAAGTAGTCACTTGTCATGTGCTTGAAGGATATGTTCAGGGTGCAGGTGGCCCCACCATCCACTAGGTAGGGCTCTCTGTGCCTTGGCTGAAATGCTTGCTTTTACAGGGGCAAGCTGAAATAAAATGAAGCTTACCTCCACAAGCTTGTTGCATGAATGAAGATACTATTGACTTTTGACTACTGATTTCTCGAGTGCTAGCTGATATCATGCTCACTTTGCTTCACTTTGCTTTGCTTCTGGAGATTTAGCAGAAGCTCCGAACACAGATTTTTGTATAATAGATTGCTCAATTTGGGGGCAGGATTATATTCTTATCTACCCCCACTGTAGGGAGCTGACAGCAATGGGAGGAAGCAATGACATCTAGTCACTGTCAGTCGCGTTGAACTTGATCCACGGTATAGTTTATGAGTGACTCCCAAGATATTTCACTGCTCCTACCTGTACAACTACTATAATTCCTCTGGAAACTTTTGCATTAAATTCTGAGTTCTCAGCATTTCATAAAGAGTTTGAATAAAATTTCGTTACTTTACAGATAGCATTAAAAGAGGGGTTAGTGGGTGAAAGACGGTGAATTTACTGATTTCTCTATTGACTAATTCTTATTTGGTGGAGTAGAATGAACAGTACCTTCATGCTTACTAAGTAATTGGTTTCCACCAATGTTGGGCGGTTCTTGAATCCTAACCTGGTTCTCAACCTGGTTAATGATAAAGAAAGTGTATAAAAACGAATCTCAGGCTTCATTTTTCTTCACAGTGCTTTTTTTGCGGTCTTCTAGTGCTCTTGTTATGCTCTTCTTGTGCTTGTTAGTTATGCACATTGTTTTCTTGCATCACTGTTGTTGTTCATGTTACCTTCTCGCATTGTTGTTATTATTTGTGTTGTCTCATGTTGCTGTGTTGTTTGTGTTACCTTTCTATGTTGCCATTATTGCTTGCTACTTGTGTTGCCCATGTTGTTCATGTTGCTTTCTCAAGGTTATATTGTTGCTTTTTTGGGTTGTCATTGCTATTGTTGCTTTGTTGTGTTGCTTTTCTTGCATTTCTCTTTTCGCATTGTCATTCCTTTGTATTGTCACTATTCTTGTGTTGCTCTTCTCACATTGTTGCTCCTTTTGCATTGCTCCTCTTGCACTGTTGCTCTTTTCGTGTTGTCACTCCTTTTCACACTACTTTTCTCACATTGTTGTTTGTTTTTATTGTTGTTCTTCTTGCACTGTCATTCTTTTTAGCAATGTTGCTCCCCTCACATTGTTGGTCCTCAAACGATGCTATTCCTTTCGCACTTCAAGTACCTGGTAACCCAACCTTTGTTGTTCTTCTTGTGTTGCCATTGATGCTCTTTTCATGTTGTTGCTATTCTGTTTTGTTTATTTAATATGATATTTCACTTCCCCTTGCCATGTGCAGGTCAAAGCGTAAAGCTTCAACACCAACTCAAGCATCAAGCATCAAAGGTGAATTCTTGTTAATGAACCAATCAATTTTTATTTTTTATTGTTATTTTTTTGGTAGGATTTTTAAAACTTACATATAAACTATAATTTTTTCACCCAAAAACCTCATACTCTTTCCACCTTATAATCCTTGTAACTTTTAAAAAAAGTTTAGTTTCTAAGAGTTAAAAAATATATGTATTTTTTTTTGTAAATTCTTAAAAGGTAGATTGCATTTTGTAATTGCTTGTAAATGTTAGTTTTTAGTCTTTGATAAGAATAAAATTGTTTACTTTTTTTTCAGTATTCATCAAGGCAATAATTCTTAATTTCAAATCAGGTTAATAATTAATAATGGAATACTCTTTTGAAAATGAAAATACATGTGATGTATTTATGAATGAAATAAGGATAGAAGATGAACTTTTGCTAGAACTTGAAGAAATGAGAAGTTTTCAAACAAAAGGAAGTAGGAATCCAAAAATGAATGAAAATAAATTAAAAAAGTTACAAGCACAAAGAGTATTTTGGAGAGGAAATAACATAAATGCCTTGTGTTAGGTAATTTATTGCATGAATGATAACAAAGAAGTTAATGTAATAGTTCTTCAAATTGTGCATTGTATTCTTTGTCACAATAATCCAATATGGAATGTAAATCCAAAAACTCAAGCTAAAAAAAAAACTAATCATATATAACACAACTAATGGTATAGCTCCATTGAGGAAACATGTCAATTTAAATCATTCTAAATTTTAAAACAATTTGAAAAAGAAGTTAATTTTCTTTTGAGGGAAGATGAAAGACATCTTTCTAAAAAGAAACCAAACATTTCTTCTAACTCCATATCTAGTTTTTTTGTTGCAAAAGAATTTTTCAAGAAAGATGATGTGCAACAAATTTTTTTTTGGGAAGATTTAGGTTTTTTAACTGTCAAAAGTCATATTCCTTTATAATTTGTAGAAAGTAGTTGGTTGAAAAGACTTAGTATGCATTTATGTCCAAGAATTGTTTTTCTTTCTAGAAAACAATTTGCTAATGAACTATTCCCTGGATTAGTGGAAAAAACTAAACAATCATATGTTTTACCAACTATAGTAGAATGTCATTTTGCAAATACAAGCTTTGATCTCTGGATGTCAAAAGTTGGACATGATATTTATACATTGGTGACTAATTTCTTACGAGATGATTGGTAGTCAAAACACATTACCTTTGGTCTTTTAGCTAACAAATATTATTGGACAAACTATTTTGGCTAAAAATTCGAAAGAATTGTTGGATAGTTATGCATTGAAGAGAAAAATTATTGCTTATGTCAAGGATGAGAGATCTATTTGAACACTATGACTACAACCCTAAAATCAATTGTAAGTTGCGATATGTTGGGTTTGGAAGAAAATTTTAAGGCATTTGTTTTGGGCATACATTTTCTAAGGTTTGCCAATATGCTACAACACATGAAAAAAATTGCAAAGACTTGTGATATGTGTTGATCAAATTTGCATAACTTGACAAATTTTTTTGGAAAGGGTACACAAAAATGGGAAAAGGCATGTGTGATTTGAGGTTTTCCCTCTCAAAAATTGAATACGCCAATGAAGACAATGTAAAGATTTTTTTTTTTAGACTTTTTTGTGTGTACATTTTTTTCAATTTTAACTTTGCATATTTTAACATTTTTTTAAACATTTTTTTCAATTATTATTTTGCATAATCTAAGACTTTCTTTTGTTATTGTAGATTTGATATCAAAGTTATTGTTTTTTAGGAAGCTTTGCAGTTCAAAAAAACAATTATACTATATTGAAGTAGGCATAATTCTATGAAATTGAGTGCAAGAATGTTACCTCCTTTGACATGGAACAATTGTCGCATTATTGTGATTATTTTGGTTGTGTTACGTCTGCTTGTATTCTAAACTAATTTAGGGGTCATTGGTTATTAAGTGATGCATTAAATTTTGCCATATTCATGAGTTTAAAATTCAAGGATGAAATTGATTCTACAACCTTTGACAACTTAATGGAAAAAAATGGAAATGTTGTTTATGAATTGTCATGTTTGGCCTCCAACATAAAGAAAGAAGTTGTTTAGGTTTTGGATTCTTTTCTTCAAAAGATATGAAAAAAGAAAGGCCCATAATATGCTTTTTTTAATGTTGGACCTTAGGTTTAAAACTTTTCATTTTGTGTTCTCACTTATTAGTCGTGAGCAACGTAAAGCAATTATTAAAAAGTATGACAATTTTTAAAAAATTTCCTATGCTTCTTAAATGTTATTATCATTTGCATACATTGGTTGAATGTGAAAGGGGTCTTGTTGATCAAAAGGTTAGAGAGGACATGAGTTTGGATATTTTTGAAATGATAACCAGCACAAGTGAGCCAACAATGGAATTGGTCAATAGAGAGCTTCTAATTTTCAAGCATTATCAAGTGAGTGTTAAAAACATTCAGTTCATTACAATGGTGGGAAAAACATTAGAGCATGTTTCCTATAGTTGGTTTTTGTGCTAGAGAAATTTTAGGAATAGTTGGATCTCAAATTGAAATAGAAAGAATATCTTTATTAGTTGGAATCCTTATTAGTCTTAAGAGATGTCATTTACAATTAGAAAATTTGCATAAATTGATTTTTGTGAGCAAAAATTGACCCAGTGATCCTAGTATAGGTTGTAAATCCCCTTTTAGTTTGACAAATTTCATTGAGTGATCTTAATTTAGAAAAAGAATTAGATGAGTTTGAAGGAGCTTTTGAAAGGGACAAAGTTGTGGAGTTGTAAAATTTGAATATGTATATTTTCAAATTTTCATTTATTTAAAAATAAAAATTTAAGTTAAAAAAAATTTAACTAATAAAGATAATTAAATAATTATTAAGTTAAAATTTAATTTTCAAAAAATACGAGAATTGGGTTGTGAGAACCGGACATGAGAACTGACTGTTATTATGTATGCAAGAACCGCCCTATTTGAGAACTGGGTGAATTTGGAAAAAATAAAAATCGTGATAACCTGGTTGGGTCTCACCAGCCCCCCCCCAAAAAACTAGAGAACCAATCAGGTTCTCATAACATAATGTAAGAACTGGAACCGACCGGTTCTCACAAAAAAGTGAGAACCGCCCAACATTGGTTTCCACCATTAAAATATTCGTTGGCCCTAGATACTTTGCAATCAAAAGAGATTTAAAAATGAGAATATTCTTTCTGTTCTTAGGATCTAGATTGAGACGAGCTTCTATGGAAAATCCAGAGTCTCTTTTTATTTCTGCAATTACATAAAAACAAAATTTTGAGGCTCAATAACTAAAAGCATGGTATTAGATTATAAGAAGAGATTATGAAAACATGTTGCAAGTAGAAAGAAAAATTAAGAAAATACATTTGAAAACATTCAAACTTGATTCTTTCAAATAATCTAAGAAAATATGGAATGAGATTAAAAAAAAAGCCAACTTAGGAATTTGCAATAGAAAAAGATTTGATGAAAATATGTCAAATTATCTACTGGTAAATTGCTATAAGATAAATTGGTGACAGATAGGTGTATGAAGTCAGTGCAGATGCTATGGTAGCACATCCTATCGCCGTGTGGTGTTGAAGTTCTGTGAAAATGTTTGTGCCTGACTGCCTCTGTTCTTCTAACTGCTCCTCAGTTTAGTGTCTCTGTTTTCCTTTCTTTGTTCTTTAGGTTGGGTTTTGTCTTTTCCCGGGGCTATGGTGTCAAATCTGAATCAACATCACCTTATTATCAAGCCATCTATCAATTCATTAGTACAGATAAATTCTCACTTCTTATGAAGATGTATTGTTTTAGATGGGTTGTGCTCCAATGCTTCACCCTGAATTCTGCCCTCTTCTTACCAAAGGTGATGTTCAGATGATCAGTAAGAGTAGAAGAAGATGACAGTAAATGGAGAATGTGGCAGCTGAGTCTTTGTATCATCGTACATTCTGAATTTGTAAAGTCTAAAGGTTCCCTTGCAACCCTCAAGGGTTTGAAGTTTGTTGCTATTGTTAAAAGCTCACTTGCTGGAGACAAAATTTCATTAGCAGGCTGAATTGTTCTGATCATCTTGGATGATGTAGAGGCAACTATTGCCTCTAGTAGGTCCCTCTGTGATACAAAGTTTGGTCTTATTCTTAGCATGTTTCATCAAACCAACAATCTTGCTCCATAAATAAATTCCCTTTTTCATCATACATCCTTGCTTTCCTCTTTCTTCAGTTTCCCACCTCTACAATCCCATGTGACAACTTCTGGTTCAAAATGGATCATCCTGGGAAGATGAAAACCATGTTTAGTATAACTACCTATGGATGGAGTTGCTAATTCGTATATCTCTTGAAAAACCTTCTGATGCAATGGTCTCCATATAAAAATTGAAAAAGAAATAATAAAACCACAAAACTGTGCTGATCTGACCTGCATGGATGCTTACAACAAATAACCACACACACACACACACACACACATACACAGACAATTTGGAGATGGGATCTGAGGCAGATATCATGGATCTGTGAATTGGAGAAGATCCAATCCATTTGGCTTGAGAGTGACATATCTGTTTCTGTGCCAATGTAGGAATCTCTGAAGGGGAGAAAATCCAAGAATTTCCAATTGGTCTAAAGGGTGCCTGATTGCAGAGTTTTTCGTTGTCAGTAAAACCATGCAATCTTCACTTCATCAATTCTCATATCCTTTTATGCGCATGAGTGCTATGTATGTAAGGAATCTGTATGCAATGAGCATGATGGCCATAGCCATGGCTGCAAGACCTATGTGATCCAGACCAACAACATGTATTGCTGGATAATCCTTAACCAGGCATCGGCCTGTAGGACATGGGTATGTTTGGTTCTGGCTGTACTGGGATGCAAGTTGGAGCTTAAAGCAATAGTAGCTGAAAGATACATACTTCAACCAGCCAATCCATGCAGGTGTCACCTGAACATAGTAGCCACTGGCAAGCAAGAATGTGAGCATGATGACTGATGCCATTGTGGTTGCCTGCTTGACATCCATCAAAGCTGCCCCCAATGCTAGACCAAGTCCCTGGAAAAACAAGGACACTTTTAGGGATTTAGAAATGGGTGAAATGGTATTGTCACACCTCAGAGACACATGCACTCTACATACAGAGAATCCCTGAATTCATTTCATCTGAAGATATTTCTATTGTTGAACAAGATAGAGAAATAAGTTATACTCTGACAGTCTCACACTCCATAAAAAGGCTCTCATTGTATGGTCAGGAGGACAACCTGGTGGCACCAGACATCCAGGATCCAGTTGTTCAGTACCATTCCTCTGAGCATCACCCCATAACAAAGTTGTTGCGGACAACTAACTTGACAGCTAAAATTGGACTTATGAATGGAGGCTAATTGGTGGTACTGTGACAACTGTTAACTTGTTTGAATCCATACAGCAGGCGGTCTGTTAGCCACCTGAACCCTATCATCATTAAGCCTCTAGATTTCAATTAGTAGAACCTCTGAGCTGGAACAGGAAGCTAACAAAAGATAACAGGACTGACTTCTGATTGCTCATCAGATCTGAAAGTCTGATTTGAATTCTCCGTTCCAAACTGTTCATTAAGATCTTTTTAAGATTGGATCTTAAAAATTCATAGTGTTTCAAGATCCAATTAACCTGCTGTTGCAAATGGAATGTCATTAAATCAGAAAAAAGAGCTTTCACAATACTAAAAGTTGTGAACAAGGAAATTTTTTATAGTTGCCTAGCATCACCTGAGATACAAGCACATTGTAGAGAACCACTGCAAGTGTGAGGAAGAAGCCAACTGGAGTGGGCTTTAGACCTCCCATCCAGTACACAATAGTGACAAATGTTGTTGGCAACGCAAGCTCCAAAGGCAAGTCTCCCACCATGCGGGCAAAGAAGTAGGCACTGAGGCGATACATGCCTGAACCCCTTTCCTTCAACAACATGGCTCGTTCCTGAGGAAATGTGAAGATGGCTGAAAAGAGAGGGAAAAATCCCCAAAATGTTGAAATAAAGAAAAGCAAGCCCACCTGTGCATCCATTCAGTATACAACAGCCAGGAGTCAGGTCCTTCACAATGTGCACGAAATAATTTCCCCAAATAAGAGGCGAGATGGTAGAATGATATCATATGGTCCCTAACTTGAAGTATGATAGGTATGCATATAAGTTCATCAAAGTGTCTGGGTAATGGGTATATGTCATAATTCTTCAAAGACTAGTTAAGATCCCATATTCTGACTTCAACAGGAGTGTCAGAAAAGCTAAGAAAACACATGAAGGGACTGATTTTCTTTAGTACTGACCACTGTCCACCCTATCTCCTGACTTGGCTCAAATAAACAATTTGATGGACAAATTTTTGATGATATCACAGAAAAGTAGACCCACCTGGTCCTGGATTCGATCTGTAGAAGTTTGCCACCACAGCAGACCACAGATGATGGAGATGGCAAGCACCTGACCTACCCTTAGACCTGCAAAGGCTTCATGCCTGCGCTCCTTGAGCCCTCGCACCACCAGTACCCGAAATTGTTCTTGCCATGTAGTTGGCCACTTCCTCTTATCCAATAATGCTGTTGTGAACAAAGGAGGGAAAAGTACTATCAGTAGGGTGAGGTTGATCTTTACAATAAGTTTCAAGAAACTGCTGATCTAGACCCGAAGCTTCAATGTCAAGCGACATGGACTATATATAACATTGTCAGAAGCAGAACACAATACTGGGAAGCTGGAACATAGCATACATGTGCAACTCCCCTCACGAAATTAAGCTGGGAAAAAGTTACAAACCTTGTGTTTCCCCTTCTGTTAAAACAGCTTGCTCTGAACTGGTCTTCTGGGCCAGATTCGCCTTATAAGCCTCAATAAGTGTCTTCCGCAAGGGCTGTTGAGTTTGAGTTTGCTTTGTCCTCCCCTCTTCTCCTTCAGCTTCTTCAGCTAAACTCTCTTCAGTCACTGGCATGAAGTCAGGTGCCACCCCTAAGTTTGATCACAAAACAAGTTCAATATTAGGATGGCAGATAATGATCTGGAAAGAAACCAAACTCAAGAGGAATTCCTGAAGCAAACCGAACATGATCCCCACATGCAAACTCTGATCCAGTGAAGAGACTGCATGTGGCCAAGTAAAAGTACTGGCCATCTTCACCCAGTGCACATTATGTATCTATGTAAGCAATCAAGGGACATGGGTAGCAAAGAAAACTAACCATTTGCAAGATCCAACAGAAAGTCAGCCGGATTTGTTGCAAAGGAAGGAGCAAACCCAAGTGAGGTGAAGTAAGCCATGGCTGCATTTGCTCTACCATAGTATAAGAGCTGACCTCCAGAAAGAAGAATGAGCTTGTCAAACATCTGGAAAATTCTACTGGAGGGCTGATGAATTGTTGTGATTATGGTTCTACCTCCTCTTGCCAACTCCTGCAAGGTAACAATGATCCTTGATGCTGTTGTTGAATCAAGACCTGAAGTGGGCTCATCAAGTAAAAGAAGACTGGGGTCCACTAGCATTTCATGGCCAATGCTCACTCTTTTCCGTTCTCCACCAGATACTCCACGCAAGAAGGTATTCCCAATCATTGTATGCTGGCATTTCTCGAGTCCAAGCTCTGCAATGATGGCTTCTACACGCCTTTCCTGCACAATACCATCAATATCATCCACTTTGTGTCCATGTGTACAGTGAAATAGGACTAGTGAAGATCAATGTCATTCACTTTGTGTTCATGTGTATGGTGAAATAGGACTAAGAAAGAAATGTAGAAAAGGGTAATGTTGTGACACATTTTCTGTATTCCTTAAAGAATTTGAACCCAATCTTTAATGAGCTGTGTAAATCCCGTGTTCCTGATCTGCATTGTAAAGAACACAATTCTTTACTACAAGAAATGTGACATGCTAACAATACTTGGTTTTGTTACTACAACGTACAGGCAGCTCATGAGTCCCAGTACCTTCTGTTCTTGTGAATAGCTTCGTGGTAGTCTAAGTAGAGCTGCATAAAACAGCGTCTCCTTGACTGTCAAGTGAGGGAACAAGACATCGTCCTGTGCTACGAATGCCGTGATTCTTTTTATAGCCTTGCTGTGGGGTTTATTGTTGTACAGGATCTTGCCTTGGAGCTGCTTCTTCGCTTTGAGCTGCTTCCCGCCCTTGAGAATGTTCAGCAATGTTGTTTTGCCACTGCCTGAAGGCCCCAGCATCGCCAGCATTTCACCAGGACTGACGACTCCTGATACCCCTTTGAGGATAGTCTTGTATCTGTCCTTTCTCCGAGTCATGCAGGATTTGCGATGCATCAGCAGGTTTGTGAAATTCCACCATGACTCCGACTGCTGATCCTTCAGCGGAACTTTGTACTCCAGATCAATAAACTGGACAAAGCCAGGCCATGAACACTGTCAGAAGCAAAAAAACACTTGTGTGACACAGAAAGTCTAGTACTAGATCTGTAGATCCTGCTGCTGCAAGGACGTCTCCGCGAGATATGAGAGACGACAGAACACGCAACATGCTATAACAGAAACCGCTGAAGCAGCACAGCATTTTGCGAAGTCCTCTGCAGGTGCATCACCTGTAGAGTAATACGCCACGGGCGCGAGTGCAGTAAGGCCGATTCGCTGGAGGAGTGTAGCTTCAGATCTGCATCGACACAGGAGGTTGATCTCTTGATCGACTGCGGTTGCTCCACACAAATGGATTCCAATTCTTGCTTACATAAGTCGATGCATCCACTGCCTGATGCTGCTGCACTGAGATTCTTCCTGCCTGGAACTGATCTTTTGCACTGCAGGATATTGTTGCTGTTTGTTGTTTCTCCGTTCTGGTTTGGTGCCATGATGTTGGACATTAACGCAATACTTCTGTCAAACATAGTATTACTGTGCTGCAATGCACACAATCGATCACCACTTCAATTGTAACAGCGGCCGATGCATATACGTTGTTCAGAAGACAGATTGTGTCAAAATTGATCAAGAAATGCAGATCTATATGTCCTCCGCGCCGTCGTAACTTTCAGGGGATCCAGTGCGTAAGTTTCGATAAGAAGTTCAATCTACACATTTCATATTTCACCTATCGCCGGAGTTGTGGAGTTCTCGAAACAAGCAACTCTTCCGGGGTCGAATTCTCAAGAAACGTTTACAGATCCACGACATGCAGACAACATGAGATGCGGACAACGTAGGTATGCGACCTCGCGATGTTACGGGCCACGGCTTTAGATCTCGTAATCCGTTGAAGCACGATGTTCGACCGAAAATTACAAAACTGAGTTCGACAATTGTCTTCGCTGCTGCATCTCGAGCACTTTGAGCACCGTCGAAAAAGCTTGCATGCAGCAAGTGTACTGTCAAATCGATCCCAATCCGCGGCCGCCGCACACAACGTCTCCTGCAACGTCGTCCCGAACGAAAAAAGAGAAAATCCGTCGTCACCGATGATCACAGAATATACTACTGCGTCGGTCGAACTGGCACTTTCACTTGCAAATGTGTTTTGTTTTGTGCTCGCAACGTGTTTGCTCACGAGTCACAGTTTCTGCTCATTCTCTGGTGGCGAATCCAGCAGAGAAACCTTTACAAAACGTGAGTTCTGCAAAACGGACAACAAACAAGCAGACCAAGAATCATATCATCCTCCTCCTCCTCCTCCTTCTCCTCCTCCGACAGTTACAACACTGGTACTTTCTCCAAACAAAAAAAACCAGAAATCGCCCTAATTATGCACGAGGACGAAGGAAAATTCGAGAAATTCCCATCACCATCGCCTCCACAACAATGCGATCAACTTCACACCGACTGCCTCTTTCTTCACTTTCTTTGTCGATAGGGGTGTAGTAATTTCCACGAGACGACGAATTACGATCCTGCGACACAGAACATAAAAACCAAAAAAATAAAATAAAATTACGAATTCAGCTCAGAGTGCACAAATCAATTTGTGCGATCTAAGAACTAGTCGATTCAATCCCAGCAGCACGTTACGAAATTCATTTGAGATGCACCTGGCACCGCATCGGTGAAGGCAAATCAAAAGACAAAGTTGACAGACAGACAGCCAGCAACAAGAGTAGCAGCCTAGTTTGGCAACTAAAAGTGTGACTTTGGTGCCATTTTTAGGGCTACGTAATAACTCCTCTCTTTCGAATTAGGTCGTCACTTTCTAACTGTCTCTTCACTCCTCTCCCTCGCCCTCCTTTTTTTTTTTTTTTCCTTTTTGGCACTTAATTTTTTAGGGTTTTGAGTTCAATCCCAATTTAGGTGAGAGTTTAGCCACAAAGTTTCCTCTTTTTTTTTTTCTTTTTGGCAATTAGTTTTTTAGGGTTTTGAGTTCAATCCAATTTTAGTGAGAGTTTAGCCACAAAGTTTCCTCCTTTTTTTTTCTTTTTGGCACTTAGTTTTTTAGGGTTTTGAGTTCAATCCCAATTTAGGTGAGAGTTTAGCCACAAAGTTTCCTCCTTTTTTTTTTTCTTTTTGGCACTTAATTTTTTAGGGTTTTCAGTTCAATCCCAATTTTAGTGAGAGTTTAGCCACAAAGTTTAGCCTCTAGGTAAGCCTCAACTGTATATATATATATACTTGGGCTCCACATTGGTTCACTACCCGTGACCATCAATTAATTTGATTAATTGTTGGAAAAAATAAATTATTTTGTGAAAATTAAGTCCCATTTGAATGAAAATATTGAATGACATTGTATGCAATTTGAATCAAATTTAATAATTGGATTGGGATTGAATTCATTTGAATTCAGAAAACCAATTGAAGAGAAATGAAATGCAAATTGCTGGAGAATTTGTTAAAAATTTACTCATGAACAAGGAAGGTGTTGAAAAAAAAAATTTAATAAAATAATCTCCTAAAAAGACATATTTTCATTTTTTAAAAACTTGAGAGTGGATTAAACATATTACAATTTGGAATTGCCTAAGTGATGATTATGACTACAACTTACAATTCATCACTCCTAAAATAATCATACCCTAAACTAACTCCAATGAATCATCATCGTTGGATTATTCAAACTTATGCTTAGAAATCTAGCTTGCAACTTGGCTTGCCCTATGATGTTTTGGTTTGTTGGTAACAATTTTTTTCACTACATTAAAATTTGGCTTGGGTTACCTCATCCTTCAATAACTAGTTGTCTTCATTACATGTACATATTCAACCCATTCACCCATTGGGTATTCATTTGCTATAATGTGCCCATTGTCATGTTTGCACACAAATGTGTGATGTTTGTGATGTTTTTGAATCCATTGTGAAAGGAATTTGTTTTTCATGTGTTATGAAAGTAATTTCCATGAATGGTTTTATTAAAGGCATCATTGGATCCTTATAATGTGTTTGCACCTTGTGGTCCTAATTAACCACCTTTTTAGGCAAGGTTGAAATACATTTCTCGCAAGGTAAACTATGCTCAATTTTGAAACAACTAGTAAATAGGGTCCAAATTGAGTGACCCTATCATTAGTAAAAGTCACTCCAAGATGTAATCATTGATTAAATTTGGTTGTAATAAATGGTTACTTTAGTTGATGTTAAAAAACTTAAATGCACTTTTACAATAATATTCTTGATGTATTATAAGAAGCTTTGAAAAACTTTGAAATGAGTTTAATAAATATGAAATATTAATTTAAAAAAAATGTAATCTATATATATTTTTATTTAAAATATTTTTTAATAGAGTCAAAATGATTTGAAAATGACATTTTTATGAAAAACCATTAGTGTACACCTTTACATTATAATATAACAATTTTTGGGCCATAAAAATCAAAACAATATGGACATCCAATAGTGGGTTTAAGTTGATTGTCCCAATTGGGATTTGGGTTTTGGTTAATTTTAGATTTTTTTGGGTCGATATGTTAGCTATGATTTTAAGCATATTTCACAAAATATTTTTCTTTTAAGGATTTAATAATGACATAGTCCATAGGATATAGGTGACTCCTACTCAATTTGGACCCAATAATGGGGTTCAATTTTTTACATCCAATTTTAGTTAAGTAGCCAATAATGTAGAAATACATTTCTATTTTCATATCTTGTTTTTGCTAGATTTTGTTAGTTTTTCTTATGGAATTGACACCACAAAATTAATAGAAATATAGTGGAATTGATTTCTTGCAAATGATAAAAAATATGTAACCCATTATGTTGCCAATTAATTTTTTTAATGTATCATCATTGATGATCATCTCCAAAAATATTTAATATTCATTGTGACAAGGTTTATGAAAAAATGTCGAAAATACTTTTTAAAATTGGTGAAATACTACCCCAAAACTAAAAATTGTTTCAAAATATGGTGAAATCCCTCCTCCCCAAAACATTGAAAATTTGGCAATTTTAATGTATATATCTATTTAATATTTTGAGGTTGAAATTTTGTGATTTTTTGCTTGGAAAAAAAAGAAGAAGCATCCATTGGGTCCAAGAGCACTCAAAAAAAGCCAACATGATTGTACTTCACTTAAGAATTGTGCATATGTTTTTCCCAAAACTAATTTTTCATTTTAAAAAAGTTCAATTTGGAATGAATATTTTTACAGCTTATTATTGAATATGTTTATAATTGCCCTAATATATCACATGTTTTGTGTTATTCATTGTTGGGAAATGTTTAAAATGTGAAAATGATGTTAGATCTATTTGTTAATTGTTAATGAAAAATGATCACATTGATTTAAAATCAAACCAAAATATATTCATTATTTGAGAGTTTACTTTATTATTAATATATGTTACTTTTTTATAATCACATTATGTTCATACCCCATTTACATGTGAAAGGATTATTGGGATTCAATTCAATTTAAATTTTAATGAGAACATCAACCCTATTGAATTCAAAGGGAAACAAATTGTGATGAATTCAACTCAAGACAATTGAATTGAATCTGAATTTAATTAAATTTGAATTCCATACAATGAATTTGAATTGAATTTAGGAATTTGAATCCAAATTCAAAGTCAAGTTGCATGCAATGACATTCAATATTTCCACAAATTGAGTTTTTTTCAATCAAATTTTTATTGTCAGGTAATGCAAAACAATGTGGAACCCGAGGGTGATAAAGGATTGTTGAAATTATGATGTCCTCAAACATATTTTGAATTCCTAAAATGATCAAATTTTAGATTTTTAAAATTGTGTTTTTGAGTGTGGCTAGTATGTTCTTAATGAATCTATATGTTTAACCATCACACCATTTTCGTAAGATGATAATTAAATGATTCCTTTGCAAAAATTATCCTTAATTGACACACCTCTAGTTCATTTTCAAAAGTTGATCGATTAGAAAATAGAAATTAAATTAGATGAAATTTCAATATGAATATTCCAAAATGCATTTGAATCATTTAACACTATGTCTCATGATTAGTTTCAAATAAATAAAAATAAAATCTATGATAAATTGTAGTTGTCATATGACCCAATTTTTTTTTTGGCAATATTTTAATTTCTTTTGAAAAACAATGGTCCCATTGAAATTTCGTAATTGTTCAAGGGGTCAATAGGGCCCATCATCAAGGTAATGAAACTTGAATGTGTGCCCTAATTATTTAATTCCAATGATGACTAAGGTAACTAGTGGTTCACAAGGGTGTATTCACAATCACAATCTATCAAACCAAAAAAGAAGGCGAATCACAAACAAAACTAATCAAAATTAAAGAAACATTTATGTTTTTTCCATTTAAAACCAGGCAATCATGACAAGTTGTTTCTTGTTCATTCATATGAATGTTATGGAATTCAAACTAAAAATTTGTTTGTGAATTATTAGGTTTAAATTTTGTGTTAGAAGGAATCAATTTTGCAAAGCATTATCAAAAGAACTCCTATAATAAAAACATTTTGATGAAAAAATATTAAGAAAATAAACATCTATTAATCACATTAAAAAAAATATTCATACCCTCAATAATTTGAAATTTTAGAACTTTGAAAATTCAAAGAACTTTTCAAAATTGATAATTTTTTTAAAACTTCAAAAATCCTTTACCACATACAAATGGAGTAAAATGTACACAATGTGTTAAGAAAAGTTATAGCTTAGGGCCACTTTAGATGAGGGTCCAATGTTCAAGATCCAACAACATAGAGCAATCCTATTGGTTGAGAACCATAAAATTGGACCCAAGTGCTTTAGATGAAGGTCCAAAATCAAAAAGTGGCAAACTAAGGATAAACTTACATGATGCCTCTTTTGAAGGGAAAAATAATTGGTTTGGACAAAAAAAGAGATCTAAAAAAAGAGCTCATGATTTGAAGAACCAAGATCCAAAGTAGGGTCCAAGGCATGGTCCAACTCAAGGATTCAATTTGTTTCAATTTTGTCCAAATTGGTTCATGTGAATTTGGACCTTGGACCTTCATCTAACAAGAAAACATAAAAAATGTAAGAAATGAATTTTAGTTTATTGTTTGAAATTGTTATCATTTTTTAAAATGAAAAATATAATTTGCAAAGAATTTGCAAACTTTTAAAAATTCATATTTATTAAAAAATGACAAGAATTTTTTTTTCATGTACTAAGACAACTATAAGCATTTTAAAATAACAATTTGCAAAAAAATTTGCTCAAAAATTCATTCATATGAAAATTTCATTTTTGGGCCAAAAGACATGCACTCCTTGTTTAAAGTAACATTACTAGTTGTATGTTGTTTGCACCCACAAGATGAAACACATGACTACATTACTAAAATTCTAAAATCTCCAATCATAATTTGTCCTAATCATGGATGTTGGATTTCAACTCTTTTTTTGTTAAAAAAAATTGTATAAACATTTATAACCAAATGATTATTTTTTCAATTTCGTGATGTTATTCAAATGGCAATAACTCTTAAGTATATTTAGCCAAATTTCACAATATTAAAAATATGTAAGTAAAAAGATCTTCAGCTCCCTTTGGTATTGTAAACAATTGTGGAGTTTTTTGGTGAAATTCTATTCAAAATTTTTTTTTGATAAATATTTTTAGAAAAAGAATTTTTTTCAAAAGAATGTATTATGTCAAAATAATTCACCACCAAAAAAAATCACTAATATAACCTATACATATAAAGGCACATGTTATATATTATGTAGCTGAGTGTAATGCCCTAGTTGCCCTTTAGTTCCAAAATGAGCAAAATTTCACCCCACTCCCCCTTTCCCCCCCTTTTTTTTATATGTCTAGTGTTCCCATTTGATTATCAATAGTTCATCAATATGTATGTTGGGTCTTAAATTTGATGGAAAATGGGTTAAGTAGATAGGCTTGAAAAAGGTAAGTCATTAAATTATTTTAATATAGAGAGCATGGACATGAAAAAGACATGTGTGAATTTACCTTTTTTCATATCCAGGCAAGTGACTAGGGGAAAGGAGAATTGAAATAACATGAGCATGAAAAGGCACATGTTAATTTGCCTTTTCATATCCATGTAACTGAATAGGGGAAAGGATTGAAGTACTTAGACTTGGGAGAGGTAAGTTTGAATGGCACAAATTGATAGACATCATTTTTTCATTATATAGATTACAAAAAATTATGAAAATTTCAATATATGACAAAAATTAAAGATAGCGATTGTGGTTGATTCAATACACAAATTAACACACATGACTACACTTCGGTGACACAAAATGCCATTTGCAAGATTCAACCCTACACACTATTGAAATGTTTGGTCATGAGTGTGCATTTCCCCTTGACACCTTATGCATAAGGACAATAATCAAACCAAGTCACCTACAAAAACATTCATGTCATTGCAAATAATTAGTTTCAACCAAAAGGTTCCTAAACAAATTGTCACAAAATTTAGACACATTCTTTGAAACAAAAAAAAAATCAAAGTGTGGTTTTTCATTTTGATCTAAATATTAATTTCAACATCAATAAGTACACGATCAAAAGTATAATTCTGATTTTAATTCAAAGAACTCTTTGCCAATGAAAAGTTACTTCAATTCATGAATGTTAGTGTTCATGGATGTCTTTAGATTCCCAATGAATTAAAAATTCTTAAATTGACACATCTAATTCTTTTGGGGGAAGAATTAGCTTCTCTTTTATGCAATTTATGAATTTGTTAAACATATTCATAAAATAATAGAGTTATCAACTCATATGTTCACAAAATTAACATGTGCTTTTTCCAACAACTTAAAATAAAACTTGAGTTGTTAATTTAAAAATAATATGTAATCCACAAACATGTTTAAACTTTAAATAGAAATGTTGTTCTGTTTCATGTATCAAAAAATGTGTGTGTATCTAAGTCAAACCTTGAAGGAGTATCAAGCTACCACATGGCCCTTTCAAGAAAGGAGGGACTAGTGGCTAAGTTCGTAACTTGTAAGGTGAAAAACCATCCAAAATCACTTTAGTAGCCCAACTTCAAGACTTCTTTAATTTCCTCTCAATTCAACAATTAATTAGGTATTACAAATTTTAAATGCCTTGGTTGGATGAATGTAAATATCTTGATACTTATTTTTATTCATAAGTTAAATTCTCTTATGTAATAAAAATATTGCACACCAGTTGTATCTTGCAATATTTATACCAATTGATATACTTGAAGTCAATAACATGACTTTGTGGGAAAGGTGTTTGTTCATCAAAATGCATATGTTTTGTCACATGTATAAGTAACATGTTTAGATATTTTCTATTTTCTATTTCATATTACTAGACATTATCCTTCACCAAAATGTTAAAAAATGATAATAACAATTAATAGAATTTAACATTCTATATTTAAATTATGTATCCTCATCTTAGTCCATTCATCAAGGACCATCCACATGGCATGTTAGACATTCCTTGCACATCATGAAATGTTGTCTTCATGGATGGATGTTTCTTTGAAACATGTATTAAGGGATGACAATGAGTTGGGCATATGAATGCTAGCCATCTCAATATTAACAACCTCCACAACCCCTCATTATGCATCAAGGACAAGGTAACCAACGATAGGACACTAGGTATTGGAAATAATTGAGGAGTGGGAATATCAAAGATATTTTTGATAATCAATGTCCTTGAGCTGGTTACCAAACATAGCCTTTTGTTTAGAGATTTGAACCAACTCCATAACCTTCATGTTGATGAATGGATGAAAATTTTCATAAACTTTTTGTAGATGGACAAAAAAACATATAACCTTCCTCCCCATGATGGATGAAAGCTCATAATCATTCTTTGTCAGATGATATACTAAAAGAACAGAAGGAGAAAAACCCTATATATAAAAATCAAGGATAAGAACCCATTTAACAAAAGCACAAACCAAAAGAAAGCACCAGTAGACACAACCCAAAGAGAAAAAAATGAAAACCAACAATCAACAAAAACTAAGGAAAAGAAAACCTTATGCAAATATGACCCAAAGTTATGAAATGATGAACAATGATAACAAAGAAGACCTAAGGCAAAAAAGTTATCGTCTAGCACAAATCAACTAGTGGCGGAAGTGCATTAGCTCTGATGTGTTGAAAAGAAAATGAGCTTTGACCAAGTGCGTCAACTCATTGAAGAATCGCTATGGCTTGCGCACATTACAAGGCTATGGACACACGTTGTCAATAGTGGAAAATGAGCATTGAGGGGACTAAAGAAGATTGGTGATGACCTGCAATAGTGGTCTATGCATGATGAATTAAGAATGAATCAAAACAAGAATGAAGACACCCATATGCATTAATGCAAGGGGAATGAAATCATTGCCTAGCGTTCATTCGATGTAAGATTGTGTTTTCTTTTGAGTAGCCAACATCACTACATGTGATGTTGTTGATGCTTGTTGCACCATGTTTTTGTGAGTCGGGTCAACAATGACATTGTCCATCAAAGCACAAAAGCTATTTTTAATAATAAAAATATCCACTCGTCGTTGAATGTGGTGAGGGAAAAAGTGGGAGACATCCTTTTGAACATGTGCTTCGTTCTTTAAAACACTAGTTACAATAGTATTTTCAAGTGTGTCGTGGGCTACTATATGTTCACTACCACATGGGCACCGAAGCAAATGGGTACCTAGATCGTCAATGGTATGACCACACTAACACCATGAGTGATGCGCTCCCAAACTTAATAGACTCAAATGTGAGTCTGAAGTGAAAACAACAGAAGAGCAAGGAGTTGGGGCACGCTCCCTGGCTCACAACACTTTGGAGGTAGAGGGGCGTGCTAGAGCTTCGGGATGGGACTAAGAAGAATGACAAGCAACTTATTCATTCACACGGATCTACACAAACTAAACAACAAGTTGGTTAGTGCATATTTTGAGCATTTTGGTGTTAGGACAAACCACAAGTAAACTCGAATTTACAAGACTCACCATGGCTCGAACTTGGGAGAAGCCACCACTTTCCCCTCCCTTTTATACTATGCTTTGTGCCTTTCCATGAGGCCCACATCCAAATGACATTTTGTCCCAAGACTCCCAAATGGGAGTCTTGAAATTCTCGAAGTTGGGACTCTTACAACTTTGGGGCCCCATAATTTTGTGTGCAAACTTTAGATTATGATGAAATTTAAAACAAAGTTTTCGCCTTTGTTAAGAGCTTTTCAATGTTATGTTGCACACCATTTACACGCAAGGAAATTGGGTCGATTCTTGACTTTTAGTGGTTGGGAGTCAAATTACCAATTTGATTTTCCACCTTTCTTTTGGCCATAACTTGTGTTTCAGATGTCCAAATGGGTCACGCAAACCCACTTTAAACATCTATGTTTCAATATTTTTTCAATGATATAAAAAACTCTTCGAACTGATGGGTTTTGACCCCTGCGACACCCTTTGAAGATTTGGGAGTCCATTGGGACTCCAACTCCCATTCACTTAGAAGTGTGAAGGTTCATTCCCTCACACTTTTTTGCACTCCTAGGAGCACGAGATGTGATTCCCAGGCTTCCCTTAACCTTGCAAGCCCTTGCCTTGGTCGCGAGCCCAAGGCTAAGATTGTGACAATGAGAGGTGCGCAATTGTAGGATGTGGCAGTTGAAATGGGTACATAATGTTGTAAAAAACTGGGCTAATGATAAATGAAATGTTGGTTGGTAGGATGAGCTAATAACCAAGCACCTGCCCTAGATTCACCCATGAGTAGAAACGTGCTTGTGTGATATCCAAAATAATATCTACTAAGAGGGAAATAAATTGTTGTTTGTGTACGTGATCCACCAAAGAAACTTGCAACTAGGGGTAAGCTTGAACCATTAAGTTCTCAAAAGGTAGGAAATGAAAGTAGACATCTTGGGGTAACATGGTTTGAACATCTTGTAGTGCCATCTAGAACGGGGAAATGCCGGTTTCAAAATGTGTTATTACATTGATAAAAATAAGGCAATCACCATGTTGGAAACGAATGACAAATGCAAGAGTGCTTAGTGCCCAACACCCCAAGAATGCAAAGAAAGTAGTCCAAACCATAAAAGGGAAGCTGAATTTGTTCAAAGAAGTAAAAAAAATGGCTTAACGACAAATTATGTGATTAATAGAACCACCAAAAGATCCCACACCAAGTAATTTTTCCAATGTAGCTATGGTATGAGTATCGAACTCAACATAATGTTGCAAAATACTTGGAGACGGGAACACTGTATGAAGCAAGTAGCTCGAGCATTAGGTGTAACATAATAAAAGCATCACAAAAGCTGCCTAAGGAAATTAGATATTGTCTCACGATAATCACGAAAAGCTTCAGTCGCAAACGACTCAACAGATGATGTAGATCCCACTAGTGCACCCAAAATATAAAAATCTAAGTCAGGAATAAGAAAGCTAGGAAAAAGTGATATAAAGTGTTCCAACCCTGAAGGAGACCAAACTACACATTTCCCTGGTTGAATTAAAAAACTTGATGCTAATAACTATTCTTACAATTGTAAAAACGCAATAATCACAGCTAATGCGAAACCTAATATATGTGTATCATTCACCAAAGAAGGGAAAACACAAGTAAAGTGGGTTGCTATTGTAAGGCGAAAAGTAGGAAGGTGAGCAAAATTAAGTAAACAATGTTCCTTCCAATGAATCTCCTTGTTGTGTAATTTATTCCAATGAAATGACTATGAGATCCTCATATCAAGAAGCTTAGGAAAAATATTATGGGGATGGGCGTGCATAGGATTGTCAAAAAAATGGGAAAAAATAATTGAAAGAACTGAGTGAAGACTGTAACTCCTAAAAAATGGTTGACTGTGACACTAAATTGAAGGTGTTATAACATCCACCTATAGCACCACCCAATTTGGGTGTAAATCTAACATCATTTGAACATCGTGAACCATTATCTCACATCTGCCACTAGTTATTGCAACAAACTGATGAAGATTAAAATGCTCCATGAGAGTATCCTTAAATTAATGGCCAGAGTGTGAACAACTAAGTGATAGGTCACCTTACCGATCACAATGGGACGTATGCTTCCAAACTACTTTTCCAATGTTAAAAGTCATGATGTAAAAATCAAATGTGATATTGAAGGTGGAACATGACCTTGAACAATGTGCCCACATACCTTGAAGAAGAGGTCGAAAGCATTTGTAGAATCATCTAAGACAAAATAATTTCATAAAAGCTCATACACCATACCTAAAAAACCACTAGAAGAATGATGTGGTGAATGAACCAAAGCAGAGACAAATGCCTCCCGATTTAAAATAACCTCCATCTCAAGTTGGAAGTCATTAACGAAAGGGGGAAATCAATTTTAGTAGGTGGGTGGAGAAGGTGAAAAGCTCTTGTGGTTTCATCAAATGGGGTTGTAGGTGTGTTTGAAGTTAATGTGCGTACTGCTCAAGCATATTCCCTTACATGAGCAAGGGTTCGTGCATGGTGTAATCGTGTCGATGAAGGTGGGGTAGTGGGGTAGGATTTGAAGTCAATTCCAAATAGAAATTAGAGTGAATGTTTTAATCGTGTGCTCCTCCTATATTAGCACCCATATATCGATGTAAATGAGTGCAAATCTCTTAATGGCCATTCTCATCACCCCATGGAAGAAAGGACAAACACCAAGAAAGGAATAACAAAAGAAACATGTCATGTTACAACATCGAAAAGATTAGATGCGAGTTGAAATAAAAGGATATATAAAGCTTGTTGAACGTCAATTTGAAACGCATATGAAATATGATGGTTAGATGACGACACGGTTAACCCAAATGGAAAACATTTATGATGTCTTTGGATGTAATCCATGTTTATGTTGAAGACGGAGGAGAACATGGCAAAGTTGGGGGCAACACCCCCCTAAGATAGATGATTGCCTATGAACAATGCATGAAAGTTAGTGTTGTTCTAAAACCCCCCTTTACATTAAACATATAATCACAAGAGGGACAAGGAATGTGGGTTACGAAGGAGAGGATCCTAACAAATACAAGAAAAGTTTTTAGAGGGTGTGGCGAACGAGATGGGAAGGGGGCCAATAGACGCAAAAAGGGTGAAGGGACTACTTGAGGTAAATTATGAAGGATGGAAATGATGGGCAGATGGATAGAAGTCAAAGCACATCTTGGCATAAAGGAAAAGTTGATAGCTAGTTCTCCATATGGTGCCTGCTAAGAAGGCTGAAAGAACTAGGATGTTCAATGACACTTCAAAAACATATAACCCACAAGGTCTGCCATGCATATCCCCCTGCCCTAACATATCTAGTTTGAAGTTGGGATCCTAAACCTCGATCTCAAAAACCCCTTTAATCCCCCTTCAAAAGCTAAAACTATTGTTCTAAAAGAGATGTACTTACAAACAAAGTGAAAAAAACGAAAAGGACACATGGCAACAGACTCACAAAAACCCAAAAAATTGGGTGGGAATAGCAAGTGGACCTAGTTGCAGATTCACCGCTGCTCGTATGCTATATAGCTCAAGGGCCCTACTTGACTGCCCTGCTTGCTCTACCTTGCTCCTATCTCTGTTTGCCTCACCTTGTTAGCTCAACCTTGCCCTGCCCTAAACACTAGTACTGCTAGTATTGCCACTATTCCTCCACTCTCACAAACCGTAATAACTCCACTCAGTACCATTTTTTCAATTGATGATGCCCCTACCCCAAAAGCCTATCTACTTCTACTACTCAGCAGCTCATGTGGAGCTTGGAGCACTTCTGAAAAGAGACTTCTAAACACAATATTCTTGTCTACAAGGCAAGGCCAACAAATTGTACCTTGTATATAGTCTTTGATGTGCTCTGTTGCACTCTCAAGTTTCTGCTAGGTATTGCTCTCTGGAGTCTCGGTTATCTCTGGAGAGAAGATCATCTGGAGAGAAGAGAAATTATGCAAAATGAGAGATAAGGAGAGAACCATTCAGAAGCTTGAAAACCTCTGAACAGAAAGTTATGTATACATTAATCAATTAAAATAAACTTATTAGATCCACAAATTCATAGGTGTTGATACTATATTGAAAAGTGAAAGGTATATCCATTTGTTTTTTTTAAAAGTAATTTAAAAGTGAGGGCATATTCCATTTGTTGAAATTCAAAGCAATTTATAAAAAAGCTATTTTCAACATCCGATGTAAGTGTCATTTTTTCCCCTCAAGGATGGAAAATGATGTCACTACAACATCAAAACCAAATGGAATTTGATTTCCTTCACAATCTCAATTGGGTATGTCTTGAAAAAGTAAAGCTATCGCATACTACCCAAGCTTGTCAAAACTGACCTCATGTGACATGCCAAATTCAAGTCAATTGTCACAAGAAGGAGAGTTAACTAATATTTAATGCAATAAAATACAAGTACAAAAAATTATTACATGGTCCGGGTGTCCATAGGAGACTAGAAAATATCTGCACCATTTTTTTTCAAATTTATTTATTTCAGATGGATATTTTGGTGATCATTGCTATGACAATTTCAAAGTCGTTTCAGATTATAATTCATCATAGATCAAATTTTGTTTTAGATTTTTTTTTGTTGTTTATTTTTCATTTTTTAAATATTTTTTTCTGTTTGTATTTGGTTGTTTTTAAAACATCTTTTCAATGTTTTTTTTTCTTGTGTTTATTTGCATTTTTTTAGTGAAACTTTCTAATGAACCAGTTTTTCATTAACATTTTGCCTACCAAATCAAGAATGAAAATAAAATAAAATAAAAAATGACATATAAATGTTTTTATAAAATTTTATCTTTTGAAAAAAAATTGCAACCAAATTATTATGTCCACAAAAAATAATTTAATCGTTGTCAATAGTAGTGCAAAGCAACAGGGCGCCCAAATTTATTTATTTATATGGAGTGATTGAAAATGATCTTGACCACCCATGGATGATAACTGAAAATATTTCTGCTCCATTGCAACTTGAAATGATCAATAACTTTGTTTTTTTTCCCCCCCTTTTTTTTGTCATCCATGGATGATTCAGAAATGATCTTTGCCATCCATGGGCAACCGAATCACCAAAAGTTGGAGGAAACAATGTGTTGGGCCAAATATGGCGAGCAAGAATATTAAAATACATTATGGAGTCTATCTAGATGATGTGGGTCCTTTTGTTTTGGTGACAAAAGAGAACAAATACACCTCTCAAAATAGATCCATGCCCTTGCCATATAACCCCCCTCCAAGATAACAGAAAGCTTTGGCATGTACATATAATAAACTAGTATTTTGTTCCTTTGCCCCCTTGTGACACCCTTTTAGTTTGTGCACTTTTGGTTCAGACTTGGGGTCCTCTCTCTCTCTCTCTCTCTCTCTGTCCTCCCTTTCGCCCTTTGCTGGGTGCTTTGTTTATATAAAGTTTATCCGGGTTTCATCAGTATTTCCTAGGTTCTGAAAGGGTCACTTATATACAACATATTATGGGGATCACAAAGTCACCATTGTATACAAATTTTCACCAAATTTTAACCTATGCAAAGGATTTCTTTATGGAAAAAAATTACCCAAATTCGCCAGATTTGAAAGTCTTTTTTTTTCCATTCACAAAATTTTCATGATAATTCAAGTAGGTAGCCAAAAATGTAAAAAGATTTTTTTCCCCCTATTTTCATATCCAATATGTAGACAAATTTGGCAAAATCATCTCGTGAATGATCACCACTTTGGCTATATAACAAAATCCTTAAAATAAACCCTACTATACCATAACTTAGGGTCAGTTTCCACATTGACAAAACAAATTAAAAAAATTTCAATTCATTTCATACTTTAAAATTTACATGACCTACTGTGATGTTGTCATATGAGAGTAGTGAAATTATTAAGAATGTACCCTATGATAATTATGATGATTTTCAACTTGTCAACTTCATATTTTCACAAAAAGTTGTTTCACTCATTTGACGATCATTTAATGGCGAAACTAACCTAACCTTAGGTAAGGCACATCAGATTTCACATTGTTTGTGTCAATGAAAAGGACCCAGTTTGAGAGAATTTTCATTTAAAGATGTGGCAAGAGTCTAGGTCAATACATGCCATTGAATAGACTACAATGAATTTATTCAATTTTAGACTGAATAATTTACCTAGCCCATAAAGAACTTTTTTAAATTCCAGGAATCTTACAAATTTAGCATAATGGACCTTATGCTGAATTTGAAAGGTGAAGTTCTTCATGGGGAGGTGTGTTCATCAAGTACAAACATGAAAATTTTATGTATATTTTGCAAATGAAAATATGTGAGTGCAAAATACCAATTTATGTTTGGAGCCCATCATTTTGAATAATTTGTACCGGATAAAAGAGAAAGCCAAAAACCCTTTGGAAACCCCTATCAAAAGAGCCACCAATAACAAGGCGTGTCTCACATTGTGGCCTTGCCATTTACATTATAAAAGTATCTTAAGGCAAAAGAAGAATTTGTATGAAAACTCTAAATATATGATCTTCAAAAAATCCTCTAAAAGAAACCACAATCCTTCAAGATATTATAATATAACTCTTATAACTAATCTCAAGTTTCAACACAAGCCGAAATATCATCTTTCAAAAATCCTCATATAAAAATAGACCTTTTATTACATAGGGGCCCAAATCCATTAAGCTACTATATACACTATAATGAATCTAAACACAATATCCTTGCCTGGGTAGGCAAGGCCAACAAACAGGTCAAGAAGTAACAACTCATAGAAAACATATCTGTGCACAGAAAGTCAGCTGCACGCTTATCAAAGATTCTAACACACAAAAGCAGCACCTTCATGGCCGGAAAGGTGTTCCTATCCTTCTCCCCACTGGCCCAGAGTGAAGCCGCACTCACAAGTGGACCCTTGAAGAATGGATGATAAGTGGGATCACGACAAAACAGTTTAAAAAGAAAACTCAGTTAACCACCATGGTTACCGAGGGAACTGGAACCCAACAGAAAACTGTTTCCTGTTTCCATTTATCATCCATCCATCCATCATGGTGCGGTGGTGGGGTTGCTGGTTCACTCCCTCTTCTGGCCCCTTCCTTCTCCTCCACTCAGCACGGCTGATCTCGAGATGGCTTGGCTTGCTGGAGTTGGGCTGGCCGGCTTTTTGATTTGGGTGTGTGTTCGCCGGCCGGCCTTAACGGTGACGATAATGTCCAGTCAACCGATGCTTATCCGAACGCTAACAGCAAAGGCGCTTCTCTATTCCTTTTTGTTGGGTGGTTTTTCTAATATTAACGCTACAAGTCAGGCTGATGCATCTTCTAGAGTTGCTAAAGCTGAGTTGGGACACTCGATTTTGGACTTTCTTCTTTCCAAGGAACTGCAAGCTGGATTCCTTTTTTGTGCTTTCTCTCTCACCTGGGAAAATTTATAAAATCTGTACAACAACCTATTGCCTTTTGATCCGGATCCTCCACTCCTCATCTTTCCTGCAAGGCCGGGCTGTGAATTCCCAGTTTAAATAAATTAAGCTGCTGCAGCTCTAGTGGTTTCGGCTTTGAATCTCCTTTTGTTTTTTGCAAAGTTGAAGTTGGTTCTCAATTCTCTTTTACAGCTCCCTCCCAGAAACGTTCTCCTAACGCTTCGTTCCTGACAAGCTATCTGCATGAGTGTTGTTCCGGATATCGAAGCAGTCACCCAATTCCTTTTTTTCTTTGTCGTTTTAGTGCAAACGTGAGAGTTTTCAGGATACTAGTGTGAGCTGCTCTAATTGCTGATGTTTCTAGCTTTCTTCAATGTCCTTGTGTGTCGTCCACAGCGTAGAGAAGATGCGTGCTTGCAGGAGTTATACAGACAGAAGAATTTGATCACACAGTTTTGACAAGAAGAAGAGCAATTAGGACCGCCTGAATATCGACGATTTCCTCTAACTGTCAAATTGGAACCAGCTTTGTTCTTTTCCTGGAGCAATGGACAGCTTCCTGGATAACTACACGGGCCTGCTCCCTTTCTTAGTGAGGGCGCTTTCATCAAAGAGTACTGGGCGCAGCCAATATTGCAGGCTGGGAGAGGAGCAGCCTCTTTGCACGCAGCAGCATGAGCGGAAACTAAGGAGCAGTGAAGATCATCATCCTCATCTGCAAGTCAGTGATTCCACAACCGTCTACCGCAGCTCATCGTTCAATCGAACTGCCACACCTCGAAGGTCGACGTCCATGCCTCATCACAACATCCAACAGATTTAATACTAGGTTCTGCATCAGATCACAAAGTGCTGGACACCCTCATGATCAATTTTTCTGCACTGGCTATGAGTACATACATCCGAATCTCCTGCAGACAGCAACCATGGGTACTTCTTCTCTAAAGCTCACACTATATTCTAGGCGCTCTTCCTGTAAAAATTGTTGGTTCCTAATTATATCCCCAGTAATGGAGCTTGCAAAAGCGTTACACAAGCTTGTTAGCTGTTAGAAAATAGTGGCACCAGCTTAGTTTTGCACATAGCTATAAAAACAAGTTTGCCATGACCCACAACTCTTTGGCCATGGCTAGTACAAGACTCTCTTAGTCTGCTACACGTCAAGGAGCTCGCAGCTATATCCTGCAGGAAGCATGCAGGCCAGAAAGAAAGGGCAGAGTTGATCACTTACACAATCCTCAATTTGTAGGAGAAAATCAAAATTTGCACACAAAACAGGAACTATACTGAGTTCTAGCTTGTGCATATTATTAATTTCTGAAGCTTGATTCAAGAAATTCTGCATCATGGATGGATAAGGTGTGTGTGGAGATAGCTGCAAGAGGAAAAAATTCCAAAGTTCTAGAGATGGGAGGCTGCAGAGTCTAGCTCTATTCATGTGACTTTCCCAGTTTCCTCATGTACTGTCTAGTGCAGTGCACACTAGATTGATGTATCATGATTTTCTCAATCTCTATGACTCAGACTCAGTAGTACAGCCAGTGAACTTACCCACAGTTGTTACACTCGAGAATCTTATGTCAAAATAGATTGTAATACAGTGTGAATATTATTCTTCTACTCATGGCAGAGCATCACAAAGCATATGATGAGATGTGTGTTTGATTGGTTTGTCCTGTGTTTTGGATAGTCAAAGATTAATATACTGATTCATCCAGCAATTTTTTCATATGAAGAAGCATTGGAAAAATCCTTCTGTCTGTTCCATTTGTGTCAATAAGCTCATCTGACAGCAGCCAATGCAGACATCTGCAGCACAAAGGTAACAATAACAAGGAGATAACAAGTGTTGACAGACATGCATTTCAAATCCCCAACGATGTATTTATACATTGACTTTATCCTCAACTTCTGAGCAATATTTGCTTGGCACAATATTCAAGATACACATCACTACACAGATGTGTAAAGGGTTTACACACCCATAGTTTTATTCAACCACCACATCATAGGCACCGAATCCATGCAAATAGGTCAGCATCTTCTGTTCAGGAATCAAGATGTGCATAACATGGTTCTGTGATAGTGGCTGGGATACAACAAAAGAACATTCCAATGGGTAGACTGGAAACTCACCTCTTCAAACTCAGTCTGATTAAGTACAAGTCAGGAGACTCTTCATAGAGATAGATGCCTGAGTGTTTTGAGAGCAATTTCTAATTTTTCATGTCCCCCCAGATTCTCCACAATTTGCTATTGTCACATTCTGGCACCTGAAGTCTGATTGAGAATTCGCTGACAGTTGCGTCCACAAGTCTTAGTAGGGGATCACAAAAGAAATACAAGTGCAGAACAAAAAACCAAGAGGATTGCCAGCGTGCTTCAGTTTTCTTAAGATAATTGTCAGAGAACTAAATCTCACAAACCGATATGAATGTTCAGAGAGCCTAGAAATGGAATTGCAGTACATTGCTCCACACACATTGAAGAATGAAGTACAGATTCTGCAGGGATTTTATTTTGCTTGAGCACCAATGAATAAATCATCCTTCATAAGCATTGCTTCAGCCAGACTGTTGTTTGTAGCACCCTTCTCAGCGATAAACTGGCAACAATCTGCACTGTTCTATACATCCTTCTTTACAGGCGCCCTATCCTTGTTTCTACAGGATCACAGCCCAGCAATGCAGGCGTCGCAGACACAAACAAAGAAGGATCGCCCAACGCACACCACGCTGAAGACCGGTATCGACATCGCAAAGAAAGAAATCGAATTGGAAACTTTAATGTCTTGTGGCTAGAAAAATAGGTGGGTTCCCGCTCGACCTGGCATGTGCAGCGGGTAGATAGGAACGGTGCTTACGAACAGATTGCTTCTTGTCCTGCCTTCAAGCGCGATCATCATGCGCACATACCTGTCCCGGAGCTTCGCAAGAAGAACAAGAGGAGATGTCACTAGTCTGATGCGCAATGACCTCGTGGCCACTCTGACTCCCCACCTTCGCCGCCGCCTTGGCATCTTGCAGGATCCCAGCCTCAACGTCTTCTTTATTCTCAATCCCCAGAAGTTACGCAGCCTCGATCCTCGTGCAGGCGTCTCTGAGTCCTCCTCTTCACCTTGAATCCTGTCATAGGAATTTTGTGTCTGCATTCGCGAAAGAAGTGGGCCCAGGCCCGGAACTCGTCTCCTTCCCATCGATCGCAACACAATGTGCTGGAGGCCGTTACGGAACAGGCGATCCAAATCTTCTCCTCAAGCTCTCTCCACGTCTTCCCCCTCTGGCGCCCTTCAACAACAACAAAATCCACTGGACATCAATGTGCAGGATCGGTGTTATCAAACAGCCATGTGCGTATTGTCATGCTCGTCCGGCGCTGAAGAGAATCCAGGTTCAGATTGCTAGCAATGGAGGGACCCCGATAGTACTGTCATGCCTTCAAAAGACACAGGCTTTGATCCTTTCCTCGCATTACATTCACGAACTGACGACAGAGGCATGAGTCTGATAGATCTGAATTGCGGTGGAGAGCGAATCTACTTTCGAGCTCGAACAAGTCTTCTTCCCGAAGAATGCCTGCATGGATACACGATGCATGATCAGGAGCACGTCGAGCTTCCCAGCACAGTTCCCGCGAACAAAACAGATAACTTGGAGAGAGACCAGGAGAATTGCAAGGGAAGAACAGAAGCAAAAGCAGATAACAAGCTGGTCATACAAGTAGCAGTACCAGGTGCTTTCTGTAACTGCTGCAGTCTGCCACAGGCAGCCGTCGTTTTGTGCGAAGAACGGTGGTACGTACCTGCAACCTACAGTAGGCGTGGCGCGGTCCAACCTCGATTGACGCGAAGCTTCTTGTGTGTGTTTTTCCTGAAATCACAAACTGCGAGGCCGCTGATCTCAAGTACAATCTCCGCGTCAGGGAAGGAACTCTCCATTCTGGACCCCCGAGGATTCAGGAACTCCAGATCCATGCCGAGATCGGTGCCGACGACCAGATTTGCTTCGGCAGTCCTTGCATGTGTGCAGGGAGTGCCAAATCTTTCGGCAACTCTTCGTAGCAATCGAAGGTTCCATGGCCGTTAGCTCCCTACATGTTCTCTCGCATTCCCTTGGCTTGTTTCCTATCAGATATCTCTCGTCTAATTCAGTGGAAAGATGAGCTCCGACTAGCTAGCTAGCATATGATATTCCTGGATGTCGAAGAACAAGGCCTCAGGATCTTTCACGAAGTCTTTGCGACTCTCTTATTACTCTCTCTTTTGTAGTTCTGTTGTTTAGTTGTTCTTCCAAGCTTTGGGGGAATGCATTGTTCGACCCTGCAAAGGATGTTGTGGAGCTTTATCGAAGTAAAGAAATCCTCCGGTTTGGTCACCATACTTGTACACAGGGAGTAATCTCAAGCTAGACTGATGCTCTTTCTGTTTCCTGGATGGCCTGGGGTCCTGCATGAAGAGATTGACAGCAAGAGCAAGCAACATTGCATGTTTTCTTATTGCAGGGTTTAGGGTTTAGTGGGAATCATGCCCAGGCCACATTAGCTATCTTCCTGATTTTGGATTCTGAAATCTCACATGGTTCATATCCACTTTGTCTGTGGGAAGATATCTCACCTTGCTTGTGAATCTCACAACCAGGTTCCGTGGGGACTAGATGCTGTGCAAGGCTGAATTGATCTCTTGCTGGTTGTATGGACATTTCTGCTGGCCGTGAATCAGAGCTTGTCTTTTTTTGGCCTGTTAAGGCCTGTGCAATGATGATTTGGTGTTTCCTGTTGCAGCCATTAATCTGTTTTGGTCCTCTTGCAAGAGATAGTTTCTAACGTCACCTGTTATTGTTTGGTAGGAATACTCTTTGATCTTGGACCAAGTCTAGACCTGTGTGAGGCACTGTAGTTTGTGCAATGCTGGAATTATGCTCTCTGTTGACAAGGTGAATGCTCTTCACCAGTATAGACCACCATGTTTCCAGGCCAGATGACCTACTGGAGAACCATATTGTAGAGCTGTCATGTGTGCATGCAATAAATGAGCTTTGTCATATCTGCCAGCATGCAGAATTCAAGAAGGGGATTCTCGTGACCTGCGCACATGGGTGAGTGCTGAACACCAAGTGCTCTCAATCACTATATTTGTGAAACCCCCTAAGCTATAAGGGTTTAGCTGAGACCTGGCAGTTAAGCTTATCTTGGGGCCCACAGCCCAGCCCACCATGGGAGTTGAGGACTAAGAATCTGTTCACAATATCAGCAACATCAAATCTTCACTCTGTAGCTGCTTGGATTAGAGAATGTATGTTGATAACTAGGCTTCATGTTTGTTGCTGCAGAGGTGGGTTGTCTGACTGGAGCTCAGCATATGTAATGTTAAAGCTCATTCTGATCCCTTTTCTTTGTTCTGAACTACATCTGCTAGGCACTTAAAAATGGCCTAGTGGATCAGACACCTAACATCTCATCAGCATGGGAAGCAATGTGTGCTTCACCATGAAGAGATCATCTCAAAACCCACTGCTCCCTTTTTTAATTGTGAAGAGAAATGTTTTAGCTCCATTTCAGATATCCTCTGCCCCTTTGTTATTGACAGTAGGGTTTAGATAGTGAGACTTGATAACCACTCCTTTTCCTCTGTCACCCTGCCTGCTCTGGTTTCTTAAACAGGTTTGGTCTATAATTTGATTCTCCTTAAAAAATAGTGTAGTTTCAGTCTGGTTTTACTGGTCAATTCTTTGAAACCTGATTATGCAAGTTCTAACCAGTTAATCATGCTTGTTGGATTAGTCATTTCTGGTTGTGGAAAATGTGAATTAGCCCTGCAAGGAGGTTTTGTTTTAAGAATCAAACCCTTCCTACAAGTCCACATTCATCTTCATTCTTTTACCTGGTCAAGATTGCATTTGGCATGATGATATCAGGATTAAGATCAATTTCACGCTGATCATTCTCCCTCAAACATTCTTCTTTGAATCTTACATTCTTTCATACATGTCCTAATTCTAGTGTATACCAAAAAACTGGCAGCCAAGGAGAAGGCACCCCATAAGTTGTTCTTGAAAGCCACAACTGCTAATGAAAGCTCTCTGCACATGCCAGGAATGATCAATGTAAGTTTTTTCACCATTGTTTTTTTTGGGCCTGCACCATATAGTGCTTGCACCAGCAGCTCCTTCATCACAGATTGCATGATCTCTGATTGCCAAATGTGTGATTTGTGTATTGCAGCCTTGCAGAATGCCCACACAACAGTGACTCATCTCCTTCCTCTAGTGATTCTGCGAGGAGCACACACACAGCACAATGGCCATGTGCGAAGGCAGCTGGTTGTCAACATTCCTGTTAGTCCCAGTTTAGAGGACATGTCAATCACACAAGTGGTTCTGATAGTTGTTTTAATACAATTGATAAAGAGTCTATGGGTGCAGGCTTGTCTTGTTATGGAGTACGCAGTCCAGTATTACATTCATAATGCTGGAAGGTGCAAATCCCATGTGAGTTCAGAGCTTCATCTACAGAGCATCTAACCCTTCCTTTTATTATACTTCTAACAATTGATAATATAGTTAGCGAGTATGCATTTGAACTTCACTTCCTTTGTTGTTTGAGGTTTTATAGTGGATTGAACTTCTTTGATTTCAGCACTTTCGAAAGAACATTAGTGAGGGCATTTCAGTACTATCAATCAGGGGCAATGGGTGAGTGACAATCTGCTTCCCCAGGAGTGGGCATCTGTTTATATCCCTTCAGGATTGGCTGTTGAGAGAGACTTTTGTATCTCTTTGCACCCTTCATGTTCACATACTGCACGGTGCACAGTCACACCAAGCAGAAGAAATCTTGTTTCAGTAGCAAACACTGTCTTCTTCTGGAGTTCATATACCTACTGCTAGTTTCTACCAGATTATCATCAGATATGGATCAGTAGCTGGAGAAAATATTGTTTTAGAATAGCTTCATGATAGTAAGGTCAAGTTCGGGTTCCATGAGTATTTTTTGGTGTAATATGTGTGCTTTGATAAGCCTGTGATCTGTTGAGTGTGCAGTGGATTGCATTGCACTTCAGTTGTTGTGACTGCAATTTCCTGAACAAGATGAACCACATTGCACTAGGACTAATTTGTGCACCATAAATAAATTGATTAGTTGGATTAACAATGCCCCAATCAAGGGAGCAAATTCAAGATTCTTGCTAGGTTGTATCTCCGCATCTTTCCAAACACTGTCCACTATTATGCATCAATGAGTTTATTCATCACTATGGAATGGGCAAGTGGCTGCCCTTTATCTTGGGTAAGATGCCCTTGGCAATACTGGTAGGGCAAGGTGGGCACTGCACCCAACATAATGCCATCAACCGATTGAGTTGTTTAAAAATCTTTCATGAATGATTTATGGTGCACAATGAAATGACTATGGGAACATGAGAACAAATGGGAACAACATTTGGGAACAACATGAAAATGTAATGTGAACATTGTGAGGATGTAATGGGAATATCATAGGAACACCAAAACAGCATGGGAACATGAAAACAAAACATGGAAAAAATCCCTTTAATACAATCTTCTTCCATAGAAGATTATGAATTGTTATCCAAGTGCCATATGGAGTTTTTTCCTCAATATTATGCACCAAATTGGGCCTCCCCCATCCCACAGCTTGTGATTTTTCTCAATGCAATGTGACCAAGCCATAGATTCGACAGGGATACACTTATTTCATTGTGTTCATGGAGGAGAATGCATGACCACACATGATGTAGTTCAAGATTTTTTCGTTTTCATTGTTAGAGATGTCAAGTTCCATGTATCATGCAAGCAAACACATGTTTTCTCGACGTCATCTGTTTAGTCATCACAACAAGAAGTGGATATTGTGTTTATAGTAAATGGTACATGCACTGTGATAACATAATCATTGTTGATTCGACTTATGTGAATTTTTTTTCACAAATCACTTTTTTTCAAAGAGTGATTACAATGATTGCAACTCAGGCAAAGATTGTGTCATATTGTGATTGACACCTTGAGGATGATTTCATCCCTCTAGCAATAAAATGTTTGGATGTTTACACTAGTAGGTGGATAACTTCCTTTAGTGATGTGCCAAGATGGCATGGTCAATGAAGGGCTATGTAAGTCCTCCTTTATCGATTATACATTTTTTTTATACGCAAAAGGTGTCATTGGCTCTTCAAAGAATTCAAGCCACCACTATCTTGCATCAAGCAATTATGGCAACAAAAGAGGCCTTTTTTAGGCTTCGTGTGCTTCCAAGTTTTTTGCACATCACCTTGCATGATTTGTTTTGTGCTATTAGTGATGGGTTTAGGTCCTAGGTTTTGTGTTTTCTCCTCTTAACGTTCCCCCTTGTTCACCTTGCACTTTTAGGTGTAGTCTTTTGTTTGGACTTTGATCCTTTCTTTTTTCTTCCTTTGTTCCCTTGCTAGGTGTTTTTCTTTTATTTATTTATAATTTGATATGGCACGTTGAAAGGCACCAATATTAGCTAGTCTACCATGCTTTTTAATGTGAATGAATAAGTGGCTTAATCATTATATAATGAAGATGTTAATGTACATGGTGCCATAGGCTTCTAAAAAATATATGATGGCTTTTGAATTGGGTCATGGCCATGTGCAAAACATCGAAACATTGAATTAATGATTTTATTGTCCATATTTACCATTTCATATTGGATAATACTTAAGCATTAAAGTTATTTTAAACTATGCCTTGTTGTGCATCAATTTGGACCTTAGTTTTCCATTTCATCTCTAGTCAAAATTTCCATAAAGTTAGCCAAAATGAGCACCCAACAACTGAATTAAACATTCACTTTTGAACAACCAAAAATGTTAATATTTAAGCTCATAATCACAAGGTACATTTCATGATTAGAAATACCTACTAAAGGCATGGCATACAGGAAGCAATTGAAGCACACTACCTAATGGACACTAAAACCAAAATAAAATGGGCAACAAAAATTACCTTGAAAAAATACCCAAAAAACATTATTAAAACTTTTGACATTTCAAAACAATTGAAACTTCTAGCTTTTCTCATTGGCCCTTCTAGCCTTTCTATCATCTCAGCACATCTTTTCTCATATCATTTGGACTTTAAAAATATTTCAAAAATATCCCCAAAACTAACATAACTTTTCAACAAGTTGGAATTTTTTTTGTCATTCAAAAACTTTTTATAAATAAAAAATAAATGAAAATGTTCATCATATTGCAATCAAGGTTTTTTTTCTTAAATATTTGCAAATGGATTTCAAGCAGGGTAAACCAACCCATCACCAATCACTTGCCTCTGATCGAACATTTATTTATATCTTCATCATATGTGCTTCATTTGAGCGATTTAAAATGTTATAGGAGTGCTATTTCAAGCTTTATAAATTATCTGTGAAGTGCAAAGGAAAAGAAATAATGAAAAAATAACAAGAAGAAAAATAAGCTTTCTAGCTTCCAAAATGTGTTTTTTTTCTTTTTTCTTCTCTTTGGACCTCTCCTTTTTTAAACCTCATAACTTTCTTATTTTTTATTCATTTTAAACGATTTAAAGTGTCATAGGAGTGCCACCTAAAGTTCTATAAATCATTTTTGAACTTTAATAACAACATATCAACATACAATGAATTTTTTGGGTGTTTTGGAACTAGTTTTTATAATGTTCAGTGGTTTTTTTTAAAATTCTTGACCTCCTCTACTTTGGGGGGTTGTAACTTTTTCAATTCTAATTTATTATTGACAATTTTTAATGCCTTAGATGTGCCAATAGGAGGGGTTCAAATTTTATCTGGACACCAAAAATAACAAAGCCTTCACATTGGATCCAACCTACCCTGAGCATTTAAATGTTTAATCACCACCCGATTTACCCTACTTTCAACTACCTTCAATTTACTTTGAAAAGTCCAATAGTAAAAGCTCAATTCATTGCCTTGCAAGTATTTTGAAAATAATTCAACTTTAAAAATTAATGTCACCAATAATCAAAAAGAATCTACCAAACTTTCTTTAAAATATTCCCATAATATTATCTACTTATTATCATTTCGTTTGAAAACCTCAACTTTTTGTGTATCCTACTTCCATCCAAATTGAACTTCTTTTTTGACCAATTTAGGAGAAAAAAACAATGGATAATAAAATTAGGAATCAAACATCATTTAGACCAATTTAAGAGGAAAAAAACCATTTTCACTCCCTTTTTTTTATTGTGTTAAAAAATTTTCAATTTTGTCATTCAATTCCCTATTTTGGGCAAAAATCACTCTCTTGTCAAGCTTAATTATTAAAACTTTGTGTATAACTTTATTGAGTTAGTAATAATATTTTCTAGATTTATGGCTAAGGTGAACCAAACCTACAAATGGTTCATTCACTTTTTTTAATAAGGTTTCTTAGAGCCTACCATACTAAATAAATTAAAGAAAAACACTCGACAAGGGAACAAGAAAAGAAAAATGAAACCCCAAAATGCATATCACCATAATACCATGGCAAGCTCAACATTGTAAAAGTGGGGTGTAATTCATTAACCTAAATCACTATAGGACCTTAAAAATGAAATAAGTTCATTGCATTTTAATGATTTCACCCTAGTTAAAGTTATTTCACTATAATATCATTGTGGAAACATTGTGTTTCATTGATAATTGACATAATTCACTGTCATAATTTGATATAATAAATAGGTTTATTTATACATTGTTTTAAATACCCTATGTATGTTACTTTATGATATACCATATATTACTTTAAGGTATTTTAATTATTCTAACTTATACCCTATGTTATTATAAATTATTTTAGGTTATTATAAATTATTATACCCTAAAACATATATGTAATTCTACCTCAAGGTATCTTAATTAATTTATTATATTATTTTAAATTATTTTAAATTAATTATACAATTAACCTTAAGCTATATATTAGGTTATTTTATTTTACATTAATATATGTTTTTTCAAGTTATATTGTAGGTTTTTCAAGGTCATTCTACTTTATGTTATTAACAATAGCCTATGAAAAATAATTTAGAAGTCTATAATAGAATAATTATTAATAGCCTATGATAATATAACCTAAAGTATCCAACAACAACTTATAATAAAATAATCATGAATAGTCATATTATAACATAAAATAACCAATAATAAAATATAATACAATAGCCATCAATAGCCACCAATAGCCACAATATAATAGCCACTAATAACCATATATTAAAATTTATTAAAATTACCAAAAATAATATAAGGCGAAATAATCGACAATACACAAAAATAGCTTAAGGTGAAATAACATGTAATAGCTTAGAATTGCCAATAATAGCATAAGGTGAAATAGCTTAGAATAACCAAAAATAACTAATAATAGCTATAATTAGACTAAAGTGAAATAATTTATAATAGCCAAAAATAGCATAAAATAACCAAAAGTAACTTAGAATAACCAAAAATAACCTAAGATGAAATAACCAAAAATAATTGAAAATAGCGATAAACAATCATAAATAATGTAAGGTGAAATAATTTAAATTAATGAAAAGTAGCCTTATGATAGCTGAAAGTAGTTTACCATAGGTGGTATTATTATGTTAACAAAAACCTTATCCATTTATAAATTTTTTTTTAAAAAGATGGTAGTGGAATGATATTCAAAAAATAAATTATTCAAATGATTTTACATTTTCAAAAAACTAAAATACAATTATGTACATTATGGAATTTTTAAAAATAGTAAACTCAAATCATTTCATTTGGACAAAATCTCAATAAAATATGAATTTTCAATGTTTATGTTTTTGAAATGTTTGAAATGAAGTATTTGATAAATAAAATGCAATGTAATATATTATCACAACAAGTGGGGTGGCTTTATGGTAAGGGTGTTTGCCTCCATATTAAAAGTCATGGGATCAAACCTCACAAGCGATGTGTGTGTGGTCAACAATGGTAAGTTGACCGAATATTTTTCTATTTAATTCCTTTAAATAGGTGCCTAGGTTATTACATAGTTTACGTACCTAGGTTAAGTTTTTAACCTAACCATGGTAGTGACACATTTCAATTATTCATAGGTTGAATATCATGAAATAATCAAAATATTATATATTAAATTATTTAAATTTAATTAATTTCAATGCTACCTAGTTAATTAATTAACAAGTGAATGGTTCGGTAAATTTGTATTTCACTAGGGGTTGACTAGTTTCACCATGGTAAAAATGTCCAAATTCATTTAAAATTTAATGAAACCTTGAATGAACTAGGACGCATTTTGGTGTAATGTAATGTCAAACAGTTATTTTATTTTGAAAATTCCATGTCCAATTATCATTTGATGTCAAATCTATTTCATCTTTTTATGATATGTGCTCACTTTTGTTTTCCAGACATGGTAAATTACACATTGACTTAATGGGCTCTTGTTTTTGTGTAGTAAGGAACGAGGGTGGTCATTTTGTGCTTGCTTTGCATGGATTATTTTTTTCAATTTTGTGATGTAACCCAAGTGGCAATCATCCATAAGATGATTTAGCCAAATTTGACCTTATAAGGAAAGAAAAAAGATCTAGCATCCTTTTATATTTTCAGCTACACGTTAAAACTTACGACAAATCTAACAACATATTTTTTAAATTAGGTTTCTTTTCAAATTTTGGCAACTAACAAACTCAAAAAGCATTCTATTCTTGCCAATCTAAAAACAATAAATTAATTTCATGTTATAAATAATAAAATAAAAAATAAAAAATCACCATTTGGCAAAGTTTCACACAAAAAAGAATAGTTTCCATAGACTTTATTCATCCCCTAACTCTAAAGTTAATATAAATAAATAAAAGAAAAACACCAAACCAAGGAACAAGAGATGAAAAAATAAAAATAAAAAGTCCAAACAAAAAATAACACCTAAAAATGCAAAACACCTAGTGGGGAGCCCTAAGAAGAAAAATCAAGTAACCTTGGACCTAAACTCATCACTAGTAACACAAAGCAAGTCATGCCAAGAGATGCGCTAAAAAACTAGAAGAACACCAAGCCTAGAAAAGGCCATTCTTGTTGTCACAACTACACATTACAAGATAGTAGTGGCTTAAACTCTCTAAATAGCCACAAACACCTTATGTTTGTAAAATGAGTGTAAAATCAAAAGAGGAGGTCCTTCGCTGACCATGCAATGTTGACACATCAATCTATTTGTATAAACATCCAAATATTTCTACTATAAGAAGGACAAAATCATCTGTAGGGAATTGGTTACAATATGACATAACTTTTGCCTAAGCTATAATTCTCGCAACCACTCCCAAAAAAAAGAGGCTAGTTTAACAAGATTTTCAAAAATTGAGTTAGTAATGAAAATCTACCAAAATGTGAATACCATCCACTATAAACACAATATTCATTCATCATTCATGATTAGAGAAATGGCACTAGGAGTATATGGATTTGCTTGTGTGAAACATTGAACCTAACATCTCTAATAATGGAAGCAAAATAATCTTGAATTGCATCATGTGTGACAATGTGTTGTCCCCCTTAATCATAACAAAATAAATGTATCTTTGTTGAATCTATGGACTAGCCACAAAAACCATAACCCATAGGATGGGGGAAGCCCAATCTAATGCGTAATGTTAAAGAGAAAATGTCAAAAGCCATCTAAAAAGATGGGATAATTGGGCAAAAAAAAAGGCAAGCATTTGAGCTTGGGCTTGCACAAGATCTCAACCAAACATAATTACAATCAAAAGATAAATCCAAGATGACGTTGGAAAAAAATGTTCATGCACACTTTTCAAGATGTACTTCTAAAATTGATACTATTTTTTTTTTGACAAATGTTCAATTGGAGGGATGCAAGCTTGAACAACTAGAGGTAGAAGGTCACAAACCCACCTAAAGTGAATCTAAAATGGGAATAGACCTAAATTGTTAACCCTTATAACCCCCAATAAAAATCGGTAATCGTCCTACAAAAAAATGAATGCAATGATTACAACCACAAACCCCCAACTCCCCAATCAGAATGTCAAAACAATAACCTCCACATAAACAAGACCTATCCCACCTCTAGAAGTGCAAAAAAAGTGTGTTGACGAACTAAATGAACTTTTAAACACTCCAAAGAACCTAGCCCTAAAAATCTTCCAAACACATGAATGAAGGTTGAATCAAAGTCAAGAGTGGGGGGAAAGAACAAAGAAGGTAATAAAGCTTTTAAACGAAACAATAAATGAAAGTCCTAAATGCCACTTGCACATCCCCCAACGTAGGAAATGCTTCTATGTGTTGAACATCATTGTCCAAAGTATCTTAGAGAAAAAAGGATGTGAAGGAAAGGGATCCCAAGGGAACATCCAAAAACCCAAATGCCCCCAATAGGGATATAAAAATCTGATGCAAGGCCAAACTGTAAGGCCTACCAAATCTAACTTAGAAAATAAATGATGAAAAACATAAAATACAACCAAAATAAGCCCAATGATTTGGGTGTCATATACAATGAAATGAAACAAACAAAGCAAAAAAAAGCCAATCAAATTATGAGAGGCACAAAAATGAACCAAAACAATATTTTCTTAATGGGTGTAAACAAAATAAAATGAACAACTTGATTCCCTTGTCAAAATTGGAATAAGTAGATTTAAAATAACAACAAATCCTACTACAAAATCATGGAACATTGAATGTTTTCATTTCAATGATTAAATTTAATATATAGTTACACTAATGTGCATTGATTTTCATATTTCAAATTGTAAAAGTAGGTTTTAAGTAGGTTTTTGAAAATACACCACCCAAAGGATCCCCTTGACAAGTGCCAATGGAGGATTAAATAACAAAAATATTGCCGTAAAAAGATTCATGACTATAAAAAAAAAGGAACTATGGGGCATGAAAAGAACAAACGAAAAGTATGAGCTGAAACAACTTCCCACATACAACATGTAATTCCTAGAATATGAAGAAATGCAAACAATCACACAAAGAAATTTTGTCTTTTTCCACTACCCAAATTCACTAGGTTTTAACAAAATAGGACAAAATTGACTAATATGCAACTTGTATGGTTTTGGTCAAAAATTTGATTAGAACATTTTTAATGAAATTTTTTTTAGTCCTTTTGGATAGTCGCATGTTGCACTAAATAGTTATTAATTTAAAATTTATGACATGGATATACGAAGTTCCAAGTTAATATGATGTGAAATAACACACCATGTCATCATACAACTTTGTTTTCATTTTTTTTTTTGGTTCAAATCATGGAATCATGGATTACATTTTTGTCATGGCATGCCACAACAAATTAACATTTCATGAATTATTATTTTTCTTGATTAATATGTAGTTGTAAAGGTTAGTCACAAAACCCAAAATTTGTTGTTGTGTTTATTGCTTAAACCTTTGTCTACTATTTGCCCAAAACAATTAAAAATCTAAATCTATGACAAAATAATATATCCTTTTCCAATTTTTCAAAGTCTACATTAAAAAGTGCTTTCAAAATTTCAATTGTTCAACATTTGTTACTTTTTGCTTTAGAAAAAAATTGTCCCTGAAATGGTTGCCAAATGGTAAATGTAAATTCTTCCTAAAAATGTTCACTACCAACTTAAAACAATACGATTTCCATTTCAATACTCCATTTCAATTCTCCATTTGGGCATTTAAATTATGTAGTTCATTATGCAAATAATTCAAATTGTTTACTTTTACACATTTTTTTAATTATAATTATTGTTTCTTTTACTTAGTTTTATTTCTTTGCTTAAACAAAATTTGTGGTTAAAATACAATTAGATTTATCATAAACCCAAAACAAAATAAAATCTATATTATAAAATCCATGTTTCTTCATCAAATCTACATTTTTTTTTTAAACTCAAAATTGCAAATATAAAAAAAACTGTAGTTTAAAAGGTAGAAATTATAATTGAAAATATGAAAAATATGTGGTTTCAATACCAGTAGAACTTTGAATTCATAATGTGTCTTTGTCTAATTCTAATAGCTCTTTCAGCTTAACTTTATGAGTGAATAAATAACCCCAACTCTAACCATTTTCAAAATTACATCCGAAATGACTTCCCTCCAAAAATAATTCAAAATAAAAATGTTCAACGGTCTTAATCCTATCGAGTTCCTTCATTACCTAATATATTCTACCTTGACTGACCATTACCATATACTAGGTAATAATGATAAAAACCAAATGCCTTATTACAATGCAAAAAGTTTGAAAAAATGATTTTTTTGGGAATTTTGGGTCATTGATAGAACATGGCCCACATTGGATAAATTTTACTATTCTTACTTTCATAAGTGAAAACAATGGACATTTTAGATGCATGTATAAAATTTGGAACAAAATTAGTTCATTTGACATGAGAAAAAAAAAGGAAATCTAAGACATGTCATAGGAAAAGTGAAAAAAAGGTGAATTTCAATAATTAAGAGTGAATCTTCAGTGTTCCTAAGGGGGTACCCCAATCATGTTTTGACCCTTTTATGAAGGTGGAAAAAGGAAGTGTGCATCGTAAAAGATATGATGGTCGTTGCATGAAGCAATGAATTGGAATTATAATGACTACCTAAACATCACCCATTCTAGGAAAAAGGTCCACATGTTGAACATCCTTTAGTAAGACTTTGATGAAAGATGATGTGAATGATGAAGTGCCCAATGGGACCCCCAAGACTCTAATTCCTTCTGATGGGGTGGTAAATGAGGATGGGGTGTTGAAGTTATGCGACATGCCAAACAATGACCATGTCACACATTTTTGAAATTAGATAGAAAGACCTATCACATGGAGTTCAGTGTGGAAATGTATATATGCATATGATATAATTGAAAGGGGACTTATGATGTGAGTGTCATCTACAATGGATGGAAATAAATAAGAAAAAAATGACCAGTTGTAAAATGTAAAGCCCTAAAATGAACTAAAGTGAATAATGCCCTTCCCAAGTGATCACCTTGATGGGTCCCATGGTATATGGGATGACTATGACATTGCCTTCATGATTAGGATGACTATAAAACAAAGGAGATTCAAATGCATAGAATGTCGTACAAAAAAGATGAGTTGTGTGATGTTTCCATTTATTATATGAAGTTTTTGAAATATGACCCCTCTTGACACTAAATTAATGTTGTTTGTGATGTTTACTTAGAAAACAACCAAGTTGAGGTGAAGGTCCAGGATGCATATGATGTCATGGATTATTGTTTCACAATAGCCTTTAGTTATAATTCCAAATTGGTGTAGGGAAAAATGTGTTGCAAAGGCATCATGAAATGAAAGGCATAAAACGCAACCTATGAACCAATATAATGTTTCCCCCACTATAATGGGATGAACTCCACTTGAAGGTTTGGTCATGGATAAGAGGTGGGCCATTCTAAAGACATGTGCAACTTGAAATGGAATGTGACCTTATGTAATATGAGAATAAAGTTGAAACAACTAAAGGAATCCACTCGTTGAAACATTTGAAAAAAATCCCAAAGATGTTCAAAAACCATCCCATAAAGACCACTTGTCAATAAATCCAGCATGCGTTGGAATGCCAATTTGAAAGAATCTAAAGAAAGCTCTAGGTCCTAATCTAGCTTATAATCTTCAAAGAAAAAATGAGAATAAACCACCTAAGGATTCAATGTTGTGAAAAGTGAGGTTGTGTTAAAGGATGTGGGTGTAAGAAAAAATGGTGCCAAAATGTGAGTTGCCTATTAAAAAGCTTAAGTTGAACCCACATTTTCATTATGCCTTGTTACCTTGCCATAAGGAGGTAAAACAAAACATCATTGGGGTAATAAGAGGAGTAAATGCCAAGTCACCACATCATAAAGGTGTTGTGTTAACTTATCCAATAGAAAATGAAATGCCACTTGTATATCATGTTGTATAATGGTAGGGATGCAATTATACAATCAAGGATGACAAAAACTAATGAAAGGACTCGAAGACATCGAATGACAAAACCCAAGCCTAAGTTGATGCAAGTAAAATGGGAGCAAGGGGATATTGAACTGGAATACTCATAAGAGTTTGGATTGAAAGAATTGGATGTTTGATAGGAATGCTAATGATGAACTAACTATCAATTGGTAAATTGGCGCCCAAAGGTGGGGCAAGAGATTTGATTAGAAGAAATTTGGAAATAAAAGACTATAATTTTAATTGCAAAAGAAAAAAATTTAGTTATAAAGGACACATGTGATTATAAATACGACTACATAAAATATTGGGAAATATTTTTTAAATTAAATTTAAATGATTTAGTATTTTTTAAATCAACATTTATTGAATACATTATTTATAAATAATGAAATATAGTAATTCATATTATTGATAATTTTATAAATTTTCAACCTCTGAGTTGTTGACATGTGTCACTACCTAGACTAAGTTAAAAACTTAATTTAAATAACTAGATAGGCCATTTAATCTAGGTACCTATGTAGGGTACGTATGGTCGACATACCATTGTGGTCAAGACCACCTAGTCTAGGTACCTAAGTGGACCTAAGTAAACACCTATGTTATGTAACCTAACTATCATTTTGGTCAAGGCCACCTAGTCTAGGTACCTAAGTGAACCTAAGTAGACACCTGTGTTATGTAGCCTAACTATGTAGGATACATACAATCAACATACCATCGTTGACCGCAATTATGTCATTTGTGAGGTTTGATCCTTAAACCCCAAGGATAGATATTACTTCCTTTGCCATCCAACCACCCTACTTAATGTGAAAATATAGTGAAATGCATTATATTAAACCATACTCGATTTTAAACATTGCACAAACATCAATTTCAATATTTCATATTTTACTCATATTTGTCCCAATGGAAAAACAAAAATTGATTTTTAAAGTACTTTCAATGACATAATTGATTAAATATATTTTTCTTCCAAAAATGTACATTAATTTGAATTATGTTTTTTGAATTCTATTAAATTGAATTATAATTCGATGAAGATTGTTGGAAACTTTTTTTCAAGCATGTGATTTATAAATGAATAATATTTTTCGACTAATATTTAATATGAGTGAATAAGTAATTTATCTCCCACTTATTAATCCTTCATTTCATTAAATATATATTATACAATGTGATTATAATATATCATAATTTCAGTTGTTCGCATATTATTTTTATAAAAGGATAATATATCTATCACATTTCAAAATTTAATAATTTCTCAAAATATCAGTTATAATATTTATGGTGTATAATATATTCTAAATTTTAAATTTTAATCAAATCACATTTAATAATGTTATATAATTAATGAATTTGATGGAATTTTAAGTTTTATATTTGTATGATTTATAAATTTATCAAAAAATATGGTAAATTTTTTATGATCAAATAAATGTCTTTTTTAGACATCTTAAACCTCTATTGATTAAATTAAATATCATATTTGATTATGATTATCACAAGTTGTAAAATTTAATTTGCATGTATAACATGTAATTAAATTATCATCATATATAATATTTATAAATAGATCATAATTCAAACATATTTAACAAAAATGTCCATGTCAATAAACAATAGATAAAAACCAGTAAACAATTATCAAACAAATATTGTAATTCTAAAAATGCCACATATGTTTTAATCATCAAAAGATTGTAAATGGAAAATTTTAATTGGCCGTAGTTGCCAAAATAGTTATGAGCAAATGCAAAAACAACTAGGTTTCCATCCATCCGAGGATCCATTCATAATATTGGATGAAAAATGTGCACTTTCATTTTATTTTTCCATCCAAACATGTAATAGTCACAAATTATATTCACATTTGCGACTTCATTCAATTATATCAATATTGTAATCACATTTGTGATTACAATAGTTGCATATATGAATACAAACATCTACAACTAAAATAACATGTAGGACTAACCTAACTATAGTTGTAAAAGCAATTGATTTGGACATTAGTCGCATTTATAGTTATAACCATATGGTTGGAATTGACAAAATTTCTTTTAGTGTTTTAGGTGAAGGTTATGAATGTGTTGATGATATGGGGGTAGGTTGGGGGGTTTAATCAAAGGCAACTATGAAAGGGAAGAAAGGTCTTACCTTTGTAGTATCAAGGGGTTTAGGAAAATGTAGGGTTGGGGTCTCACATTAATGCAAAGAGTTGAGGGCTGGTAAGGGGAATTAGTAGGTGGTGTGTGGTCTGCATGGGAGATGGGATGGAGGATAGGTTTGTGATGGCACATGATAAGGCAAAAGGGCGATGAGAACTATGAAGTTCAATGAGATAAAATGAACTAGGGGACATGAGACATTTGGTGCCCATGAAGAAGGCAACCTATTAAAAACACAAGCCCCATTTTCTAAAAATTGCCTATTGTTACAGGGCAATCTTAAATCTACAAAGCCAACCACACAAGACTAAACGAATTCAAAGGAAAAAGCCAAGAAACCTCATAGAAGTCTCTGGCTAAATTATTGTGCCAAAGCCAAACCTTAACATCACTATAGGCTTGGGATGTCAAGATCACTACTCTATTAGATTCAACTCAACATAGACACCTTAATACCAAAATATTACAAGTTTCACTCTTTGTCCATAGTCTTGTAGAACTTGAAACAAGTAAATAACATCACACAAATGTTTTCTAAAAAATGACTTTTGTGACTAGTTACCCTATTCACAAAGAACTCAATTCATTTCAAAAGCTATATACAATAAAGTTTCCAAGTGATAAGTTTCCAAATGATACCTAATGAGATATGTATTTTATGTTGCATTAACCTTTACTTGCGTTGTAAAGAGCCTCTAAGACCAAATATAATGTAAGCTCAATCTTTTTCCCCTGTTGCCTCTTTTGCAAGCAGCGGGATTTCGGAATCTACTGGAAACCTAAAATTGTTTGGAGAAACCTTGGCCACTCTCTCGGCGAATGCAACCACCACCAGCAACGACGGTGTTGGTGAGACTCAAATCCAGAAAAATAACCTCAGTACCTGAGCAAATTGAAAGAAAAACCCTGACGCGAGAAGGAGAAGACGACATAAGCACGTTGAATGGGAAGGGGGAAAACGTGTGAAGAAGACGATGGATTGGCGCGTAATATTGTAGCAGTCAAGCAGAGTGGCAACAGCTTCTCCGGTTTGTCGCAGATGACGTTGCGGTTGACCGTCGTTGGCTATAAAATATATATCTCATTAGGTATCACTTGAAACTTTGTTTAATATAAATTTAATTTTAATATAATATAATTTCTATTTTAATATGTAATTTTAGGATCCAAGAAGCACACGTCTTTTCTATTTGGACTAGTTTGAACCCGTGCCTAATGCACAAGTGTGTGTGTATTTGACGGTACATATTACAAAATTACAACTACAAACTACATTTCCAAAACCTCTCTATATATCACATTGCTAGGTTTTTTTTGGGGGATTTTATTTTCATTGTTTCAACCTGAAATTTATTCTTTCTACACATTCTAACATTTTTTGTGAAAAGGAATGGCCCTAATCGCCAAATTTAGAAATAATAATTTAAATTCGTCAAATACATATAAAGCATAAATAATACTTAAGTGTTTTATTCACTGTCATTTATATGGTCTATAGCCTAATTTGGCTAAATCCTCTTTGTGGGATAACTAATCACAAAAATTGAAAGAAAGCAAACCCTGTATAATAGGGTTTTTTTTTTTCAAATTCCTTAGGTAGGTTCAATGGCGAGGATCCCCAGCTTTAATACAGCAGCGTTTTTCTTTTTGGGCGAAATTTCGCCAACTGGCGACAAAAAAAACCCAATGCGACCTCCAGGAAGGAATTTCAAATAAGAACTTCCAGAACTTTCGCCATATTTCGTAGAAAAAAAAAGAAAAAAAAGGGTAGAATTTGCCAGATTTAGACAATGAGTCCATGCAGCTCGCCTAGATTTAGGCAAGATTGCAGAAAAAACTCTACTGTCTGCCTAGGACAGTCGCCAGTTAATGTAAATGGATGGATGAAAGGACGGACGGATGGATGAATGACATGAAACAAAAAGGGAAATACAGTAAAATAATCTTAAAAGAAAATTAAAAAATAAATGACAAAATATAAGAAACAAAACAGAGAGCAGAAGAAAGAGAAAAAAAAAAACCATACTTTTGTCTTCTTTTTCCAAACTTCAAACCTGCATCTAATCAAAGAAAAATACAAAAGCTTTTCTAAATTATTTTCATTATAAATCATATTAGAATAACTTTTTTTTTTTGAAAAGAAAATAGAATCTAAATAAATAAATAAATGCATGAAAATAGAAAAAAAATGAAGATAGACAAAATAAGAAGAGAAAAAATAAAAACATGAAACAAACATAAACAAAAAGAGAGTAAAACAACAAAAACTATAAAAAAGGAATGAAAAAAATGAAACAAGGAAAGGGAAATACAGTGAAATAATTTTAAAAGAAAAAAGAATCTTACAAAAAAGAAGAAACCAAATAAAGAGTACAAAATAAGAAAAAAAACTTATAATAATGAAGAAGAACCCTACTTGAAAAAGAATGATGTGAGTCTTCTTTCTTCAAACTTCAAACTTGCATCCAAATAAACAAAAATACAAAAGTGAAAAAGAAACACTTCATTTTTATTATACAAAATAATAATAAAACAGAAAACCTATAAAAATAATAAAAATAAAAAGATAAAAGTGTTTTAAAAAAAACAAAAACATGAACCAAACATTGCTGAAACAACACACCTGTGCATTAGGCACACGGTTCAAACTAGTACTTACAAATATTTACACCTTGAAAACTGGTTACCCTACGATGGTAGTACAAGCACAACTTCAATCCCAATGCACATCTCTAAATTGAATAATTAATGAATTTTGAAATTCTCATATTTGCTCTGAAGGTAAAACCTACAAAAGTAGGAGGAATATATGACATTACGAAATGTAATTGGAAATTGGAATAATACAATGACCTAGAATAGCAAGGTTGTGTAACAAAGCGCTCTTCTATGTGTCTGTGACCTTCTCTTGTAGCAACGACTGGGCAGAAGACAAAGAACGCATGCCGAAACATGTGGTTCAGGTTTGTTGTCGTCGGTCTCCTTTGTGTTGTAAGCCACCTGCACATATGAACAGAACCACTTGTTTGAAGTTTGTGGCAAAGGAAATTCATTGCTACTTGCAGGACTTCAATGCTACATGCAGCATCCAGGGAGGTGTCTTCTGCAAAGAGGTACAAATACTGTTCTAGATTCATTTGTTTTCATTATCTTTGCCTTGGATTGTTACTCTTTAACTAGTGTGAACCCGGTGCATAATGCACCCGACCAGCTCCGACCTTGCCGTTTACATGAAAAAGGTATCTTAAGGTAAAAGAAGAATTATGGAAACTCAAACATGTCCATCCGTCCGTCAGTGGGTACTCGCAACCTTCAGTCATTGTGAGGCGCCCCTGCATTGTTTTACTAAATTCATCATTTTATTTATTTTTTAAAAAAATGCTATAGCCTGAGTAGGACCGTCATCATTTAATGCTAATTAATGCTCAGGATCTTCGCCAATGGACCTACTTGAAAAATTTGCCCCAAAGAAAAAAAAAAAAAAACCCTGGTATTTAACCAATGTGGGGAAAAGGGTGGTGGGGGGGGGAGGGGGATATTAAGTTCCGGATATTTGAAAATTAGCAAAATCAAAAAGAGCCCCCAGTTTGGGTGGGTGAGAAAACTTCAAAGAACCATTAGGTTCCAAACAGTTCGAGGTGAATATTTGATTTGAGAACCATAGAAATATATGATAACCATGAATATCAACCTTGATACCCATCGTCACGGACAGCCAGAAGAGGAACAAAGCTTCATCAATAGAGAATAAATATCCTCATGTGACCTACAATGGCTGCACAACCCATGGCATTGATCTTGTTTTGGAGGATATTGGAAAAATTGATTGGGTTCATAAAATTGTAAATGAGGCCAAAACTAATATAAAATTTATAACAAATCGTCATAAAAGCCAAGCATTGTTTAGAGATTTTTCAAGTAAGGAAAACAAATATCTAATTAGTTTTTAATTCAAATTATGGAACACATCTCCAAATGGATATGTCATTATCGTGTGATTGATTTTATATTTAAGGGGAAACTAGTTTGAACCCCGTGCCTAATGCACAGGTTTGTGTGTATTTGACGGTACATATTACAAAATTACAACTACAAACTACAGTTCCAAAACCTCTCTATATACCACATTGCTAGGTTCTTTTTGGGGGAGTTTATTTTCATTGTTTCAACCTGAAATTTATTTTTTCTACACATTCTAACATTTTTTGTGAAAAGGAATGGCCCCAATCGCCAAATTTAGACAAAATAATTTAAACTCACCAAATACATATAAAACATAAATATTCTTAAGTGTTTTATTCACTGTCATTTATATGGTCTATAGCCTAATCTAGCGAAATCCTCTTTGTGGGATAACTAATCACAAAAATTGAAAGTAAGCAAACCTTGTATAATGGGGTTTTTTTTTTTCAAATTCCTTAGGTAGGTGTAATGGCGAGGATCCCTAGCTTTAATACAGCAACGTTTTTCTTTTTGGGCGAAATTTCGCCAACTGGCGACCAAAAAAAAATGTATTAAATTTATTTTAAAAAGAACTTCCAGAACATTCGCCATATTTCTTAGAAAAAAAAGAAAAAAAAAACAAGAATTTGCTAGATTTAGACAGTGAGTCCGTGTAGTTCGCCTAGATTTAGGCAGGGTTGTAGCAAAAACTCTACTCTATTGTCTTCCTAGGACAGTCGCCATTTAATGTAAATGGATGGATGAAAAGACGAACGGATGGATAGATGGATGGAAAGGATCATTTCATCCCGACATCCTTTACTATCCTATATATTAATTCACTTGTCTGTCAGTGTGTCTGTCTGAACCTGTCCATTCCGACCCATTAACAGTCTCTGCGAGGCCGATTTTGCAACCCCCAGATGACAAAAACGAGGTTCCAAAATGAGCCACACCTGGCTTGAAATGTTCCAGCGCTAGGTGCGGGTCGTGGTGGCGAAGAGACACACGTTCGCTGGATCCTCCGTCTCCCTGCACCAACCATCAATCGCGTTATTAATAAATAAAAAATATGAGCAAAGTTGTAACAAAAAAAAAACAAAATATTTATATATATATATTTTTTAAAAGGAGAAAAACTAGAAAAAAAAAAAAAAAACACTTTAACAATTAGAAACTTTTTTTAAACACTTAAAAAATGAAAATAAATGAAAATAAATATAATATAAATATATTTAAACATGAAAGAAAAAAGGGAAATACAGTAAAATAATCTTAAAAGAAAATTAAAAAATAGATGACAAAAAATATGAAACAAAATAATAATAAAAACAAAAAACACATTAAAATAAAAAATATAAAAAATAAAATTTTTTGAAAAAAACTAAAACATGAACCGGGTTTAAAGAAAAGGGGGGACTTCAGAGTGTCAGAAGGTCACAGGTACCCGTACTAAAAGGTCACAGGTACCCACTAGTATGTAAGAACTTCCACAGCAATGAGTCAGTAACCCTGTGAAAATGGCCCAGGCTTCTTTCAGTGGTGGAGAGCTGATCTCTTGGAGCCCAGCGTCCTGTGGAACTCATCTAGTTATGAGTCACTTGCGAGGGAGATCACGAGGAGGAGTTCTTGTTTTGTCCCAGCAGTGATTGAATCTGATAGGGATGATCAATAACTTAGCACATAACGAGAAGCTCGATGTATTTGTCCTCAGTTTGGGATTTTTTAGGTTTGCTTTCCGAGGTGTTGTAGATTTATATGTTAAGCACCCCGACGTGATGATAATCCAAATCTTTTGGACAGGATAGATTTTGCTTTTGCGGCAGTTTCAGTTTAACACGTGAACTGTGGATTGCGTTTGAAGTTCAGGAATTATATTGGAAGTTGATCGACTTTGCTCTATCGAACCCTTGTGTGTGGCATTTTGTTACCAGGATTCCTCGTCTGTGTTTGTTTCAGTATGGGTGCCACTCTTAGTCGGAATCAGAGTCGGGAAATGTACGAGGATTGCAAAAAAATAGCGAAGAATTTAGAGACGGAATGTGGAAGTGTCATGTTTAACACATCCATGTGCAAACTCCTTGCAGACATATACTCACGTTCGATTGCCGACTTGGACGACAAGTATTTAAGGCCCCGGGATGAACGGCAACTCGAAAGCGATCTGCATATGTGCCACGAAGCTGTAGCAGAAATGAAGCGCGTTATGCTTTGCGGCCAGATTTTGGCGAGAGACTGGACCAAACAGGGATGGTGGAAGTCCGTGATCCACTCATCGGATTCCAAATCTGTCAAAATACGGGTCGTTCTCCACCTCAAAGAATTTCTGAATTACGTCAAGGCCTTCAAAGTTCGAATAGCAGAGGCTAGAGGGTATGAGAGATTTGATCTCCCAACCGTAGAAGGCTTGGAAAATTGGGTGTCAGATGTGGAGGAAGCTTCTAGAAAGGATACTGACATTCTATTACAAAAAGCAAAAATGTACTCGAAGAAAAGTAGTTTTCTTGCCACAGAATCGCCAACATGTAAGATTGCAAAACATCTATTGGCTATGTTCACTCCCAACTCGAATTCCGATGGTGAGCATCTCCACTCGATTCGATACAATGATGTGCAGATTAACGAGCCTCTTGGAAACGGATCATTTGGAAACGTGTTCAAATGTAAATTCCTTGGGGTGCCTGCGGCTGCAAAAGTTTTCAAGACCCATGACAGCAACACAGTGACACAAGAAGTGACCATACTTGCGAATTTGCAACACCCGAATGTGCTCCAGTTCATTGGGCTCGCTAGCAATCAAAATCAATATGTGCTTGTTACGGAGCTCATGGGCATGGACTTACGAAGTTACTTAGATCAGAAAATCATGAAGGATGCCGAAACCCCTCCTCTGAAGCTGCTTGAAGCTATCGACATAATGCTACAAGTCGCACAGGGCATGGATTACCTACATGAGGGGGGGGGTAATGCACCGTGATCTCAAGTCGCCAAATGTTCTCATAAATGTGTTGGGTTATGGTCAATCCCAGGTTTCCAAGTCTGTGCGTGCCAAACTAGCAGACTTTGGCGTCTCAAAGTTGAAGGACAGCTCTACGTTTACCACACCGGACGTGGGTACAACTCTGTGGAGAGCACCGGAGGTCTTTGAAAAAGGCAGCGGGGAGAAATACAGAAAGTCAGCAGACGTTTACAGTTTTGCAATCATTTTCTTCGAGGTCTTGACTGGGAAGACACCGTTCGACGGCGTACGGCGACAAACGTTCTACGAACACATTCGCAGTGGGGAACGGCCTGCTTTACCACCTACGAGCTATTGCCCGGAGTACTTATCGGCGCTCATACAAAGATGTTGGGCTACGAGGGCTGAAGCCCGTCCAACGTTTCGTGAAATCTGCCAAATGTTGGAATACTGCAAGGGCATACTTGTGAGGAAAGAATTTCCATCCTATGTGCAATGCATCGGGTCATATGATGCTGATCAATTGAAGTCCAAGGGTCTAACAGTTTATTTCCATCATAGGTTCAAATTCAAGCGTGTGTGTGAGGAAACATTGTTCAAGCTTTGGAACAATAGGGTTTCTAGGTTTCTACTGCTTTTGCTGTTCACGTTTGTTTTGTGGAATGTTTTTTATTTTCAGATGATTCGAGACACGCTAATCTCGTTTCTTACTGCAGTTCAGTCAGGCCATTTAGTCATTTCCTTTTCTAAGTTTCTTTCATCTTCACTGCAGGTTCACCACTTTGTTTCAGTCTCGATTACCTCTTTTTTACAGGCAACCACATCATTTGTGCTCCACTTCTGTAGTTCTCTCCTTTCATTTGTGCTCCACTTCTGTAGTCCTCTCCTGTCATTTGTGCTCCTCTTCTGTTGTCCTCTCCTTTCATCTGTGCTCAACTTCTGTACTCTCCTTGGATTTGAGCTCCACTTCTGTAGTCCTCTCCTTTCACTTGTGTTCGACTTCTGTACTATCCTTTCATTTGACCTCCACTCCGGTAGTTCTCTCCTTTCATTTGTGCTCTTCTTCTGTAGATCTCTCCTTTCATGCTTGCTTGTGATTATTTCATTCATTTCATACCCGATTGCAACTCTTTTGCTCCTACTTATATTTTATGCTAGTTTCAGGAGAATTTCACAGTTCATTGCCTCCAAGTATTCTTCTTCTTTGCCACAGAAAAATTCTTTCCTACCTTCTTTTGTGTTTACAATGGTCCTTTTGTTGTATCCTTTATTCTTTCAGTCTTTTAATTTTGATTGGCTAGTTTTCAATCTTCTTTTCAAATTGTCACAGTTTCTTGTTGTGGTCACTCCAATTATCATGACAATAGTTTGATTTCCGTCATGAGAGGACTGATTGGAGCAGAATTAGCATGCCTCCAATGTTATATTAGGTTACCTATAGGACAACATGATGGTACCTCACAGGGTTTCCAGTCATGCAAGCATATTTGGGCATAGCAAGTTGTAACCCATTTTCTAATCATAATCTATATATATGATGATGATGTAATCACCTGATGGGGTTTTTACTCTTGCAGGCATATTTGGGCATAGCAAGTTGTGACCTTTTTTCAATTTTTTTGCAAATCGTGCGCTTCTCTAATGTACTCAAGTGAAGATATGCATGACATCTCTGTTGATCTTCATCTCATGCACTTCATTTGTTTGCATCTTCAAAGCAACTTGACATCAATCATAGCAAATGTAGTTCTTTCATCACTGAGTCGTGATTAATCCTCTTCTAAGTTTGATGGAATCAATGGGCTAAGAGGTGCAAACACAAACATTCCAGCACCTTATGGACGGCTAATTTCTACAAACAAAAAAACCTAAGACTGAAGGGGCAGTTGCACTCATAGAAGTGAGTATTAGAGATGAATATGTTGGCTGCAAAATTATTTTCTGGAAATTTCTAAACATGTTTTGTTGCAGTTTAATTTCTTAAGACTTTTGAAACTTCAAAAAAAACATGCAGTATTTGTGAGAAGACTATTATTGGAGGCAAATAAACAACAAAACAATTCATCACGCAATTAACAAGTCAATTTTCTTTAAAAATTAAATATATTCAAATCAATATAATTGCTCATAATCTTTCAAGGATTTCAACTTCATTATTTGCTATCTTATAGAAGATGATCTTCAATTCAGAAGTTTTCAAAATAAGTGAAAGGTGAAAAGCTGAAGCAATCAAGTTAATAAACAAGATGAACAAGACGACAAAAAATCAACAAACAACATACAATAAAATCCAATAATCTAATAAAAAAGCAACAAGGAATTCAATATGCTAATAAAAATATCAAAAAAGTTTGAAACACCAAAACTTAGAATAATCAATTCAAATGAAATAGAAAACCAATAATTAAAACCAACCAGGAAAGATATAAGAAAATAAAATAATGAAGCAAATCAACAAGCAACTAACACTTCAAACATGTTAATCCAAAAAGAAAAAGAAGCCGAGAAGAGAAGCAACAAGCAATAAATAACAAAAGTCCATTCATTTCAAAAGCTATATACAACAAAGTTTCAAGTGACACCTAACGAGATATGTATTTTATGTTGCGTTGGCCTTTACTTGTGTTCCAAAGAACCTCTAAGTCCAAATATTATTAAGCTCAATCATTTTCCCCTCTTGCCTCTTTTGCAAGCGGCGGGATTTCGGAATCCACTGGAAACCTAAAATTGTTTGAAGACACTCTCTCGGCGAATGCAACCACCACCAGCAACGACGGTGTCGGTCAGACTCAAATCCAGAAAAATAACCTCAGTACCTGAGCAAATTGAAAGAAAAACCCTGACGCGAGACGGAGAAGATGACATAAGCGCGTTGAATGGGAAGGGGGGAAAACGTGTGAAGAAGACGATGGATTGGCGCGCAATATTGTATCAGTCAAGCAGAGTGGCAGCAGCTTCTCCGGTTTGTCGCAGTTGACGTTGCGGTTGACCGTCGTTGGCTTTTATATGGATCCAAGAAGCACACTTCCAGAGCAAAAAGTCAAACCCTGTGAAAATGGCCCAGGCTTCTTTCAGTGGTGGAGAGCTGATCTCTTGGAGCCCAGCGTCCTGTGGAACTCATCTAGTTATGAGTCACTTGCGAGGGAGATCACGAGGAGGAGTTCTTGTTTTGTCCCAGCAGTGATTGAATCTGATAGGGATGATCAATAACTTAGCACATAACAAGAAGCTCGATGTATTTGTCCTCAGTTTGGGATTTTTTAGGTTTGCTTTCTGAGGTGTTGTAGGTTTATATGTTAAGCACCCCGACGTGATGATAATCCAAATCTTTTGGACAGGATAGATTTTGCTTTTGCGGCAGTTTCAGTTTAACACGTGAACTGTGGATTGCGTTTGAAGTTCAGGAATTATATTGGAAGTTGATCGACTTTGCTCTATCGAACCCTTGTGTGTGGCATTTTGTTACCAGGATTCCTCGTCTGTGTTTGTTTCAGTATGGGTGCCGTTCTTAGTCGGAATCAGAGTCGGGAAATGTACGAGGATTGCAAAAAAATAGCGAAGAATTTAGAGACGGAATGTGGAAGTGTCATGTTTAACACATCCATGTGCAAACTCCTTGCACACATATACTCAATTTCGATTGCCGACTTGGACAACTATTTACGGCGCCGGCATGCACGGCAACTCGAAAGCGATCTGCATATGTGCCACGAAGCTGTAGCAGAAATGAAGCGCGTTATGCTTTGCGGCCAGATTTTGGCGAGAGACTGGACCAAACAGGAATGGTGGAAGTCCGTGATCCACTCATCGGATTCCAAATCTGTCAAAATACGGGTCGTTCTCCACCTCAAAGAATTTCTGAATTGCGTCAAGGCCTTCAAAGTTCGAATAGCAGAGGCTAGAGGGTATGAGAGATTTGATCTCCCAACCGTAGAAGGCTTGGAAAATTGGGGGTCAGATGTGGAGGAAGCTTCTAGAAAGGATACTGACATTCTATTACAACAAGCAAAAATGTACTCGAAGAAAAATAATTTTCTTGCCACAGTTTCTAGGGTTCTACTGCTTTTGCTGTTCACGTTTGTTTTGTGGAATGTTTTTTATTTGCAGATGATTCGAGACACGCTAATCTCGTTTCTTACTGCAGTTCTGTCAGACCATTTGGTCCTTTCCTTTTCTAAGTATCTTTCATCTTCACTGCAGGTTCACTACTTTGTTTCAGTCTCGATTACCTCTTCTTTACAGGCAACCCCATCATTTGTGCTCCACTTCTGTAGTTCTCTCCTTTCATTTGTGCTCCTCTTCTGTAGTTCTCTCCTTTCATTTGTGCTCCACTTCTGTAGTTCTCTCCTTTCATTTGTGCTCCTCTTCTGTAGTTCTCTCCTTTCATTTGTGCTCCTCTTCTGTAGTTCTCTCCTTTCATTTGTGCTCCTCTTCTGTAGTTCTCTCCTTTCATTTGTGCTCCACTTCTGTAGTTCTCTCCTTTCATTTGTGCTCCTCTTCTGTAGTTTTCTCCTTTCATTTGTTCTCCACTTCTGTAGTTTCTGTAGTTCTCTCCTTTCATTTGTGCTCCACTTCTGTTGTTCTCTCCTTTCATTTGTGCTCCTCTTCTGTAGTTCTCTCCTTTCATTTGTGCTCCACTTCTGTAGTTCTCTCCTTTCATTTGTGCTCCACTTCTGTAGTTCTCTCCTTTCGTTTGTGCTCCACCTCTGTAGTTCTCTCCTTTCATTTGTGCTCCACTTTTGTAGTTCTCTCCTTTCATGCTTGCTTGTGATTATTTCATTCATTTCATACCTGATTGCTACTCTTTTGCTCCTACTTATATTTTATGCTAGTTTCAGGAGAATTTCACAGTTCATTGCCTCCAAGTATTCTTCTTCTTTGCCACAGAAAAATTCTTTCGTAGACACCATCGATCTACGTTCTTTTGTGTTTAAAATGATCAAAATGATCCGTTTCTTGTATCGTTTATTCTTTCCGACTTTTACTTTTCGTCGGCTAGTTTTCAATTCTTTCGTAGACACCATAGGTCTACCTTCTTTTGTGTTGACAATGATCCTTTTGTTGTATCCTTTATTCCTTCACTCTTTTACTTTTCATTGGCTAGTTTTTTATCTTCTTTTCAAATTGTCACCGTTTCTTGTTGTGGTCACTGCAATTATCATGACAATAGTTTGATTTCCATCATGAGAGGACTGATTGGAGCAGAATTAGCATGCCTCCAATGTTATATTAGGTTACCTATAGGACAACATGATGGTACCTTACAGGGTTTCCAGTCATGCAAGCATATTTGGGCATAGCAAGTTGTAACCCATTTTCTAATCATAATCTATATATATGATGATGATGTAATCACCTGATGGGGTTTTTACTCTTGCAGGCATATTTGGGCATAGCAAGTTGTGACCTTTTTTCAATTTTTTTGCAAATCGTGTGCTTCTCTAATGTACTCAAGTGAAGATATGCATGACATCTCTGTTGATCTTCATCTCATGCACTTCATTTGTTTGCATCTTCAAAGCTACTTGACATCAATCATAGCAAATGTGGTTCTTTCATCACTGAGTCGTGATTATTCCTCTTCTGAGTTTGATGGAATCAATATATACCTATTAAGAATCATACTTGGGCTCCATGTTGCTGCACATAACCAGTGACATTCAAACCTTTTTTTTCTTATCATGTTCCCATTTGGTTTTCAATATCTCGTTATTATTTATATTTATTTTAAATTTAATTTAAATTTCATTAAATACTATATACATGGTGGGTAAGGTAAAAGAGGGAGGTAGTTTTTTTTTTTTAATAAAGTGAGAGAGTTCTTAACATAAAAAATGAGGTAGTTAAGCTTGAAAATGAAATAGGACTTTTTTTCATATTCTTATTGATGGGTAGGGGGAAAGAATAAGGTAGTTATAAAAAAAATGAGATAGTTAAGATGGGAAATGATGAAGTAGTTATGAGCTATCTCTAGAATTGTTCAAAGGATGACCATATGATCAAAATAATCATGTAAATGTGACATATGAATTTTTTTTCAAATCACCCTATACAAACTAGTTCCTACATCATGGAAATTAATTAGTCGTGGGGGACCCCAAAGTTCACCACATTTGGCTATATACCAGACATGGAAGTTCAAAAAAAACAAATCCTTTTATATTTATTTACCACTAACTATTAGAAGTTATTATAAAAATCTGTCAATTTGGAAATGAAAAGTTCAAATTCCTATGAATTTAAGCCATTTTTCCATGAAAATCATTTTTATACCTATGTCAAAATCGTATTTTTCACATCAAAATTTGGAAAAAAATTGACAATTAAAAAAATTCACCAAGCTACTATCACCCATCATTCCATCCTTCTCTTCTTGAAGATGGCCTTTTGATTAACAAGCCCACATTCCACTAGGGCTCAAGAACCGGCCAACTCAAAATATTGGTTGAATCCTCTAAATTGGGCCTTGGGTTTACACTAAGTTCCAAGACCCACGAATGATGTTGCTTATATGGATTTATTTTAGCACCAAATTCTTAAGGGGACTCATGCAAAAGGAACTCTCATAAAATCAAATCCACTTCCTTGGGCATTGCCCATAAGTTATATCATTAATTTATTTGTATTTTTCAAAATATTTGCCCATGTGCCAACCAAAGAAACACCAAGCACTGGTGTGAACTAGTTCTGAAAAATAATATACAAAAGTTCCAGTTCCACACATAAATGGTAGAAAATATTCTCAAAAAATTTATGATAATCCAAACTATTATGCTTCCCTCATGATCTTTCAAAACATACAAAAATGAGTTTTTAAGGAATGTCCATTCACTTGGGTGATTCCTTTGACTATGTTTTTACCCAAAGTTTTTTCACACATGATGACTTTGTTGGTGAATCTAGTTTTCACTAAACTTTTCAATTTTCAGTGTTGCATCCCACTTTCAAAATATGAGTGCTCCCACTTTTGCCTTCTTTTCCCAGACTTTTTGGTCCAAGTAATGAGTTTTTTGTAAATTAACTTAAGCTTTTCCAACCCAACAAAATCTTTGTCATTATTTATAACATACTAATAGGCATTAGACATCAAATGCCCAAATGTGTATCCTAATATAACTTTAAAATCTTCAAAGGTTCACAATCAATGATAGAATGCAAAGTTGTTGTCATAGCTATCAAATTAATGTCATATCCTCTACAAATGAAATTACTTGATGCAACAAAGCAAACCTTTCCAACAAAGACCAAAATTGTATAACCATGGGTTTTCCACTTATGTCATTCACTTCAAACAACCCACAATAATATGTATGGGCATTCAAGTTTCATTCAAAAAAATTAATAACCAAAAATAAATGTATCAACATCACCACAAGGCATCCAAAGATCAAAACTAGCAATCCTACGATTGCAAATGAAAATTTTAACAAAACATGCTAAATCATTATTTTCTTGACCATAGGTGGTAACAATTCTTCCACAAGAAAAGACCAAAATTAAACACAAGGGCATTGGCAGAAAACTAACCTTAAAGCCAAATGTTCTTGCAAGTGGACGAGGGCCTATAAAAACCCTTGCAAAAATAAAAAACCAAATCCTCCCAAAACTATTGTTAAACATCATTAGTTTTTTAGGGGTTTGTGGCACCAAGAAGTGCAATAATTTCATAACTAAATGAACCCATTCTTTTCTTCCTTGGTTGCTGAGTATGATAAAAGGTTCTCCCACTTTCTACCTAAGTTATTAATCACACTAGTAGAGTTTTGGGCTACATGTAGGTGCCACATCCACCATGTGTACACAACTATTTATAATTTGCAACTTTATTAAAAATTAAAGTTAGTCATAACATATATACACATTCGCTTTTCATGTTAATAGAAACATACTTAGTCATTTTAAACTAGTAACCTTGATTGTATAATTCTCATGTAATCACCCATTCCTAGTGTAAAAACCATGGTTTTATTGTAGTCTACCACCTTAATTCCATTGCATGAATTTCAACATTGCCACAAATTTACTTCTCCAACATGATCTAGAATAGCCAAATGGTTTTTTTTTTTGAGTTCACAATCATGAAAAGATAGGTAGAAATGCATGTTATAAATACCATGACATAGTATGAACAAATTATGGATTTTAAAGCATGTGGTTTAAATTGACCCAATGTTCAATGTACATGTTTCTTTACAAAATGAACATCATCTTTATCATTGGAGATTGCCAATAGGAGAGAGTATGACATCATTTAACCAATGCCCAAAAATAATTTGGCATGGTTTTTTTAAACACCATCTAAAATCACATTTTTCTTCTTTCGATCTACCTACTTATCAATAGATTGTAGCTTGATTAATGTCAGCTTCAATTGACTATCATAGACCTCAACATGGTGGAAATCCTCAAAAGCCAAAAGACATGATGTATTTGGGCCAAGTTGCCCACTGGCATGATTTTGCAAAGGAAGATGTAGAGGTTAACAACAAACAAATTTGCAACATTGTCAATAATTTTTTATCTTCAAGCATGTTGGTTTTGCATGAACTTAACACCAAGTAACCTTAACCCTAGATAGAAAGTTTGTGAAACCTTTATTGTAGGGTTTCATCATTTTAAGATGCATTTTCAATTATTAATCATTTCTTTTTTGTTTGATTGGGGCTAATAAGGTCTTGCCCATGTTATAGTTGTTGAAAAGCTTTCAAATATTGTCTATCACAAGTGACAATGAGTAATTAAAAAGGCCATTTCAAAATATAATGTAGTTCATATAAAGGGCATATTCAATTTGGCATTTTTTTTGTATGGAGTGGATTGTGACTTTGAAATAAGAAGTTACTTTAAAATGGGGGCCTATATGTGAACTAGACAAAAGAAGGAAAAGTTATGACATTGTAATTGCATGTAAATTCAATTGGCAAGGGCTTGAAATGGACTATGTTGGACAATTAAATGAGATCTAGGAAATAAGATCCATATGGTTGAATGCAATGTGTTTTGAGATGTTGGTGTTCAAGATTTTGAAGTTGCAAAACAACGTGAACACAAGATGAATGTTCATAATTGGTTGTTGACTCAACAAAAGCATGATCAAGCAATAGGATTTAGTGATCAACATTTTGTTTTTCTCAAATCCATAAAATGATAATTTTGTGTTTGAACTAATCATTTAATGAAGATTTAATGGATAATCTTACAACACAATTGAAAGTATTATATAATGTGATATTTAAGAAGTTTGAACCAATAACATTAGATGGTGACATCCATGTTCTAAGATTGTGTTCAGAGATGTTCAAGTAGTGGAGGGAGATAATGAAGATTACGCAAATGGAAAATGCGTATGTGTGAAGATAAAACAATACACCAAAACCCATCATCCATGATGGAGACATTTTCTGATTGTACCAATTTTAATCATGTAATCATGTGAATGTGGCATTTGGTTGTGCATGGTAAACAACCTTTAATTGTCCTTGGAACTACATAAATAATATAGTTTGAAAATTTATTTGACCTAAATTTATGACCAAAAGGGTGAAAACACACTATGGCCCCTTTTGGGGTGTCACATTGTATTACTTTCCAAGGATGTGCATGTTTGAATGTATCTCACCTCAAACTTTTGAAACATTTTCACAATATTTTTGCATATTATGTTAGAATATAACCTAGGCAAGATATTAAAAAAAAAAACTATTTCATTTTTTTTTATAAAGTGGGAGATTAGAATATATTTGTGAAAACAAATGTAATGTACCTATGTACTCAAAAACACAAATATACTTCAAAAAAAATTTGAATGATTTTTAGTCTTTGTGAAAGTTGAAGGTATATCGAACCATATCATTTCACATAATATAAACCATGTTTGGATACCATGTGACTAGTTTGTAAATTTGCATTTCAAAAAATAAGTTTTCTGAGCAAAGATGCGATAAATGTGTGGTAAATTGAAATTTTGACAAGAAATCACATCCACATAAAAGATGACAAACATAACTAGATGGGCCTTTTTTATTTCATTAAAATTGATTATTTTAATGACTACTGAAGCCTTAAAGTTAATGCAGTCAAAACGAGACTATGGCCCTATTATACCAATGTATATTATATATATATTCATGGATCTTTCAATATAGATAATGAAATTTATTATTATTTTAAAAATAATACTACATATTATTACAAATGTAAAAATAATTATTGTAAGGCCCAAAAACCAACATTGATACCCAAAATTAAATGTACCATGCTTTTGGAATGGTTATATTGTATGTATTATAATATTAAACCCAAAAGTGTTCCAAAGGGGGTCACTGTAGTGTGCTTTCACTCAAAAGAAATCAAATAAAATATTGAAAATGAGCCCAAACATAGTAAATGGGACTGTTTTTGTTCCTTGCAACATAAATAAAAGAGTCATCAAGTAGATGTCCATATATTAGATTTAAAAATATTGTTTAGTTCTATGTTTATTATCAAATTTTCATTGATTTTTTTATAACTATATTTAAAAATCAAATGTTTAAAATAGGTTTAAATAAAATTCATTGAAACACAAACAAAGTTTGTAAAGTTCAGAACCTACAAATTCAATTGCAAGTAGATCAAATATTAGATTTTTCCTACTTTCAAGGATATGGTGATGTCAAATGTACTTGTAGACTTCCAACTTGTTCATATTATAATCCAAATACATCAAACTTATAATGTAAAAGCAAGAAAGAACACAATATTCACCATTCAATTTTGGGATTACTTAATACATACTTTTATTACTCTAAACATCTTCAAATTTTGTATTTAATTGATCATAAACTCATGAAGGCATGGATGTTTTCACAGTGACACTTTAAAATGTTTTGAATTTACTTTTTTTGTTTATGTCGCAAATGGTTGTATTTAAAATATATATTTTAGTTGGGATTATTTTTTGGTTTATTTTAACATGTTTTCACCCAAATATAACTATAAACAATGAAAACAAATCACTGAAAACTTCAAATGCACTTGCACACATAACAAATAGATTTTTCAACTTGAAGATGTGTCAAATCGATCAAATTTAATCAACTATTAAATAAAAATAAAAATAAAAGACAATTTAACACATTATGAAACTACATAATTCCATTCTTTAGTTTTCAAATTATGTTAAAATCTTGAAATCAACATCTGAAATTAATCTATCATCTCTATATTTTGAAACCAAACACATGAAACAAAAAAATTAAATTAAAAGTCTATTTAAAGACTTAGTGTTTGTGTGTTGTGTTCATTTGTTTTGTTTGGATGTGACCATATTAATATTTCCAACCCATGTGGTGCTTCTCTTTTGGTATTGCCAAAAAAACATTTCAAAATCATCATCTCTTCCAAAAAAGAAAACTCACAATTGGGTTTTTTGGAATGTCATATCTTTTAGAGCCTTGAAAATGATTCATTAAGAATCTCTTTTTTATCTTTTAATAGGTGTGGCACCTCTTATGGTATGACAAAAGACATATATAGATGAAGTTTTTCCTCCTTGCTTTCATGATTTAGTTATGGTATTTTCATAAGGACATCAAATTTAAGCCCATTTCCATTCGAATATTATTGGGTTGGATGAAGGTGACCTTAAAAGAGATTTAATATACATGGGAAAATGGCATGAAGGTTCACTAGTGTAAAATATGTACAAAGTAAAACTACAATATTTTGTTGTTTAACAAGCAAAATTAGTTTCACTATGAAATTGCATATTAATCATATAATATGTGAAATTTGGAATATGTATGTTTATAACATGCAATGACATTTACATATATGACCATGTAACTTCAAAATGGACATTGGTGGCCTACACAACTACAGTCAAATCAAATCATCACTTTGACATGACATATATGATTATGTTGATGTGATCAATGTGGTAGGATTACCAAATCTATGTGTATATGTGTGAAGCTTCAGCATTGGTCTAACTAGATCACTTTGTCCAAATTTTGATATTGAACATTGAACAACATCAATATTGGACCATTTTTTCAAATTTTGAATGAGTTTTTGGAGGGGGTTCAAATGGAATCTAGTCCATTGGTTGGGAATTTGTTGCAAATTGTTATTAAATACAAGCAAATTGTGAAACAAAGCTTTGACCTATGCACACAAAATTTCTAAAGAACTCACATCTATGGTCCATTCAAGAAGTACTAATTTAGTGGTGAAAGCAAAGTTGTTAACATGGTAAAAACATTTTCAAAACCATGAATTTAATATATGTTGCAAAGCATGCACTTCATTTTACAAGTTCATTGTAAATTTTTGTCAAATATTATTGCAAAACAATTGTAATGCTTGTTCAGATTTTTCATAAAATTTGTGGAAATTTTGAACGATTTTAATTAACAAGAGTGAATTAGTCTAATGCTACATTTTGAGAGAAAAATTGTGCATACATATTTGGAAGCACTTGAAAAGCACAAAGCATTTCTAAGACAACTTTACAAAAATATTGGTTAAGGATTGGATTTTAGTTATCATAACTTATTGGAAAAGTGATGAGGTGACTTGACCATATTTTTATAAATTTATAAATACATTGTCACTTTTAACTTTTGTTGAAAAGCCAGAGAAACATTGGAAGCCATATCGCTGACAAAAATGTTGTGATATTCTTTTCAAATGTAGTAATGTTCATTCATCAAGAATTAGCAATCATCGTGGGCCTAAAACCTACATAACAACATATATTAGGTCCAAAAAGAAAATGAAATAAGACATCTATCTACAGAGGAAGCTAGTTTGTTTGTTTTGTTTGTCACATTGAGATCTCTAAAATCACAGCACCCATATTTGTGCTCTTGGTAATGTTGGAAAGCCCTCCATGAGTATTGGCGCACCAAGTGGGTATCATAACATTTTGGGCTATGGTGAAGTTATTGAACATTGACTCATAATTTTTTTGGACCTAAGGTGTGAGAGATATTCAAAACCCAGTTGTGTTCATTACAACTACTATAATTACTCTTGACCCTTGTGCATTAAATGCTGAGTTTCAGAATTTCATCCCAGATTTAATAAAATTTCCTTACTTTGCAGATAATACTGAAAGAGGGGATAGGCGGCAAAAGCAGTGGAGATAGGGGGTGAAACAGAGGGTGACTTTCCAGATAACTCTATTGGATAAAAATTCAACCTATCCTCTCTACATTGTTCAAGAGTTCACGAGGCCTATCCTCTCTACATTGTTCAAGAATTCACGAGGCCGGGGAAATTGCTTACTATTTTGGATGTGGTAGACACTAGTAGAAGCTTGCATACAAGATATGAGTGGATTTGCTATTTTGAAGGCTTTCTGTAGGTTCACAATTTTGTGCATATAATGAGAACATGTTTCAGGTGTAAGTTCTAATTCCCACCAAGATATCAGAAATTGGCTGGTCAATGTTGCTTCAAAAATGGGCTTTTCTTTGCTTCTAAAAGTACGGCCTCAGAAGCAAAGGCCTAGCAACATTTTTTTAGTTTTGTGCCACTTCCACAAGCCTGTCCTTCAACATTCAGATTGGGTCTCAAACCTGCACACTAGTCTTGGTTGACAATAGAGTGTTTCTGCCAAGCAGGGGCAAAATACCAACCTGAATAAGAAAACAATTGATGACTCCCATACTGAAGAGTCAGAATTCCTCTATGACTTAGCAGTGCAGATCTGTACACAAAACAATCCCATGGTAGCCAACTCATCCAGAAAGTGGGTACACTTGCACCTTGGCATGATGTTTGTTGAGCATGATTTGGCACCGCACAAGCTTCTAAACATTTGTGTTACTCTGAAAATCAGTCAAAAGAGTAAGCACTTATGGTCAATCCCAATGTGAAATCTCACAACAATTCCGCTTCTAAATGTGTAGCCAAAGATTGCCAAGGTAATGACCAAGGCACATGTCAGCAGTTCTCACCTATTGAACTTCTCTCCTGCTACCTAGTACAAAATGCTACAACAGCCTTCTCGTTTAGTTCATCCTCTTAACCCTGCACTTCAATTTTTGTTAAACATCTGCAACCAAGGTCTTCGGATGCCCTGTACTTCAATTAAGTTGATCACTGGCAACCAGGTCTTCAACATAATCGTACAACACTTGATCATACAATTTCTTGAGCCGTTCCAAGGCTCTCTCCTTGTCCTTCTCTGGTGCTGTTTCCAGTTGAAAGTGTTCTGCAATGAATCGTTGAAACCCAGAAGCAGCATCAAACTGCCAAAAAACATTCACTACTAGCATCAATGTCTGGTCCATATCTTTCTCCATCTCCATCCAACCCCAGACCTTTTTCTGATAGAAGGAAAATATGGCAAAACTGGTAATTGAAGATTTGCATCACCATGCAAGATGTATACACCCATATAACTAGTGAATTACCTGGGCTCGACCACCAGCTTCAAAAGCTAACTTTGCCAAGTTACAAAGATCCACCTTATGGCCAACCACCTGAGGTTTCCCAGTTGGCACTGGCTTGCCTTTGGCTCGCAAATAGTCATATATTGTCTTCACTGTGAATCTCTGGTCCTCCACAGGCGGCGCTCCTGCCACTTCATAAGAGTTTTCCCACATTATTTGGACTACCACCTTCAGAACCATCATGATTGCCTATTCAGGCATCAAAGTCCCACAAAACTCTCAAAAGCAGGAAATAAAACAACCTGCCAATTCCTAATTATCAGAGAATTCAGAAATCAATGTACACATTTTCAACAGCCCACATCCACAGTCATCATCAGGTCTTCAATTATCTTTGAAGGCAATGAAGACCTGAAGTACAAATGCTAGAATGTTTTGTTTGCATGCCAGAAATGCAAACTGGATATAGCTGAGTTGGATTTGTTCCCAGGGCATTTACATTCACTGTTCACAGACCACCAATAGCATCATTCAAGTTAAGGGACAATTTCTCATGCTGGATGATTTGTTGAAACCCAATTCCAGTTCTGAATAAGTGCAGTCCAGGGTCAAGGAAATACTTGCACTAGTAGTCAGGCCTGAAATGGTGGTAGCAAGCAGCACACAAATCCTCAATTGTTCAAGTAACCTGAACGGAAAACCAGGAAGACTTTTACATGGGAGGTCATAGAGTTTTCCAGAAGAAAAAGGATGGGCACAACAAACACAAGATAAGTAAAAGGAGGGAAGGAAACCAAAGATAGGACAGAATGAGAAAAATGAAGTTCATATAAAATATAGAAGTAACTGAAAGGTTGATGTTCCAAAATGAAGAAAGCTCCCCAGTTCCTATTAAGAGCAGAAAAGATATTACAGATTTCCTTTAGCAGAATACTTTAAACTGTCTTAGAATGAACTCTCTCCAGCTGCAAATGCTTTGGAATCCACAGAATATATGACTGACAAGTCCCAGTTGAACTGGTTCTGAAAGATAATTCTGAGAATTGATAATTCCCTGTGATTTCCAGCATACTCTACACTGTTCATCAAGAATGTGAATGTTCAAACCTCTAGGTTTCTTCAAAATCCAAGTCCTTTTAAGATGACTCATATGCCAAACCCAATCCACACTTACCAATGGATACTCTGAACTATCCACTATCAGCAAAAGTTACCCATTCAATCATCATCCTGACAAAAACCTCTTTTCCTCAGTCCCAATGTCCCAGGTCCCTACTGTGTGCCCAAGGACAAAGTTTTCACCCATATATAGCTTGTTCAGTTGCTCAACTCTTGTCATGATAGCTAATCAGTAAGAAAGTGAGAAAGTGCATGAATTCACCCCTTCCCCTGACATCATTTCTCAGCCTACATGCAAACATGACACAGGTTTTGGCCAATATTACTGAACAGCCTTGAAATCCTCCCACCCCAACTCATTTTCAACTATGGAAGAGTTCAGGGTCTTACAAGCATGCTGTGCTTGTTGTGCTTGACCTGCCTCCACTGACCCGAGCTCTCCATCCTGTGCAGCTGTCCAGCCAGGCTCGTATGCTTCTAGAAATGCCTGTTTGGCTTTGTTGGGCAGATCATGGGGGTGAACAAAAGGAACACCTTGGGGCCAACCCATCTCTGCCCTCATTACTGCACATGGGCTGTCAGTTGCATTGAGGTGGTGCTCTTCACATTCCTTCAAATTGCAGTACCGTACTTTGAGGCCTTTGCTATCTGCAATCTCCTGGACCCGCTCCTTGAGAACTCGTTGGGCTTCAAGCCTCAACCGCTTTGATGGAGCCAGTGGTTTTCCTCGGGAGACTTGTTTTCGCCGCTTCATTGCAGATTTGATTGCTCCTACAGCAGGAACAAAAACTAATGAACAATGTTCAGTCAAGGGCATGCATCTTACAAGAGATGCTACATAGCAATACAGGTAGAGCTAACCATCAAAGACAACAAAATGACATCAGATGTTGAAAAAAGTTCAGAGGAAATCCCCAGCCAAAGTGAGATCACCAAGAATAATTACTAGCGCCCCATGTCCTCATCCTCTATGCAGTGTTGCAGAGCACATGACAGTTATACAAGTTCAGTTTCAGTTGACCTCAGGTTCAACATCATCAATCCTTCTTCCAACCTCCCAAGCCTCTGTCTTCTCTCTCTTCCTGAAAGCAAGTTGAGAACAGGAGGGACCCACCATCAGATGGTGTTGGAAATGTGAGCATAGGAACACCTGGCCGGCTTGCAAGCTGGTCCATCGGATGGGACCTCTGCATGAAATCATGAACAGCAACAGGTTGTTGGAAGGGACTCGCTACAGGATGTCCTGCAGCTGTCATGGCAGAGCAATGTAAAATGGCTGAGGCTCGTGGCATAAGCTTGAACTCTATAGAGCAACGACCATATGGGCTAGAGCCTTGCCCTTGTCTGGCATTGTTGTCCATCCGATGAACTGCGGGAGGAAGATAGCCTCCAGTTGCTTGATAGAGGGACAGTCCTGAGTACAATACCATGTCTTGCGGACCCAGCTCAGCATCTACGATGATCCAGTGTCCTTGAAGATCTCGAATTTGGAGGCCAGGCTTGTCTGATTTGTGTAGGGTTAATAGTCCCTTGTCTGCATCCTCCTCAAAGAGAGGCACACTGCCTTGCTCACCTTCAAGAGGTACAACTGTGTGCTGTGCCCCTGGTCTGCAAAACATGAGGTAGTCATATTTTAATACAGATTTGAAGATCTAACTAGTGCAGGCATGATCATGACCTTGCTGCATATCACCTCTCTTAATCAAGGCCTTGAAACTATCGCCCTTAATGCTCACTGACAGCCTATTAAACTCAAACTATTCCCATTCATTTCTTCAATCTTGATTGAAAACTCAGAACTTATTTTGATAACTCTCACTACAGAGATGAAACCAGACATCCAGACAAATCCTAACCATCAGGATCACTACCCATGTAGGACCTTATATTGAACTTCAACCATGCAACTCAGTGCAGCATCAACAAATAAACAGCTTGCAGTCTTCAAAGGACAAACACTTCTGCTTTTCTTACCTATTGTGGCAACAAGTTGACAGCACTGAAGTTGATGTCTCTCCGGTTTTTAGTGGCACATTATCTAACAGATCGGTAAAAGAGAAACTTCGAAGCTCCAGTGAGCAAGCAATGGCATCCAGGATGATGCGAGTTGCCTTCCCCAGCACAGCAAAAAGCTCAGACAATCCTGCCGGTGGCAAGTTTGAGACATGGTTCCCAGGCCCTTCAGAAGGAGTTCGCCCTGGGCGGTAGTCATACACCTCTCTAGCATGCTGACTTTCTGCATAGTAACCTACTGTCCGATTCCAATCTTGAGGGTCTTCTGCGTGTATAGACTCTGGCCCTACCATTGGTTTCTGATGGAAGAACATCCGCACCGAGTCTACTACACAACGCAGCAGGACATCATCTCCCGGGGGCAACTGAATGATGGCAGCATTTGAATTCCTCAGAGACTGTGCAAGTGTTACGACAGCATGCTTGTAAGCATCAGAGGGGAGTCCATCGGCAGCAACCAAGTCCATCAGCCTCACACGAGCTGGGGATGTAATGGCTGCTACCATTGCGCCCATGCACTATATCCTTCGTGGGTGAGTTTTTTGGGGGTGTCTATATATCTATTTCTCCAAGAAAAGCTCCCGTGATTGATGCATGTAGAACTGCAACTCCTTGACAGCTCAGCAAGGTTTCTATGTAGTCTACACAGCTTTGAAAATTCACCCACTTCTTACAATAAACAGAAATTACCCTTACAAGCACAGTGACAGTCCCCTTCTTCTCATTCAGTTTCAGACAAAGTCTAGCTCATTGGAACAGATCTGAAGCTCCATTGCAATCCAATCCTAGACCTAAACTAGAAAGCATCAAAACACTCAAGAAGACAATAGTGCAGTAAATGCTTGAGTGCTTTGTCATCTGTTGTCAAGCCAAACATATCCTTACTTGAGATCCTGGCAATAATGATTCTTCCACATTCAGTTCTGTAGAATTGTTTGCTGCTAACCCATGGCCAGACCAGTTATTCCTGGCTGTCCTCCTCTTGGTGACCTAACCTTGTGCATCTTGACTGTATCCGGGCATGCACCACCACTGTAACTACTGCTTCTGGAGAAAAATATGAACTTGTCTCTTTGCATTTGAGCTTGAAAAATACCTCCCCTGAGAAACAAGGAATTCCCTTCCGGCACCAGAAAACCTTCATACTCGGACTTGGCACTTTGTGACAGAAGTATTCTACTTGTTTTCTCTACTTGCAACTTCCCAGGACCCCATCTGGAAGAAGAACTGATCCGTGCAGGCCATCATCCCATGCTGCCTCAGGACTGCCTCTGTCTCTGTCCATCTCTCTCTCCCCCTCTCACTACCTCTCTGCATGCTGTCCAGTATGGTCGTTGCAGCTCCAGGACCAGCTGCAAGCAATCGAGAGCATTTCAATTCGGTCCAAGCCAGTGTAGTAGAGTTGTCACAGACGGGTGCTGCTCAGCTGATCATAGCACACAGAAGAAAATACGAGCGTTGTTGGTCGTCACAAGCAAAATATCATTCCTCTTTCCATCCTGCATGGGTTCGCCTACTCTCATGTCCTCCTGATGTTTTACATTAGTGACTTGACCAGATCTCCATTGCCTCTATAAACCAATCCAGCGCTTTAACACAAGAAGCTGCAGAGGGAAATGGACGTGATGGCAGTGGCAATGAAGGCGGTCTGATCACCAAAAGAGATGGTCCGCCTTGCTCGTCAACCTCAAAAACCGCAGTCCTCAAATATCCGCTGTTTACCCACCAGCTTCACCCACCAGGCTTCCGTTTCTTCTCCGAGCTCCAAACAGGAATCCAACAATATCCAAGCAGCACCACACACACACACAAAGACCCACCCAGCTTTTCTCTATGATCTGTCAGCTAAAAACCGAAACCAAAACTCACCGACTAGAAAAACCCAAAACCAGAACTCCCCGACAGAACCGCCCACAAACCCAATCTCTATCTCCTCTTTTCCCCAGCCTGCTCACTCCATCACCTTCACTCTCTACTACCACTAGTAGTTCAAAACCCACAACGGTCCATACAGCTGCTCCCAAAACGAAGTTCCAAAACTCAGACTTCGGGCCTCAAAAACCCACACACACACACACACAACAACAACAACAACAAAAACACACACCAGTCTAGTTTCCCACGTCAAGGTTTCTCCCACCACAAACCTCCAGAACAAAAACCAAAGAAACGACAGCAGGTAGTCGGCAGTGCGGAGACGGTAGTTTCCGAACCCCGCCCCACCCTCTCCTCTACTACTCCCCCTGGGTCCTTTCCCAAACCCCCCCCGGCTCGCTCCACCCCACCTACATGACGACTGGACAATAGAACAGCACTCACACTCTGGTGTCTCTCGCTCGCCGCAGGTAGGTATCGTTCTCTCTCGCGAGCGCGCTCTCTCTCCGTCTCTCTCTCTCTCTCTCTCTCTCTCTCTCTCTCTGTGTCCTGTTGCTGCTTGGCTTGACTGCAAAACCCCCGCAGCGCTTGCAACGAAAACCTTCGGTACCACGGAGAACTGGAGACTCCCGCCTTTGGGCCGCCCGCCAGCCTGCCCGGGCCCGCAACCAGCACCAAAGTTTGCCACTATGCGTGGCCCGGCCTTTTTTTTTTGGGTAGCTTAGCGCGCGATGGCGGGCAGTGCACGCGGCCTTGGCCGGGGCGGGCTCAGTCAGTCAGTCGCTCAGTCAGTCTCTTCTGTCTGCCTGTCTGTCTGTCAGTCAGCTGCGGTCAACCGGAACTAACCCGCTGCCCGTCCACGTGCCGGTAAATGCAAGCCGCTATTTACCGGACCTGGTTCTAGGTCCGGCAAAAGGCTGCAGCAGCCTCGTTTCAGGTTCGGAACCGAATCTAGGTGTCTTGTATCTTCGCACCCACGCATGAACGAACGAACGAAGCTCCCGTTTTTGTTCCCATCACTAAACTTTCATGAACTTAAGTTCACATTAAATTGATGTATTTCTCTTTTCATTTCAAGTTTTCCATTAAAATTGATGTTTTTGACTTTTTTATTTCAAGTTTTACATGAAATCAATCAATGATTTTTTAATTTTAATTTCAAGTTTGTACATTAAGTTGATGGATTTGACATTTTTATTTCAAGTTCTACATTAAATCTAGCTATTTGACTTTAATTAAATTTACACTGACACTTACATTACTATTGTTTGGGGGGTTCTGCTTTTTTTTTTAGTTCATATTTCCCTATTTAGAAATTCCTAACTTCTTGTTCTTCTTTTACCCTTTCATTTTGTCTCAATTTGCTCCAAATGTTTATCTTCACAACTTATTGGTACTATATATTGCAATGTTCAACTCCTCCTCCTTCCTTTCTCTCATGATTTCATCTCCTTGTTGTCCAGGTCAAATTCTTGTCAAGCTTGAGTACCCAATATGTCCCTGTTAATAACTTGACTCTGTGAATTAATTACTCAAATCTTTGCTGAACAAAAAGGACTACAAGGTATTGATACAACTATTATGGAATGTATTGTCTTGGGTTGTATTTTATTTTATTGTAGTGTAGTTCATACATTGAATACAATACAATACAATCCATGCCATACAAAATGTCATATTGTATTGTTCATATTGGGTTGTATTGAATTGTATTACAATGCCATGTTCATTAGGCGAGGTGGGAATTCTTTTGTTATTTTAAGGTGATGAGCCTCATTACATACATCGGTATTTGAAGGGGGAAAAATGAATTAAAAAATATATTTGTGGAACGCCACCCATCCCCAAATGGACAACTTGTATAGGGTAGCTTGGGAGCATGGAAAATTTTTAACTAACTTATGGGAAGGACCAAGACAAGGATGAATGTACACTACTACTACTACTACTACTACCACTACCACTACCTATTTGCATACAAAAAAAAAGTGCATAGAATGTGAAGATTGGTCAAAGCAAAGACTTGACACAAACTCTTGCCTAAAAAGCCTGCAAAGGGGGGGGGGGGGGGGGGGGGGGTAGGGGGTGGGGAGGAGGAGGGGTAGCCTGGAGGTATTCCTTTCTGTCTAAAAAGCCTGGTACTTAATTCCTTTCCCCATACTGGGGATGTGGAAATGGGACCACCCTAAGTAGGTAGACCAAAAAAGGGGGGGGGGCGGGAGGAGGGAGGGGGGGTGTAGCCATTTGTCATATATTAAGGCTTATACGCTTTACGGTACCCACCCTTATCTGGAAAGGTGAAAAGGTCGGCCAAAGAAGCAATTTAGACTTCTTTACAGCTTCCGGGGCGGTTTTTGTGTCTTGTCCTTCTTTGCTCATGGGTTGGGTTGTTTTGCATTTTGTTTCTAGTTTTTGAGGCCAAAGTGACCCCAACATCCGACACCATGACCAGGATGGATATTGATGGATGGATAGTGGGTGGACAAGAAACAATTTTCCGTTGTGTTTCCCATACTTACTTACACACCGTAATTAGGTTAGATCAGTTGCTGTGGTTAAGTACCTAAATTCTAACAAACCCATGTACCCTTTTACCCTACTTACTAACAGTATATACATATATGCTTTGTTTTGGTCCCTTCAATTTGCTCTTGTTTATTCTAGTCTACTACTCCCATGCAATGTTTTTTCTCTAACAATTAATTTTTTTTCCATCTCCCTTGAAAGTATGATGCTGACAAAAAGCAAGAGAAAATATATATTTGCTGAGTTGCCTTGTGTAAAGAGGTAAGCGCGTGGGATGTTAAAGAATTAAGCATGGTGTATTTTTGTCTGGATGTCTAGGTGTAAACGTGCCTCCGATGAACCATTAAAACAGCCATAATGTGACACTTAGCCTAGCATGATCTCAAAATCACATATATATATACATAAATGTGTGTGTGTGTGTGTATATATATATATATATATAAGTGTTGGGTGATTCTCTCTTTTCCAAAGAAAGAATCTATGGTGGTTCCGTAAGGGTCAAGTATATGCCCAACCAATCAAAGAACTACCCAACACTGATATATATTAGAGATATTCGTAAAGTAATGAAAAGAGAGCACCAGAACCTTGAGTTTGGTCATAACCTGGGTGAGATTCATTCCCAAAAAAACTTGAAAAAGAAAGTATATTAGCATTCAAGGGGGGAGGGGGGGGTTGAAACTTGGGTACCATATATTGTGTAGTAGGTTCCACAAATTCCCCATAGTTTACACAAGAGTTGGTTGCCAAAGAGTTAGTTATAGAATGAGTGAGCGAAGTTTTATTAAAAAGCCACTGAGAAAAACAAATAGGAACTTGGAAGAATAATGGTTAGTTACTTACTTCCTTACTTACTTGCATCGGAGGTGTACTCTATTAGGTGACAAAAAAGTTGCAACATTATTAGTAGAGCTTTCCAGTTCCAGTTGGGTGTCGTCATCCCTTGTGTTACAAGGGGACAAGATGTCTGGAGTTCTGGAGTCTCTGGTAATCTGGACACCACACCCTGGGGAGTCTGATCTGAACACACACACACAGTGCACACACACACACACACACATTTTCTCTGATTAAGTGTTTGAAGGGTCTATGATGATACCGTCAGGAATCCAGCAAGAAATTTGGACATTGCTGAGAATGAGGAAGAAAGTCATATTAGATAATGGCAATTGGGTAAGTGAGTCGAGGACTTGACCAAGTGAGTGGAAGGGCACAACTCCCACTACAACAACAAATGGTGTCTTTTGTATGTCAAGTGATTTCATTAGATTTTAACTGAATTCATCGATCTTAGTAAATGAAGACTAATTGAAAATTAATGAATACACTTATCTTAAGGACTAGTGAATTGCACTCACATTTTATAATCCCTTCACCCCACCCCACCCCACCCCACCCCCCATGGTCTGACCAATGGCTCATTGCCGAGCAAAACCAACACTCCAAATTTACTACTAATTAGTAAGAACTACAATGTTTTTGTGTGTTGTTGACTTGCATCTGAAATAGCAGTTGACCCTGAGAAGCTTAGGGTGAAGGGCCTCAATCTTTCTTTCTCCTCTCTCTCTCTCTTAAGCCATGATTGCATACGTAACAATGATCTTTTCTTTCTTGCACTTACTAGAGTTGTTTAGAAGAGATTAGACCACCAACTAAAGAACACCCAATGTAGAGCTTACTAGGAACTAGGTGTGGAATTTGTGCTCGTGGACATCACTTTAGGTCCATTATTTTGTGGAAAGGGAAAGTGTATTCTTGGAACAAAAGTTTGGGGGGCGGGAAAACAAATAGTCAAGCCCACCTCGGAGGAGTTTGATAAGGAGCTTGGGGTCAAACAAGGGAATGAGCGACAGCTTCCAGGAATGGTGGGCAAAGCTTCTAACTACAAGAACACCCCATCAAGGAATCCAAGTGTTCATGAAAACAACTCCTTAAAAGACCCTAACATTTTGCTCTACAAGTATGATTATATGAGAGGAGAGGATGTTGTTCCTTTTGACAATACCTTTCCTTGGGTACCTTGTTGTTGTGATTCATTCATTCATTCATTCATTCATTCATCCACAACTGAGTCATAGTGGGTTTCCAATGGATGAGGCAATAGTCAGTGCTGGGTTGACATAATCCGAAACAAAATTGGCTATGAGTACCGAAGCCTCTGATAATCAGCTCAGCTCTGCTTATTAGGACTGAAAGCAATGTCACAATCTCTCTTTACTTCTTCAAGAGAGCTTGGCAGGAAAGGTTAAGATAAGAGTCAGCCCACTTACTTTGAAACTGGAGTCTTCAAACACACTCTTCCCGAACCCAAAAAAAAAATTTGTGTGTCGGATGCTTTTGGAAGTTTCAAAGGACTTCCGTATTTTGGGTTCAGAAGTTTGGTCAAGCATATACTCCCAAATGTTAGGGTTAACAAGAATTTAGGGTTAAGAAGATAGGTCAAGCATATACTACCAACTCTTAGGGTTTAAGAAGATAGGTCAAGCATATACTACCAAATTTTAGGGTTAACAAGAATTTAGGGTTAAGAAGATAGGTCAAGCATATACCACCAAATTCTAGAACCACGTTTTACTTACTTCTCACTTCTGTTTTTGCAGATTATGAATAAGAGAAGGTACTTAAGGGGATTCCAAATTTTCAGCTGTCAAATGATATTGCATTTACTGTAGTAGTACCTGGACTCATTCAGCAGCAATGTGCCTAATAATTAGTATTTTTTGGGTTATTTACTTTTGGCAGTAAAAAATTATTATTTTTCATAATTAGACACTATATTAACTAATGAAGCTAGTGTGCTTAATTGAGAGTTTTCTTTCAGATTTGCAGCATGGCAGATAGATTTTTATTTTTTTTAAATTAAATCATTAACTAATTAATTAATTAAGTAGTGACTAACAAGTCTAGGTACTAGGCTATACTGATTTTGGTGAAGAGGAGAGAAATTTTTTAAAAGCAATAAAAAGGCTTTTTACTCTGCCAAATCCAAGTCAGCTGGTGGCATTTTGCTTTTGCATTCTTTGTTGCACATTTTCAGACTTTGCATTCATCTTGACTAGTACATTCATATCTTGCATTATCTAAACTAGATCTCACAATAGAAACCCATGATGAAAATACTTGAAGTTACACTTGAATTTTTACGCACCCTGTACCTGATCCATCTTGCACTCTCTTAGTAGGCAAATGGAATTATTAGCACACTTTTTTCAGCACTTTTTCTGGTTCTATTCTAATGCAGGACAGCTTCAGCCCCATCAAAAGGACCTCATTGTGGAAAGACTTACAGCTCTGTTTTTGCTTTGCAATGCAGTCTTCCACATTCTGAACAAATATGATATGATATATTTATCGTATGATATACTATATAATATAAATTTTTTTTCATGATTCAATTTCATCATCATTGGTCATCATTCACTAGGCTAGCTAGAAATAAACATAAAAGGCACTTGCAATAAAGGATTACCTAGTACCCACGATCTCTCCTTTGCATCCATACTTGGATTTGGTATGGGGGAAGTTTTTTTGGAGAGAAAATTCACAAAATTTTGAGCTGAATATTGAGGTGGAGAATTACATAAGGGCATTTTGTTAATCTAACCTTCCCATTGCAAAAATATCATTCTTTTGGTGTCGCCATGATGAAAACAACAAGCATAAACATGTCACCTCCCCCACCACCAAGGGAAAACCAGCATATCACAAATGACACACCCACTACTGATAAGGGTCGTTAGAGGGTAGCCTCACCATCTTTGCCATCAATTTTGCAATCCTAAGCCTTTCCTAATACCCATCTTCGCTAGTTGATGTGTGCATTGTGCATTGGTGCACTTGCTCAAAATTTCCCATATTGAAGCACTTTGTCAGAAGTCACTAAACACTTATATCATGAACTTTGGAGTTTGTTAAACATTTAACTTACAAATTATTACATGTGTATCACTCACTTTGCAACAACTAATGTTCATTTTTAATTGTTTTGTTGAATTTTGTTCATGGATTTGAAAGTCATTGCTTTCAAAATTGTGTTGTTACTTGCTAGGCATGCAAAGGGCTAGTGCTTTAACTTTCAAGTTTGAAAGGTTTAGGAAGTCTCTATACCCTTGTTCATTACATGGTCTTTATATGTGTTTGACACTTGTGTGCAATGTGCACTATGCATTATTGTTTTATGTCTTTTGCAGCTTATAAGTTGTGAGCGTAATCATCATTGTTCATCCTATTCATGCTTGTTTATGTTTGTAATGTCAAGTGATTCACCATGGTAGTTGATCGATATTGGAACTTTGATTTGCAACTTGATTTTTGTCATGTTCATGTTGTAACTCAAAACCTCCCACCCTTTTTTAATAAACTAATTATGTGCATTTTGCATTGTTGAATCAACCTTTTTTGTTTCATGTGTACATTGTGTGTGTATGATTTGCAAAATTTGAACATCTACTAGCTTATGACGTTTATGAATGTATACAAAATAATAAGAACCAAAGATCATTTCCTTGGGTGACTACTTAGAAAGCAATGGGTCATTTTGCCAAGATGATGTGATATATTGCAATTGGTTACAAAAGATAATGGATGAAAAATCCATGATTACAATGGCCCAAAATATTAATAAGAAATAAAAAGTAAAACCATACTATTAGGTAATGGTGTGAATAACTATTGTCCATTCTTATGTTATTTTGAAAGCATTTCAAGTCCTTTAAAAAATGAAAAACATTGAAAGTGCTAACTACATTTTTTTTTAAAATTAAATATTCAATACTTGAATTAGATTTGTTCCAATTATTCCACATGGTTTGAAATACAATACAACCATTGTCATGTAAACATATTAAAACTTAGAACATTAGTATATATATTGACCCAAAAACATACAAAACATATCATTGCTTACAACTCGAGTGACTTTTATTAATGTGATTGCATTGTAATAGATATGATGTCTCATGTTTGTAACTTTGTATGTGCTATTGTGAAACAAGTAATTTGCAATGCAACATTCTGAGGTGCATAAGTTTGTTGTATATAAATCAATTTTGAAATGGTTCTTTTGTTGAACATACAAAATTCAATCCATTACTTATGATTAAGGATTCAAAAATTGAAACTCAAAAATGTTTGTGATTTTAACAATGCCCCCATGCTTACAAGTTTTGAATAATTTAAAGTTTATACTTTTTTTTGTGATTAAGTCCCAAAAGATAATCTTACACACAATTAATCTATTTGTTGAAATGTACTTCAATATGTAACTTGCATGCTAAAAGAAACCAAATGTAGGCTTTTAAATTGTAGAGTGTTTCCACCAAGTAAGATTCTAACACAAATCTTAGCATCCCTAAAAACCTTGTTGTTGGAGACAAACTTGTCCATAGCTCAAAAAATGGAAGAAATATTAGTATTGACATAAAACACAAGTTTTAATAAATCTATGTTGTAAAAATAACATGGGCACAACCCATTTTGAATGAGGTTAGAACGATAACTTTTATCAAATGTCATGTATGTATTAGAATTGAAAGAAGGAAAAGGTTTTGATGGGAAAGTGACAATTATTCAATTTGCAATTGTTTTATTTACATATAAATAAAGGTAAATCAACAATATATTATGAAGATTTCCAACCTTTGTTTGAATTCTTAAAACTTCGATCTATCACCCCAAAAATTGGTTTAACAAGGCTAGTGATTCAAAATTTGATTTCTCACATAAAAAACAAGGTGAAATAGGCCATTGAAATTGTCATCTGTAATATCAAGTTTGTATCCCTTACATGTGATGAAGTCACATCCATGGATTCCGCAAGTTGGGCAAAAGTGCATGCTTACATTATGCAAGAATGGTGTCAAATATCCTTGTTGTTGAATGTGCAACATGTGATATATGGATTTCAAATTGATGTTTTGACTATGGTAATCATGAATTTTTTGATGACAAAGGGGGGCTTGAAGGAAGAAAAAAATACTTCAAGGTTGGTATATTTTAGTGATGGGGTCAACACCTTCCAAGTCCTTAGATCTAAAATTGTAATTCAAAATCAATGTCAACATGTTCCATTTGTCAATAGTGTCCACTATATGGTTCATCAAACAAACCTTGCAATACAAACCTTCTTACACCTACCAAGTTATATATTTAACATTTGAAGGTATTTTGCAACTTGTATTTATGTTTATTTTAGCCATAGCCCCAAGGGATTTGGAGTTAATGAAAATGGTGAAGATCATAAAAATTAAAGGAAACAAAATATTTCACATCAAAACTATGTGTTAATGTATATGATCATTCAAGTCAAGTTTGTGTTGTTTGAGTACTGCAATTTCCGCATGAATATGGCATTGAATGCATCCATAATAGCCTTACCAAATATAACTTATTTTTGTTTATTGATGTGGAAACGTTTGTTGGGGTTGAATGTTATTACATGTCACTCTTAGAGATAATATATTCTTGATCAAATTTGCACAATTGCATGATGTGTTTATATGTGATTTTATAATAACAATCAAAATTTGTGAAAGGGATGTATATCACATGTATTGTGACATCCATTCACTATTGAAAGTGATGTGTTTACTAACTTCCATGCCTTACTTAATTATTTTTATGAATGTATTAGTTTTCAATATATTGTGCATTTGAATACATGATCATATCATTTGGCTTTTGAGTTTGTTGGGTAACATTATTTTGGGCCACATTTGCAAATCAAAAAGGGGCATATGGTTTTGTTAGAAGACATATATGTAAAGGTCGTGGCATCTATAAAACAACAATGTCAATAAGTTGCCATTCAACTTATTACAAATTTGTGCAAACATTAATAGGGGGGGGTGGGGGACAACCCAATTCACCTTGTATTTCATTGGCTTCATAAGGAAATTGACCCAAGTTTGTCATAGTTTATTTAGCCCCCCTCTTAGTGATTAAGGACCAATGGCTATAAACAAGTGAAACTTGTCCACCCTTACATGGTGATTTCACCAATTTAACATTCAATCCCCATAGATATTATTTAGCCATTTACTAAAATGAGCTCACCATTTTTTGTTGTCACTGTTCCCCAACTTGATCACTTTTATGCTAGTGAATTCACCATGATTTGTCCCCATTTTGGGCACAATTTAACCATTTAACCTATTATATTCACCACGTTCTAACCCATTTTGGACATGATTTAGCCACATAACCTATTGAATTTACCATTTTCGTAGCCCATTTTGGACATGACTTAGCCACATAACCTATTTAATTTACCATTTCCTAGCCCATTTTGGACATGATTTAGCCATGTAATTAATTGAGTCCACTATAATTGTCCCCAAAACTAAAAAGGCATTAAAACATAGTATGGTGTGGAAGCTTGAATTTGGGGATGTCACTTTTTGTATGTTTTAAGAATCACTTGAAATAAAAAGGTGTATTTTAATTTGTGTTGAAATAATGGCATATTTTTGGCTTATTTTAAAATATTATAGGTATATTTTAAGTATAATTTCGCCTACTTCACAGTAAGGAACTAAATTGAACCAAGCTTTTGGTAAATTCCGAAGATCTTGTACGGAGCCTCCTTCAGGAATTACTTGATTTATTTCAATATCCAAATCTTGTAACAGGCGTTTTAATTCGCGACAATCATGCTGATTATGAAAGCCTAGTGTAAAAATACCAATGATATTTGCAAAAGGTTTATCCGTTACAGATCGATCCAACGTTTCTTGCCTGCGAGCTTTACCGTGTTATTTATCCATTTTTACTTTTTCTATGTTAATGCTGGTTACCGGAGATAACTCTATTCAACTATTTTTAGGATGGGAAGGAGTAGGTCTTGCTTCATATTTGTTAATTAATTTTTGGTTTACACGGCTTCAGGCCAATAAAGCAGCTATAAAAGCTATGCTTGTCAATCGAGTAGGTGATTTTGGATTAACACCTCAATAATTAATTATAAACACCTCAATTACATTAAAATAAACTACATAATTATTATTTTTCAATAAGTTATACCTTTTTCTGCACATTGTTTGAAACAAAATGGAATTTATCTACCCAAAAGCTTAAACCTTGAATTTAGATCATGGCAACTTGAAGACTTCCAATATTCATATTTTTTTCTCTTCATGCATATCAAATCATGAGTCTTGATTTATGAATTCAATGATTACACTCTAAATTTCTTAATCTGTTTTGATGTTTTGTTTACATGTTGTCCCACCATAATGTTGACCCATCAAAAGTTTTTTTAAAGGGATTATGGGACCCTTAAACATTTTTTATGAAGAAATTATCAATGAAATTTTATAATTAAAGTGTTATGATTTATGATATAAATTCAGAACCACGGTGTCATGGGCACGAAAAGAATCGAACAACAAGATTTCCAAACTATATGAATGAATGCATGCTTAATTTTAGATCCATGTCATGGAATAAGAAAATCAAAAGCAAAAAGATGATGTGTGCACAATGTGAATGCAAAAGGATTTTATTACAAAAACATAACAATAACAAAACAAGGTCATGATAAAGATACATACCAAAATTGGCGTTGAATGAAATGAAGATAACATGGGATTCTACCTTTATTTATACCCATTGGGCACCTAGCTCAAGGAAACTTTTTTTTTTAATTCCTACATGTGGTCCATGTTCATCTATGTATGACCCATGTGCACACATGTGTGACCCATGTCCATCCATGTGATAATTAATAATGAACTATGAATTAACTACTAAATTAGACATGAATTGATATTTAACTATGAATTAATTAAAAGCTAACTAGAAATGAACTAAGATTTAACTTAAACTTAATTGATAATTAATTAGAAAATAATTTAAAATGAACCCTTAAATAATTGCAAGTGAATTAAAACTTAATTGGAAATTAATTGAAAACTAACTAAGAATGAATTAAAATTAAATTAATAATTAGGTATAAGTTAATTACAATTCATAGATGAGCATTCATATGAATGAACTCCATGGTGTTGGCATCTATGATAATCAATGTTCCATTATCTAAAGATCGTGTTTTTGCACTTACAAATCTTTTAAAGGAGTTCAAAGATTATTTTTGCCTACACATTTCTTTAACATGTAGTTGGGTAATACAACACACAATATGTCCATGTGACACGTACAACTCAAATAAAGACCACCATGTAACCCACTCAATTAAAATTGAAAAGTGACGGAAAAACATTATTTAGGAGTTTATGTAAATTGTAATGACTTTGTTATTAAATTTTTAGTTTTTTAATAATCAACTTTTGAAGTTTAAAAACTAATTCATTGGGTACTAATAAAACCAATCAACCAAATCAATGCAAATGCAAAGAACCTCAAAATTGGGTTATAAAAATGAAGAGCCTTCCTTACAACAATAATCAACTAATGATGTATTTAACCACCGTGTTTTTCTCATATTACACAATTATATTGTAGGTATATGTTATATGTATACAACCTTTACATTAAAAACAATGCATGGACATCATGAAATTTTATAAATGTTTTTATTAAATATAGAACACAAATGAAGGACATCCAATTTATAAGTGCATAGTAACATAGTACATGCAACTTCTTTTTTGGGCACAATGACTTAAGTCTACATAAAAGAATTGAAATTGATCTTTACTCGGGTCCCTAATATACTCATTGGTAAATACCACGGTGAATTTTTTTTTCATAATTATCATATGTAAATAGTAACTATGCATCATGTCAAAGTTTATCATTTCTAATGTCAAAACATTTTAATGTTTTCAAATTTTTCTTTGATTTTTATCAAATTTAGCTCTAGTGTTATCAATTTTTGCTTTAATGTTGTCAAATGTTTTTTTAAATATTACAATTTTAGTTTTGATGTTGTTTGAATGTTCTTTTCAAATAATTGCATACTAAGGATTTAATGTAAATTTTCAAGCTTTAATTATTTTGTATTGGTTAAATCTTACCAACACTTGGAATTATTGTTTCATTACTGAAGTAAGTGGGCCCATATGCTTCCACAAAATCCTTGTTTGTGATTACATTACAATGAGGTTAAGAACTTGACAATATGTATTAGCATTTGGAAATTGGTGCCTTTAACATGGAAGCACTTAATCTAACAACATTGTGGTGATTTCACATTATTCCCACAATCTTAGTAAGATTACATTGATTTCAAAAATGTTATTATGGTATTAGCAAGACTGTGGTTCTTTTAGTGCCCTTGTGTTTATCTTAGAAAGATTATGATTTGTTAGCAATCCTTAGTGATTAGATCAAACATATAGTGATTGTTGTGATGATTTTAACAAGGTTGTGTTAATAAAAGCAATGTGACATGGCAGTTTCATAATTGTTATGATTATATAATGACATTGTGGTGGTGACATGGTGATGATTTTAGGATTGGTGTCATTATTTCAATGAACAAGTGGTGGTTTTAATGGGTCTAGTATAAATGAAATTTAAATTCCCACATAATATTTCACACTACTGTAACAACATATTTGCATTTCACATGCACATGTTCATTATTCCTATCTTAAGTCTCAATAAACTTTACACTACCATTCATTCCAACATCAAATTCATGGTTATTGCATATAACCAAAATTTGCACTTCAAACTACATTTTTAACAAACTCCAGAAACAAGATTATAATTCGTTTCCTCCTAATCTGATACCACACAAAAATTCACACAAAAGATGAACATAGAATTCACCATAGAAGTGTGTGCTTTTTTTAATGATTGAAAACATGAATCCAAATTACAGCAGAATCCCATGTTTTGTTTAAAAAATCCAAAACAACATTTAAAATTTGTGTTATCTCCAACAAAGTTTTTTTTTTTTACTATAAATATTTACATCTCCTCCTACTTTTTTCCAAAAACTCCTTGTCTCCTCCTCTCCTTCTTCCCCCTATTCCCCAAAACTTTAACCTTTTGAATTATCCAAAGTCACATCACCATGATTAAACCATCAAGAATTCAAAATTCATACTAACAAAGTTCCCTAATCATTCCTTATCTCAATTGCTTTATTCATCCAAAATCACATACTCATCCTACCCCCCTTAACATACCCCCTTTATACTTTGGATTCCATTGTAGAATACTTTATTAAATGATTGAAATGAAATGAAAGTATTCTATATCCTTACAAACATTTGTTTCCCCTACTACAATTATATAATCCCATTCTATATAGAAACCATGGGTTCTATATATACGTTTTGCTCTACAGTTTCGATCTCCTCCCCCACTAATTCAAATTCAATTTATGGTTTTATTTCTAGATGTTATATCTTGGATATCTTTTCTTCTAATGTTAGAATAGCCTCCACCTTTTCCAGTTCCTAAATTCCTTCTTTCTTTTTTTCTTCTTGACCCCCTCATCTAAGGTCATGTGGTATCTTTTGTTGTACCTCCTCCTCCTAAGTTGCTCCACTTCTAAAGTCACTTGATTTTTCAATCTCTACTTCTTCCTCCTAAGTTGTTCCATTGGGCCCTGCTTTTGTCTCTTCATCCTAACCTGGTACCTTTGTACTTGTTGGACTACCACAAATGAAATGTGGAAAATTCTTTTGATAAGATTCCAACTTATACCTCAAAATTCTTTCATCAACTTTATGTTGAGCTAGATTCTTTTCCAACCCCTTTGTAAAATATTCCTCTATAACCTCCCACCATTCTTCAAATTCTACCTCAAAGTCTTTCATCTTGTTTTTCATCCTCATCGGGGTATACTATTACAACATTTGTTCATAATCCTTTAATCCTTTCTTGATACCAATTAGATCTAAGCTCTTCTTTTGTTCATGTGCCCTCTCCAACTATGCTTGCAAGTGCTGCAGAGTTCTCTAATACTCCTTCTCATCCTCCATTAACTACTCTTTTTCTGACTTTGTTGTTTTTATTCTAAGCTCCTCATATTGCAATAGAGATACATTATTCAAATTTATCAATTCCAAATATGTCAAAACATTCTCCTTCTCCTTCTTTTCTTTAATTAGTGCTTTCACCTAAATATCCAAAGCCTATTGTTGTTTCTTATGAAGAAACAATGTTTCTGTCCATTTCCTCTACGTGGTTTCCTAGATTTTAGCCTTCTACCTTAAATTTTGTAGTTTTTCATCTTATGATTTCAACCATCTTGTGCTACCCTTGAGCTCTTCATTTTCATCTTGTAGTTTTTTAATGAACACTTTATTTTTCTATTCAGCCTCTGTCATGTTCTTCCTCCAAATTTTCACATAATGCTTATACCCCTTGTGGAAATCTCTCTTCTTATCCAATTCCTCTTGTAACATTGCCTTTTCCTTCTCCCATGTAGTTAATTTGTTCTTTAAAATGTTCACCTCTAAAGTCAAATTCCCCATATTCAAACTCATAATTGCCATGGTCTAAAATAACTCAATTGCCTTATCTGCTTTCATTATTTCTATAGCTACCTCTTCCACAAACTTTGGTGTACTTATCAATGTCATAAGATCTCCAAATCTTTCTACAGATGATCCCAGCTCCTTACCATTTTTCTTCCCAATTTAAGTTCAAATGGGAATCCCTTTGTAGATTATAACCTATAAGGTGGTACTTATAATTCTACTAGTTTGAACTTTCCAAAAGCAAGTTGTGTCATCATTCTCTTCGTCTACAGTTCAAAAACATGTAGACCTTTTTGTGTTTGTTATTGTTATTATTTTAAATGTTGAAAATGTTTTGGACTTGTAGTGGTTTCCATCTACTCTTCACATACATCCTCATCAGAGTGCAAATGTTCTTCACCCTCTTGAAACCTTATGTCATGTTCCCTTTTAACTCCTTAGCTTTGCTCCCTCAATTGTCTCTCCTTTGGCAATGTCAACTATGGTATCTCCTACCTCTGCTCTCTTAATTGTCTCTCATGTGGAGATGTCAATTGTAGTACTATTACAATTTATGTAACGGCTTGTACCACTATTGGCATTACCCTTACCATTGTTGGGCATTGCAAATGGTTCCATTCTACCCCTTATCATTTTTTATGCCTTCAAATATGTGTTCTCCTATTCCTTCTTCATTCCTAAGCCTGAGGCTCCTCCATTTTCAACTTTATTCTTCCTTTTGAAAGCACTTCTTGGAGTCTATTGCAACTTTCCTTCTGTTCTATAGTGTTATCTGCATCTCCTCCTTAGTTATTTAAACCTTGGCTGGTGGTTTATGTGGATTATCCTTTTGATGCACAAACAAATATTGAAAGAGTTTTGCCAATATTAATGCAGATTGACAAATATATTTCTTATCCCCCTTATTCTTTTTAGCATATTTATACTAGCTACCCAGTTCACTACACAAACTATTGAATATAATCTATGCCCAATTTACCTATTACCCCTTCTCCGTTGTTACCAAATAACATTTTTGTCGCAAAAATATTATACCTTCTCCCTCTAATAAATGACAAATATAATGGCAAGATATCTGAAAAAGTATGGCAAACCCAAATTATTTACATTCCATTAATTTGCAAAATAATTCGCAAGTGCAAGTTTACAACTCTATAATGCTTGAATTGTTAGTGACTTACTAACCTGTCCTTTTGGTTCATCTACATACCCTTCCACACACACTCCAAAAACATCTATAATTAGTTTTTTGTTGATTACATACACCATATCCTTATGCCCAAAGTAGATATTTGCACCTTTGATAAAATCGTGTTCTAAAATTCCAACATTACATTAGGCATCGATGTTTCCCACCCCATTAGAAAAAAAGGAACAAGTCCTACTTTAGAAGCCCAATCTTCTTCCTCAACAATATCCTTCCAATTCTCCATTCGCTCTACATGTTTATCATAATTTTGTTTCATTTGTGTCCACATGAATCACTCAGGGTCTAGAATTTTAATACATTTTTCCAAAAGTGTAACTATGTCCAAGATTATGAATCTTCTTTTCGCTACCGCTTTTGCTTCACGTTGATGAATCTCCATCGCCCTTCATTATGCTTCTACCATTGTTTGCGCCTCTATGGCTTGTTATATTTTCAATTGCACTTTTGTGTATAAACGTTCTTTTCCTTCACAACAACGTTCTCCTTTCTTACATCCTTCTACACTGTTTGTGCTTCCACAAAATATTGATCCTCAACTTCATCTTCCTCCAATTCTTCAATGCACACCGGATCTACTAATGTACTTCCTAGTCATGTATGCTCTCTTGCACACCAACATCATTTGCTTGCGCAAAAGCTCAATTATAGATGTTCTGATTGTATCTATGTCTTAAATTATCATTTGCGCAAATTGTATTTTCTCATTATATGCCTTCCCCTTTGCACATTTTGAAGATGATGATGAATGTGACAACAACTTACAACCAATTGCTAAATATTCAACACTCCTTCTCTCTCTGTTTTTTTCAATTTTTCTTCTACTTTAATTACTTTCAATGATTCCACTTCCTCCTTCTACCTTTGTATATGTTCATTCCTCTATGCTTCCTTTTCCCTCGATGTTTGTTGTAGTTTTTCAATTACACTTTCTGTACTCATATTGCTATGAACTCCAAAACTTTGAAAATGCACACAACTTCTAGCAACAAACGCAAATTGTTTTCAACGGTTACCCCATTTTTTCTTGTCCTTGAACATCCTGCTTGTCACATTCATTTTTTCACTTGCCCGCCATCTTTTAATTAACACATGATCAAAATTAATATAGCCCATCACTACAAGTTTATGTGTCCCTTATGTAGCCATGTGGACACATTTAACATCATCATTATGAATGAATGTTGTAAATTTCATTTTTCGATTACTCCACATCTGTAATTTCCCTACATTATTTGTATTGACTCCACTTCATTCAGCATATACACCTTCTGCCGATTATGCCCATTTATCTACTAATTATGAGAACACATATAATGACTGTATCGATTTCTCTATTGACTATTCTCACAATTCTAATGATTGTGTTAATACTCCTAATGATTGGGTGAATATTATTGCTGATTCAACCAATACACATGACACATCATCTTTAGATTTCTGCATCCCAAATCTTGCACTTCTATAATTATTGATCATCTATAGATTGAAAATAAAAACTGTGTTCACCATTCGATCAATGATTTGTTCTCTATCTTCAACATTCTTCATATGTGGTTTTTGTATTGCACATCTTTCATTGTCCTGCTCTATGTCAGAATTCGCCTCCTAAACTCCACTTCCATTCCATTCCCAAAACATTAACATTTGTTATTCTTTTTTTTTGAACTTCAGATTCCATGTATTTATAAGGTTTGAGCTTATTCACATTGACCAACATAGGGTTAATTTCAAACTTTTCAATGGTCACCAATAACACAATGTTATTTGGCAACACATATTGTACTATGTATAGTCAAAACCATTTCGTAGTAAACTTCCCTAGGTGTGACTTATTGCCCATTGGAAACATAGAACATAATCACCAAAACTAAATTATTTTCCCAAATTCTTGTGTTGGCTCCATAATGTTCTATTCCATTGTTAAAACCTTGCAATTTCTATAGCCTACATTCTAGCTTCCTATAACTTTTCAAGCTTTATAATTTTGCTAGTTAAAACTTTCACTAGAATATTGTTTCTCTCATTTCCACCAACAATTGGAATGATGTATTCTGTGGGCATTAATGGATATAATCCATACACTAATTGATATGGTGTATACCCTGTTGCTACTTTGTATGCAATTTTGTCTAAAAATAACATTGTAGATAGATGCTCATCTTAATCTGTTTTATTTTCACTAATGAACTTCGTCAACAATGTCCCAAGCACATTATTAGTAAACTCAGCCTACCCATTTCCCTAAGGATAATAAGTTATAAAACTCACATGTTTCATTAGAAAATGATTTATCAAATACTTGATGGCATCATTAATGAAATGAACTCCCTAATCTATCAGTATAATCAAAGGACATCCAAACTTAGTTAATATGCACTCATACAAAAACTTTGTTGTGATTATTGTTGTATTGATTTTCAATGCTCTTGCTTCCACCCACTTAGTAGCATAATCTATGGGCAATAATAATATATTATTTCGCTATATATCTTCCTACTACCTTAATTGGCCCCACAAAATCAAGTCCCCATTTCATCAATGGTTCCTCTGGAAGACTTGTGACTAGCTTTGCAAAACTTTGAGTTGGCCAATCCTCTTGTTCTTTAACATACATCATTTTAGTTGCAAAATGCCCTCCTTAAGGTCCTTCATGCAATTCTTTCATCACCATATATGCTTTCGTTGTTGTCAAACATCGTCGCAATCTATTATTTTGGCCCATTTTGTACAATTCACCATTTTCAATGTAAAAGGTTTTATCTCTTAACTAATCTTTGCTTCTATTGAACTAGTAACACGCTTTCAAGCTATCATGTTTTCAAAAATTCTTTTACATCATTCAACCATTTAGGCATTATATAAAACAAATTTGCATGTGGTTTGATTAAGCACACATGTGAGTTCTATAATATCTGGTAATCTTGACAATGCATTTGCAACTACATGAATTCCACCTGGTTTATACATTACTATGAAATCATATTCAAAGAACAATAACGACCATTTAAATATTCTCTCTAAAACTTGTGGTTTGTTGACCAAATAGACCAATGCCATATGATCCACATAAAAAACAAACTTATTGCCCAACAAATAATGTTTGAGTTTTTACAAACAAAAAAGCCTCTCTCTCTCTCTCTCTCTTATGTTATAATTTTATTTTCTTATGTTCAAAAACCTAGAAACATACACTATAGGTTGATCTTTCTTCCTTATTACGTTCTAAGACAACATAACCCCCATAGCTAACAAAGACGCATTTGTATGAACATGAAATTCCACCTGCTATTTTGGTGATATCATATCCATGCTTCAATATACCTCTATTTAATCGATTCCCATGCCTTCTAACATTCTTTTGTCTAAAGAAAAATCTTTATCTTTCTGGTTAGTTTAATGATAGGTGCCATAATAGCAACAAAGTTTTTTATAAAAGATTTGTAAAATTATGCCATCCCATTGAATATTTGAATCTATTGGGGATTCTTAGGTGGTAGCATGTTTACTATTACATGTATTTTCTTTGGATCTAATAGTTTCCTTTCTTTAGAAGTAATAAAACCCAATATCATCCCTAAAAATAACATAAATGCACATTTGTCTAGATTTAGACTACTACCATATTATTTACACTTTTGAAAACATAGTCTAAGTTTTTACAAATGCCTTTCCATGTCATTATACACTATAAAGTCATTTAGAAATATCTTCATAAAACTATCCAAATATTTTCTGAATGTTTTGGTCATGACTCTTGCATATGTTGGAGGTCCATTTTAAACTCCAAACGACATCACCTTCCATATGAAAGCCCCCCATTTTGTAACAAATGTAATTTTATATCCTAAAGTTATAAATATTTGATGATATCCTAATATCCATCTAAGAAAGAATATGCCTCATACCCTACTATTGTGTTCAACATTTCATATGTGAAAGGTAATGGGTATGGATCTTTTTTTGTGGCTACATTTAGTTTTCTAAAATTTATACAGATTCTCAGTTTGCCATTTTTCTTGGGTAGTACTACTATGGGTGACAACCATGTATTTCTACAAATTCACTGAATCCAATTACTAACCATTTATTTACATCTTATTTGACTATTGTAACATAATTTGGATTTAATCTATACATGGCCTAATGTGCCAGTGGTATAATAATGTCCAATTCAATTTTGTGTTGTGCTAGTTTTGGTGGAATCCCTTTTAGATCTTTATATGTCCATGCAAAGCATCTTTAAATTCATTCAATAGTTGTTCCACTTCGTGCACAGTTTTTAGCTGTGCATTAATTTTCACAATATGTGGTTATGCATTAGTTCCTAGGTTGGACTTCATCAATTGTTGATCTTTAGTTAACATCCATCCAACTATTTGCAATCCTTGTGTTTTGATTTTTGCTAGAGTTTCATCCACTACAACACTCCCTGGTTGATGTTTGTAGTACATCTTTAGATATATTTTATCCTCCATAACTACTTTTGGCTCATATTTGTTACAAAGTATCGTTTTCTCTATGCTTTATACTTCAAATCCCTATTTTTAGATACTAGTCTTCACATTTGTATCCATGATCCCCACATATGTGGTTTTCATAGATTGAATTGTCTAGGTAAATTGATTGTTCTTATGTAAAGATTTTGGCTCTATAGTTAAGATGATATCTTCTTAATTTGTGATGCCATTTTAATAATTGTAGCATAGTAACACTTTTGGTCTTCTTATTTCACCTCCCAAATGTTTAGTAATTGTAATTGTTTTGACTTACCCATTCCTTTGTATGGTAACATTGTTCCTTCCCCAATCATATGCCACTTTAACATCCCTCAACCATGGTCTCCCCAACAACATGGAATAACTAAAATCTATCACATTATTTTCAAGTACAATAAATGTAGTTATGTAAGGAATGCTATGAACATATATCTTCATATTTCTATCAACCCCACTAGTTTTGTGGTTGTTTGATTTGCCATCCTCAGATTATATGGTGTAAGTTTAGGCTTTGGAAGCCCCAACTTCAATTTCAACTATTTCGTGATAATATTAACTCTAAAACCTCCATCTAGCAACACATCATCTATTGTATTCTTCCCAATATGTACTTGGATAATTGTCATATGATTATATATTGCTACAACAATTGTCCTTACTTCTGGTACCAAATAACCAATTTGTTTATGTGTGGTTGCTTTACTTACATTCTAAATTTTCTTTGGTTTTAGCTTTTACCAAAAATGTCTCTTTAGTTTAGGAGCTATTTTAAGCAATTGTCCTAAGTTCAAAGTATAATTTCTTTCTAGCATCTACTTACCAATTTCCAGAAAAATCTCTTTTAATGTGATCATTTTCCTTTGTGAATTCACTATTTTTATTTATTTATGTGCGTCCATAGGAGTAGTATTTAGCATACCCAACCAAGTTGTGTTCCATTCTTCCATGGATGTGGATGGCCCTTTTAACTAGGTTTGTGTTTTCTAAATATGTTATATTGTCTCCACCATTGATTGTTTCAATTGTTTGTCTTTTCCCCAGTTAGCAAGACTCTTTATTTTTTTTGGCTTTCTATCCTTGAACACATGTTCTTCATTTACTTTACTTCTTGTGGTAACATTAACGTCCACCACATTCACATCGGCAATGATTGTTTGTGTCTCAATAACTAGTTGAACCTTTGCTACTATCACAAATTTTCATGAAACGTTTTTTGCATCCCAACAAACTTTGGACAATTTGTCATTTTATGTCCATTCAAACCACATTTGTGACATGCATATGAAGATGTATTTTGTGTTTTTTGATTTGGTTGTGTTACCTTTGTGGTTACCATTGTGGTCTGCTCTTTCTTCTTTTTGCATGTCTCCATAATGTGAGTTGTCATCCCATAATTTGTGTAATGTTGATCAATCTTCCCTGTATTATTTTGTGTTTTTGCTAGTATTTGTTTGTTTGGTACTTTGTGGTATTGATAGTGCATTCCTTGCTTTTATAGTAATCATATTTTTTTCACACAATATTGTCACCTCCTTATGTTGTTGTAGTGTTGATCACTTCATCCATGTAGTTGTAATTTTGAGGTATGATTACAAACCCACTCTAAACACAATAGTTAGAAAATTGTCTATAGTTGGTATTTGTAAACCATGAACCAGCTTCTAAATCCATTCATAATAAACATCCACCTTCTCAATTTCCTCTTACTTCATGTTATTTAACTACATGTATATTTATTCGTCATTTTGAGTCTTCCTATGACGTTTGCAAAATGCCTATGTAAGTTTTGAAAAAGTAAAGTCAGAAAAATTTGACAGGTAATTATGCCACTAATTTGATGATGTATCTCTTAGCATATAGCTAAATGCATTGATGATATACTCTTCAAAAGTTTCTGCATTTGCTTTTACTATAGAATTGAACACTCTAACATGAACATCTGGATCAACATTTTTTTTGAAATTAGGATATTTAAGACCTACCTTGTTTGGCCTAACATAATGGCCATCTTGTGATCAAGAATTGGTGCAATTACAACAAATGGTTATCGGTATCCTCCTATTGGATTGTAGCATTTGCACTTATGTACCTTCTAGCAGCCATTGAATTCATTAGTGGTTGATTTGCATTCCTATTCATTTGAGGTGTGCCAACAACTCTAGTAATAATTGCTAGTCATACTGAACTTTGACTCTTACTACCAAAACTCCACCTAATCCATTACCTAATTTTGTTGCAAATTCAATTAATATATCCCTTTTAACAACATCTATGTTAGGTGCAACAATCATTTCCATTCTAGTGGTTGTTATACATGCATCAAGTGATTAAGTAACTTTTACTCTAGCATGTTATTTCCAAGTTTCAACAACTGCCATTTTTAACATTATTGGTTGAGTTCTATTAACACAAAATCGATGATGTTCCAGTCTACGATTGCCCATTGGTATCCGTTGTGGTGTAGTATGTGGATGTGAATACCCTTTTGGTTTTTTTACTATTGGTTTAAATAGATGGATGAATTTGTTGACTTCGTGGTCTCAATTGGTTTCCTAACTCCATGCCTCTAAATCTATTCTAGACTATAGAAATTCCTGATTCATGTTCCTATGGTTGATCCATTAATTTTCCTACCACATTCTCTAACTCCACATGCCTAGCAATACCTGCCCTGATGTGAAAAGGCACAAAAGGACAATCCATGATTGCATGTCCTTCCTTGTAGAATACATAGACCCTTGAAAGTAACCTGATCATCTTCGAATGCACATATTCATGATCCCTTGTTTTGGCTATGTACCTTGTTTAATTCAACTTTGGATTCCCCTTGATGTGAGTATGAGTGTGTTACTTCATCCAACGCATTCACTTGTGCTTTTGCATACTCAGATGATCTTGGGTAATTTTCCTTAGTCTCCTCAAACACATGAACATTAATGTTTTCATCCACCTCCTAATGTTCCATTGGTTCATAGTAATTTATAAATGCAGATTGATACATAAACTTGGGTTGTATACCTGTTCTAACATCCCTCCCTTAGCTAGTCACCAACTCTGGACTTGAAATTTCCTACGGTTGATCAAATACTATTGAAGTCCATATTTCATCTTGATCTCTATGACTTTGAATCACAAATTGTGGATAAGAAGTATATTGCATATGCTCATTCATATGAGTAATTAATTACATCTTTCTCCGTGGAAATCATCGTTTTAAATTGTGTCTTCTTTGAAGACCCCCAATCCATATGTTCTGTTGTACTACATCTTATGGTAGAAACAACATGTGCTTCACAAGCTTTTCTTTTGTTTTCAAAACTTGTTTGTCCAACATTAGATTCCAAGATGGTGTTTTTGTAAGCCTTGCATACTCCTTTCCATTTTCAAAATTGTTTTCTCTCTGACTTTCAATAACTTGCTAATTTGCCTCCAAATCCAATTGTCACTATAAATTTCAAGTTAGCATCTGATTCATCTTGTTTCATAATTTCTCATCTTTAGAATATGTAGATCGTTATGCAGTCCTTACGACATCAATTGCGTAGACCTCTATTATTTTCTAACATACCCCTTAAAATTTTGAATTGAAAAAAAAACAACATGATTCATTTGAACACTCTCATCTACAATATACAACAAAATGAGTAGAAAACCTTCCCATTATTGAAAGAAAAAATAGAAAAAAAAATTTCCCCACAAGATGGTTGGGAAATGGTATAAGTGAAATTTAGATTCCTACAAAATATTTCATATTACTGTAACAACATATTTGCATTTCACATGCATATGTTCAATATTTGTATCTTAAGTTTCAACAAACTTAACAATACCATTCATTCCAACATCATATTCATGGTTATTTACATATAACCAGAATCTACACTTCATGACGCGCTCCCAAGTCACGGGGGTGAAACCCACTTGAGGGTCTCACCAAAGTCAAGTTGCGGAATTGAGACTTGGTAGCACGCTCCCGGCTTCCAACTCTAGGAAGGGGTAGAGGGTCGAGTTGGGAGCCCCGGGATTAGACTAGGACGAGATCAAGCTTTTAGATCACACGAACCTGCATCACAAACCAACACGAGTTGGTTAGAATCCATTTGCACTCTTTTGGTGTTGGGACAAGCCACGGGGACCCGGACTCACTTGGACTCACCACATCCTTGGCTCGGGAGTATGCCACCACCATACTCCCTATAGTATACTCTGCGCCACGTTGTGGGGGCTACACCCAAATGGCACAAATTCCCGGGACTCCCGAAATGGAGTCCCGGAGTTGTCCCGAAATCGTCCCGGCGGGACTCCTGGAACTTTGAACGGCCATAACTCCCGACTGCGGAGTTGGATCGCGATGAGGTCTGAACCAAAGTTGTAGCCCTCGTCGAGATCTTTTCAACGACGTATCGCACTCCCAATTCGGACTTCGGGAAGGGGTCGATTCCCGACTTTTAGTGGTCGGGAGTCAAACTGCCAGTTTGACTCCCGGCCCTTCTTTTGCCCATAACTTGGGCGACAGATGTCCAAATGGCCAATGCGAGGCCATTTTCGATATCTACGCTTCAAGACCTTTCCAATGACACCAAGAACACCCCGATGCAAGGTGTTTTGGGTCCTGCTGTCGAGCTCTAAACATTCGGGAGTCCCGGAGGACTCCAAATCCCAACTTTTCCAAGTGTTGGGCTTCACCCCCCACACTTGGCCAAAGTAGGGTTGCGACACTCGAGGTACGGCACATGCACGAGATGGATCGGGTGTGCCAATTCGTGATGGGACTTCCAACTTGGGCCAAGCGAAAACTTGAGGAGAGTTGGCCCGCCTCATTATCCGAGGCCATCACGAAAGTGGAGAATTTCTCGGATGTGGGGCGGAGCGACAGATCCGGGTTCAAGAAGGACAACAAGTTCCTTCACAAAAAGCCAAGGCATGAAGGGGAGTGGAACCGGGGGCAAGGAAGCCCAACCAAGGATAAGCCCAAACCATTTCAAGGCTCGGGGTTCAAGCCAAAGGGAAATTTTGTGAAGAAAGGGGCTCCTTTCAAAGGGAGCCAAAACAAAGGGAATTCTGGAGATAAGCCCAAGGGTGCGTGTTTCAATTGCAACGAGGTGGGGCATTACTCCAAGGATTGCCCCAAGCCCAAATCCGGTGTTGGGAGCTCAAAGGTACTTGCTCTCAATGCCACTCTAGCCCAAAAAGAATGCAATCGACTGATCTTCTTGAAAGGGAAGATTGCTAAGCGGGATGTCTTATGTCTTTTGGACACAGGGGCTTCTCACAACTTCATAACTCGGGAGAGCGCCGAAAGGATGGAGCTCCACTTAGAGGAGCTCAAGGCACCCATTGAGGTGCATTTTGCGGATGGGATTCCCCATCCAACTACGTTACAAGCGAAAGGAGTCCCTCTTCAATTGGGGAATTGGAGAGGAAAGTTGGACTTGCTGGTTTCCACCTTGGGTGGAATGGAATGTGTTTTGGGGATGGAGTTCATCACCCAAAACAATGTGCTCATAGAAGGGCACAATCGGATAGTTAGAATCCCATCTAAAAGTGGGATTGTGCGAGTCAAGGCACATGAGTTGCCTTGTGTGGGTGATCCAACCATCCGCTTTATGGTAGGAAAAGCTTTTGAGAAGGAATGTGTGGGAGGTTTTGGCATGGTGTGTGTGATGCGGGTGTTGGACGAGTATGAGCCCGAGGAGGTCACCGAGTCGATGACTTCCGCCAAGTGCATAAGGCGAGTGTTGGAAGAGTTCCCGGATGTGATGCCCGCCGAGTTGCCCGAAGACTTGCCCCCGAGAAGACGGGTTGATCATGCGATTGAAGTGATGCCGGGAGTGGAACCTCCCGCCAAGGCCCCATACCGAATGAGCCATGAGGAGTTGAAAGAGTTAAAGGTTCAACTCGAAGAACTCCTTGCCAAAGGGTATATAAAACCAAGCAAGTCGCCATATGGGGCACCTGTCCTTTTTGTTCACAAGAAGGATGGGACTTTGAGGATGTGTGTTGATTATAGAGCACTCAACAAGGCAACGGTGAAAAATCGGTATCCTTTACCTCGCATCGATGATCTATTTGACCGTCTCTCGGGAGCCAAGGTTTTTAGTAGAATTGATCTACGTTCCGGGTATTACCAAATAAGGATAGCGGAAGGGGACGAAGAGAAAACCGCTTGTCGCACAAGGTATGGCTCGTACGAGTTCATGGTGATGCCCTGTGGGCTCACTAATGCACCCGCCACATTTTGCACTCTCATGAATGACATATTCCGCGAATGGCTTGATGATTTCGTGGTCGTCTACATAGACGACATTTTGATCTATAGTAGCTCCTTGGAGGAGCATGCGGAGCACCTTCGCAAGGTGTTCCAAAGGCTAAGGGAAAACAAGTTGTATGCAAAGCTCGAGAAGTGCGAATTTGGGGTGACGGAAGTAGACTTTTTGGGACATAGGATAACTCAAGAGGGCTTGATGATGGACGATCACAAGGTTAAGGCGATTTTGGATTGGGAGCCGCCCAAGTCGGTTCCCGCCTTGAGGTCCTTCTTAGGATTGGCCTCATACTATCGCAAGTTCATCAAGAACTTTGCAAAGATAGCGGCGCCTTTGACGAACCTTTTGAAGAAGTCCGCCGTCACCTATGAATGGGAACAAGCATGCGATGAAGCCTTTGGAACATTGAAGGGCATTTTGGTGAAGGCGCCGGTGTTGAAGTTACCCGACTTCGACAAAGACTTCGAGATTCATTCCGACGCCTCCGACTTTGCGGTTGGGGGAGTCTTGGTGCAAGAAGGAAGACCGGTGGCCTTTGAAAGCAAGAAGTTGGGTGAGACGGAGCGAAGGTGGCCAACACACGAGAAAGAGATGTGGGCGGTCATACATTGCCTCAAGACTTGGGGCCACTACATAGGTTCCAAAGACGTAGTGGTGTGGACCGACAATGTGACCTTGAAGTACTTCGCAACGCAACCCAAGTTGTCATCAAAACAACAAAGGTGGCAAGACACATTGGCCTTGTTTAATGTGGACATCCGGCACAAGCCGGGAAAAGAGAACATAGTGCCCGATGCCTTGAGCCGGAAACACCAACTTAGAATGGTGTGTGTTGGAGAGTCGGAACTTCAAAAGGAAGTTAGACTAGCAAGCCGCCGGGATGCATTTGCCAAGGAGACAAGGCAAAGCATCCAAAATGGAGCCAAGTCCCACTTCCATTTGAGAAATGGATTATTGTGGTACAAGCAAAATCGACTTTATGTGCCGGAAGGGAAGATGCGAGACGCACTTTTGAAGGAATGTCATGATGGACCACTTGCGGGCCATGGTGGTGCCAAGCGCACCACAACATTCCTAAAGAAGTCCTACTATTGGCCCAACTTAAAAGATAGTGCGGAGGAGTACGTGAAGACTTGTTTAACTTGTCAACAAAACCGGACCCTCAACAAGAAGCAAGCGGGTTTGTTGCAACCCTTGCCAATTCCCGAAGGGCCATGGGAAAGTGTGTCAATGGATTTCATGGTAAGTCTGCCCCCTTCAAGGGGATTTGATGCCATCATGGTTGTGGTGGATCGATTTAGCAAAATGGCACATTTCATTCCCACAAAGGATGAAGCAACGGCACAAGAAACGGGGAGGTTATTCTTCTCTCACATTTTCAAACACCATGGGCTTCCAAAAGACATAGTGTCGGATCGAGACCCAAAGTTTACAAGTAAGTTTTGGCGGGCCTTGTGGAAGCGAATGGGGTCGGAGCTCAAGATGAGCACCTCTTTCCGCCCCCAAACCGATGGACAAACCGAAAGGGTGAACTTGGTCATCCAACAATTCTTGAGGAATTATGTGGCGGCGGATCAACAAGATTGGGTGGACCATTTGGAGTTAGCCGAGTTTTGTTATAACAACTCGGAACACTCCGCAACTGGGTCCACCCCATTTCAAATGGTGACGGGAAGGTCACCAATTGTGCCCATGACTTGGGCAACGCAAGGACAACCTTCGATTGATACAAGTGAGGAAGTGCCAATGGTGACGCAGCTTGATGGAGAAAGGAAGCGCTTATGGGAGTTGGCCAAGGCTAACTTGCAGAAGGCGCACAAAAGGTACAAGGATTTTGCGGACAAGTCCCGACGAGAAGTGAAGTTTCAAGAGGGAGACGAAGTGTGGTTGAACATCAAGAATTTTAGGTTACCGGAAGGTTTGAGTCATAAGTTCTTAGGCCCATATGCGGGGCCATTCAAGGTGTTGGAAAAGAAACTTTCCGACACTTATAAGTTAGAACTTCCGGAAAACTTTAGAGTTCATCCCACATTTCATGTGTCCCTTTTGAAGCCGGTCTCCCGCGATACCTCAAGGCCTAATCGAGAGCATAACTCAAGGCCTCCGCCGGACTTGGTTCATAATGAACCAGAGTTTGAGGTTGAGGCCGTGCTCAAATCAAGGCAACTTAGGGGACGAGAGCGGGAATACTTAGTGAAGTGGAAAGGTTACCATGCAATAGAAGCTTCTTGGGTGAAAGAGTCCGACATGGAACATGCCCAAGAAGCCATAGAAGAATTTCACACTAGACCGGCAAAGAAAAGGCGTAGAGCGTGATGAGGGCATCACCTTTATTTTAGAGGGGGAGAATTCCATAAAATGTACCACATCAAGTTGCAAGTGAAATAAAAAGGGCATTATAACTTCCAAGATATTGTATCATGGGGAAAAATTGTTAAGGCAAATAGGGTTGTGGCATGGATAAATGGAACTATGTTGCGTAGGCTCAAATCAAAATCGGACTCCTAGTTTGGGGTTGAAGAAACTTGACCCCAAAAGAGGAGGCAAGCAAGGTGAGCTTGCAGGGACATGCACATGCCTTGAGGTGCATCCCGAAGGGTTGGCTTGTAGTGTGGCCAACGCGGGAAGTCATGACCCCGCTCACATACTTTAAGTGTAGTTTGGGACTTGGGTTTGGCAAACCTAGGTGTTGCTTCTCGTACCTTGATAAGCAAACCTTTTAGTTAAGGCTTGGTTGTTGTGACCGAGGCGCGGGATAGGGAAAGGAGTCATGTCAAGTAGCTTAGGTCAAGATTAGACTTGACTTAGGCTCCTCATGAGGGGAAGAATGAAAAAGTTCCTCCCAAATGAGGAGCTTCGTCAATTAGGCTAGTTAGTCTTTTGACGAAGCAAGGGGAGAGGGTCCCGGAGAGGACACCCTTGGACTTGTCAAGAAAGTGTTGGAAACTTGGGGACGCCTAAGTTAGCTTGAGACAAGGTCTAGCCACAAAGTTGGCAAAATGGCCAAGGATCCAAAAGAAAGCAATTGCAATTGTATGAAAGGAAATTCTAAGTGTCAATGAGGACATTGACCTCTTTCTTCTAGTGGGGGAGAGTGTCGCAACCCTACTTTGGCCAAGTG